>JAWRVF010000008.1:600000-1160000 GCA_036785485.1 Physcomitrellopsis africana
TATTAGATGATGGATCTGCATGTGCTCGCATTAGAAGCCAAGATGGTAAACGAGCAGTGTAGTTTTTAATAATACCTGCTAATCATGAGCGCAATAGGGATTATCTACAAAGTGGCTTATTACCAAGAATTGATGAAGAGTTTAAGGATTTTTGTAGGGTACCACTATAGAGCAAGGATATGGTAGTATGTCAGAGAAATTACTCTCACAAGGAGAAGAAAGTACCTTTTGTACATGAATTATAGAAATTTTTAAAAGTAAATTTGCTGTACATATACAAATTAATGACCTACAAAAATAAGAGAAAAGGATTGTGAGAAAAACAGAAAAAGACCTAAAAAGAGTGGGTGTGCTTCATGAAGATGACAAGATAATAGATATATATATGGAAATAGGTTTAGAAGATATATTGGAAGAACTTATAAAGGTTGAAGTAACAGATGAAGATCAAGTGGTGCAAGTACATTCAAGAGAGCTCTACTCAATTATACAAGCGTTTCAAGATTATGAAGTCAAGGTTGAAACTAGATACAAAACAATAGAAAGAAAAATAAAATCTGTAGCTACACCATTGCCTAGTGATTCAAACCACCAAGTTCAAGTGGCTTCAAAGGAAAAGGGTTTGTGAAATCTTGATCAAATTGGCCATAAGTTTACAGAAAGTACGTTCAAAGAGTTGAAAGTAGGATCCGCAAATTTTCTTCTACCTACCGAAGAAATAGAATTCAAAAAAATGTTAAGGAAGCATGGAAAAGCTTTTGCTTTTGAACCTTCAGAAATTGGATAAGTGGATCCAAGTATTGTGGCACCAATGGTTATATTTATAGTTCCACATGCTCCATGGGATCTAAGGCCAATTTCGGTACCTAGAGCGCATCTATCCAAACTTATAGAGCTATTAAAAAAAAAGATATGGATGAAAATCTTAGAACCATTATTTATATTATATTCTAGTCATTGATTTATAGTACCAAAGAAAAATGGAATTCTATGGTTTATTTAAGATATGCAACCAGTGAATCAAGTGACCATTAGAAATACAAGAGTGGGATCAATTGTTGGAGAATTTGCTGAAGCATTTGCTAGTAGAGCCATTTATTCTATTAGAGATCTTTATTCTGGGTATATCTAGTTTCAACTTGCAGAAGGAAGCAGGGATATCACTACTATGATGACACCTTTAGGGCTGGTGAAAATGTGTATATTACCACAAGGAGAAACAAACTCAATTGCTCATATGATGAATGGGATGAATAAGGTGCTCCATGATTTTATTCCAGAAAAGACTATGCCTTTCTTGGATGATATTCCAATAAAAGGGTGTATAGAAGAAGGAAAAGAAGAAATAATAATCCAGAGGGTAATGCCAAAAGTGAGCGAGGTCATCCTCCGATAGTAAAAGCCATTATTAAAGCATGTAAAGGAAGGGCAAAAGAATGGCCAAGATTATTACCATTTGCTCTATGGACTGATCGTACTATTCACAGTTCAATAACTGGATATATGTCCATGGAATTGATATAAGGGCGAAAGCCTATTATGCCGATTGAAGAGCAAATATATACTTGGAATGTTTTACCTTGGCAAGACAATGTGTCTAAAAAAGAACTTCTTGCACTTTGAATCCATCAATTGGAGAGAAGATCTGAAGATATAGAAAAAACAATTGTTAAACTAAGGGAGGCACGAATCAAAAATAAAGATAGATTTGACAAGCGACATCAGTTAAGGCCAAAAGAAATTCAAAATGAATTTGAAGCCATATCTAAAAAAGAGATGTGTTAAAGAAGATCAAGAGAAGTAATCTTAAAGCTTTCAAAATCAACAACAAGGTATTGCTGCCTTACAAACACAGAATGCTCTCTTTGTGAATAAATTAGTGTTTTCACTCTCAAAACACTCTCAACTTTACTTATAAGACTTTTCACAAGTCCTACAATCTATGTAAACGTCTCAAATCTGATTTGCCACTCTCATATCACTTTTATGCCCACAAATCACCAATTAGCACCATAAAAGGACTATTAAGCACCTTAAGCTTCTTTAGCACATGAAACTATAAAGTTAGTCCACCAAAGATCTAACTTCAGCAATAAATACAATACTAGTGTTCTATAACAACACTTTAAGATGTAAATAAAATCCCAAATCTAAAATATACTTATCAATAAGTAAGAGCAAAGCTAGATCTAGATCTACATCTAAATTTCAAAGTTGGAAGTTTCTAAACCTCAATATCAGCAACAACAACATGATCTACTCCATAAAACAATAAAGACTTCAAAGAACTTCAAAACTCACAAATAAAGGTGAGTGGGCCCATAACCTGTTGAAAAAAAAGAACAAAGAAGTCCCAATACTTAGCATTAGCAAGGGTTTCACACAAAGAGAAGTGTGGAGTAAGATAACTCTTACTTCCAACTTTCTTTATTTATAGATTGCTACCCTAATAAACAACTTCCATCCATTCTCTCTTATATTCATTCAACTTACCATTAAGACATCCTTTTACATCTCACCTACTATTAAGACATCTCTTAGCATATTTTATATACTCTTACCCATTCTCGAGGATATTGTCCTTGTATCTCATCCATAGGATAGTCCTTCCATATCTCAAGAGTCAATCCTTTGACCATTAGCTATTTATTCTATTATTATCTATTTTTCTTAAAACTTTGAAATCCTAAGCGGGTCTTGTTAAGGTTACTTGATTCTTGCTCACTCTTACCTTGATTATGTTTTGATTACATTTAATCAAGATTTTATAACTAACATCAATTGATTGATTATCACGGTTACTTTCTAACCTATATGGGGATTGTAGATGCTAATCAAAACAATGTAGATGTTGTGGTTTAGAAAAAGTAGTGGAAAATAGGCAAGCTTATAGAAGAGGTATAAAAATGTAGCTCTATATATTAAGTAAGACAATGGCACCTCTACACATAAATCTTGACTTTTGTATTACAAATATGGAAGCCTTAAGATGACATCATATGTAGTAGTCACATCATCATGCACCACATCAAGCAAAAGACAAGTTAGAATTATGGAGCAAACTATGCACAACTTAAAGTGAATCTAAGAGCCAAATATTATTTCTTTGAATTAGTAATAGGAGATGATGGTCATATTATTGATGCTTTTAATAAATCTTTTGAAGAAAAATTATTAGTGGATTTTATAAAGAATTTTGAAAGTTTATTATTTTTTAATTTTATTTGTAATTTTAAAATTGACATTGATAAAACTAAATAATAAATGAAGTATTTAGAATAAATTGTATTTACAATCGGATTTGTGAGAGAAAAATTATCAAATTTTGTATTTAAATATAGTTTTTTAATTTGAAAAATAAAATATGACACTTCTTAAAAAAATGGTGCATAGTAGGCAATATATGTTTTTTTGATTAAAACCAATACTTTAGCCATAGTCAAAAGACTTTAATTATTGAATCCTTACAAAATCACCTCTAGAATTTGCAATATGGTAGGATATATTCTAACTTTGATTTCTATGCTTTGAATTTCCTACAACCCCATGTTAGGATCCCAATCTACAAAATATTTTAAAAATTTCTTAAGAAACTTTTATGGGTAGCATCTTTTTAAAAAAGATAATAACCAATTTAGATCCTTGTTTTGAATTATTTTAAAGCCTATGAGAGGTTAGAAGTTATTTTTTATAATGATTAGTTTTATAACAAAATAAATTAATAAATAAAATTAAAATCTTAAAACTTTAAATATAAAATAATAATTATTCATCTACAATAAATACTATTTGTTTTAGAAATAGAGATAAGGCTTCTTTGAATCCAAATACTACGACCATATATGACTTTATTATAAATTAAAGTAGAAACAAAAACTTGAGATGCAAATCATTAAATACTTTAAGCAATACAACTAAAATTTCTTACACATAAAGAATCATGAACAAAGTAAACTTCAATCAAACCTTATTCTTTCCTATAATAGTCATAGGCTACAATAGAATAATAAAATATTACAATATATATTACATTTTAATCTATGTAATCTAAACTACAATAAAAAACCAACTTTTCATCTTTACTTAGTTATTCCAATATTATATTGACATATATTTGACAATAATGATCTAATTTTATTATATATCTATTTTTATCAATCAAATATTTAATAAATTATATTAAAATATAAAATTCTATATCAACATTAAAATCTAAAAATTAAAAATATCTTTATCAAAATTATAAATTTAGATTCTAAAATAATATTTCCAAGTTATTATAATAATCTATTAAAGAATCTAATATAAACTCAATCCAATAGTAATGTAGATCAAATGAAGTAGTAATAATTATATTATATCTTATTAAAACTTAACCTTTGGTTTACATCTATTATAAAAATTAATATTCAAATGATTTATTTGTAGAGATATATGTAGATAAAATAAGATAGTTGAGAGATAATTAGAAAATAAATAACTAAATAAATATTAAATATCTAATTTAAGGCTAGAAAATAATCTAAGTGTAGTTATTTTATAAATAATAAATATGATTATCAATGGTCCTTAGACAAATAAAAAAATATAAAAAACACAACATCTATCAATTAAGTCCATAGTGGTACAAAAATACCTTGTATAAAGCAACTTAGGTTAATTATTAAGTCGAAACAAGCAATCTAGCAATTATAAAATATGCTAGCAAAATCAAGTAATATAGTAATGTAATTAGATATCCACAAGCACGGCCCTAAAATAAACTATCCTTACTTAAGGACTCAATATCAATAAAGTAAAATATAATAATTAGAATAAAATATAAAAACTTGAAATTAAAAAATATATAATCTAACAAATGCACATGATAGAATTAAATCCAATGTAGAATACTAAATCTTATTCTAACTATGTGCTTATCTTAGTAAAACAATTATCATCAATTGAAGAATTTAAAAGACAAGTATTTAAGCTTTTGATAAAGATACAAGACAAATTATTCAATGCAATAATAATTAAAGAAACCACCTAAGTTTAAGATCTAAAATTCATGTCAAACAATGTAAAAAAGCAAAGAATAAAGTAACAGCAATTAATATTACTCACTACAATGGATATTTTTAACTTCAACAAAATTTCCCTGATTACAATTTTTTTTATCAATCACAATTAGAAACTATAGACTAATGCACAAAAACCAAGGAACAATAAATAATAGAAGCTAAATTTATACATCAAAGTCCATATGTATTAGTTTATAATTATTGTACCAAATTTTAGTTAAATTATTAATTAATCTAACAACAAATTCTAAGGCCTTACAACTTAATCCAACTAAGATACATGTGGGATTCTACCAACTTAAAAAAAGTGAAGCTAAGATTTTTCAATAAATTGATATGAATTCATCCATCTTTTTAAAACTAATTATTTGTTATATAATAAGACAAGGTGAATACCATCTTTCAAATAGAAATAATAAATAATATAATATAAGCAAAATTTAATACAAATATATATATATATATATATAAAGAGAGAGAGAGAGAACTTTTTTTAAAATGATTTTTTAAAAATATAATATAATATCTCATAATATAAGAGGATATAATAATTCCTTAAATATGACATAATTTTAGAATTACATTGAATGTACTTAGTTACTATGTGACTTTGTTTTCTTACATGAATACAAATTAAATGGCATCACTTCAAAGGAGTTTAGCCACAAATTATAGACAAAGACAAAATGTCATATTTTAAAAAACTCTAAGATATAACTACATAAAAGAAGATAGTGGTTAAGAAGAGTTATATATACTTATATTTACTTTTGTTATACATTTGATTTTTTTTTATTAATTCCCTAATAGACAATAGATTATTATAGTCAACTCTAAAATATATATTTATATATAAATTTAGAATATATATATATATATAAAAAATATAATCAAAAATTAGAAAATAAAATTATTATATTATAATAGAATTGAGTTTATTAAAAAAATAATCTATTTATAAATGATTTAAAGAACATATTAATTTACAAGAATATTTTTTTATTTTTTAACTTAATGAAGTTTTCATATAATAAAAAATATACATAATTAAAATTTTAGCAAGATTTAATAGATTTTGTATACATCTTGGATCTTCTATTAATTTCCCATCCTAGAATATTGTATTATTGTTGACACCAATTTCCCAAATTACCTTCTAATCAATTCTTTTATTTAATTAATTTCATAATATGGATCTTTACTTGGATATAAATTAAATCTTAAATATTAAAAAATAAATAAATCAAAGCATACATATAAGATATTTAGAAATGCCACAAAATTGCTTCTTCTACTACTAAATCTTATAAATATATTTGATATTATAAATCTTTATATAATAAAGCATATGATAACACATGGAAAAAAATAGGCTTAGCAATCATATTAATTTATATTCAAATCGTCACAATATTTCTATATAAAATAAATCAAAGTATCAATAAAATATATTATCCACCTTCAAATAAAAAAAACATATGCTCATAGTCTAAAACTCATGGCCAATTAGATTATACTAAAAGATACTTATTTAAAATACTTTTTTTATAATATAGAAAAAATATCCCAAAACTAGATTACTTAGTCTTAAGATTACTAATAGAAAAAACCAATATAAAACTAATAAGATTACAAAAATTAGATCTAATTTATTTTTCTACTTATACAAAAAAAAGAAAAAAAAGAAAAAAAAGAAAAGAAAAAATCTCAATTGTATTTTAATATTCTTACCTCAAAAAACATCTTCTATTTTAGAAGATTGTATGATTTTATTACAAAGATATTAAAAGAAATAAGATACAAAGTCATTATGGAATAGAAATTGAGTTTTTAAAATCTTTGTGGCACATTATCAAGCATGACTACAACACACAACTTATAAATGATTCCTTAAATAAAAATGCATTCTTCTAAGCAATTAAAAAAAGACTAATCATGATATTATCAAAATAAATAAATAAATAAATCTTCAATAGATCATTTATTAATCATATTAATATATATATATATATATATATATATATATATAAAATTGACAACTAAAGATATAATCAACTCTATTGAAATCTATAGAATAAGATCAAATATTGTTTATCTCCCTATAACACATTTAGAATAATATAGTATTAGCTCATGAGCCTATACATTATACTTATGTTTTGTTCTTAAAAAAAATCTTATCTTTAAACATGTCTTTATTAAAGCATGTCATTTTATCAATTGAAATTTCATCTTAAAAGTCATAGAGGCTATTAAATTTGGTCTTTAATTTTTTTAAAATAGTATTTTTACTATTTGTAAGAAAAAATAATTTTTAAAATATTATTAAAATTTATTTATTTATCTTCTTAATTTTTAAGTGAATTTTTGGTATTTCACCTAATTCAATCTAATTAAATAAATATTATTAGTAAATTGGATTATTCTTACATCTATTTTCAATTTTGTTATAGTATAAAATAGGTTTCTTTAGACTATAAAATCTACATAGAAAAATAAAAAATAAAAAATAAAACTTAACTGTAAGGTTTAAAAATGATTTTAGTTGAAGTATAACCTCTTTAAGATTAAAGAATCAAATTTAATATATACAACAAAAATTTAAAGCGATTAAGTAATAAGATTAAATTAAAATTTTAAAAAAGTATTTTTATTTTAATTATAAAATAATATATATTTGAAATAATATTATAAAATATTATAAATTATAAATAATATAAATTAAATTAAATTAAATTAAAATTTATTTTTTATTATATAAATCTCAATCTAATAAATTTAATTGATAGGACATCTATAATTAAAATTAAGTAATATATCTTTACTATGTATGAATATATATATATATATATATATATATATATATACATATATATATATGTATATATATATATATAATTTTCTTCTTTTATCAAATATTAATATAAAAAAATTATGTTTAGCATAATAGAAGGAAATCTAAGTAAAATTTGCTACACTTGATGATAAAAAATTGCCAAGAGTGACAAAAGAAAAATAAAAAATAAAAAATAAAAATAAAAATAACATCAAAAGAAGAAAATATTTGATGCTTTTTATATATGTAAGTAGTTGTAACTTAATTTTCTAAGATGTTCAATTATATCCAACAACTTTATATATGTATTCCAATAATTTTTAATTTAATATTTTAATAATTATTTATATTTGAATAATTTAATGACTATATCAATATAAAAAATAAGAAAAAATTAATATTTATGTCAAATTATATATATATATATATATATATATATATATATATATAATTTTTAAAGGGATAGTGTATGCAATGGAAAATGAAAAGAAAAAAAAAGAAGAAAAAAAATAAAAATAGAACAATACAAATTAAAGATAAAGGATTGGTTTGTGGATTTGCTAACAAAAAATGCTAAATATTATTTTTCTCTTTTTGATTTTTTAATTAGATCTTATAAGAGATAAAGTTATAAAAATAATTATATAAAAAATCATATAATTTACATAAAAATTTTAAATTTGTTATAACTTAATAATTTTTTAGATATACAAAGAATTTTTAATAAAAAAAATCTATAGAAATTAATTAGTATCATTTCTAAAGAAATTAAGTTATTGGTAAAATCTTTAAAAACTAAAAATATGTTAATATTTAAATCCTTTATATTTAAATTTTATAAAATTGATATTTTATAGTTAAAAGATTTAGCTAAATTTTTTAGTACATTTATTCTAAATTGAAATTTAAAAAAATTAAAGATTTAAATATAATTTCTAATTTCTAAATATCAAATATAATAATATAAATTATAATCCATATTTTTTTAATATATATATAATTTTTTTATAAATATAATACGTAAAAATATTTAATAAATTTTGTATTTATTTATTTATGTTTAATGTATAGATCAATGATTTAAAATTTAAAATTAATTTTTTAGAAATAAAAATAAGAAATAATAAATAAAATTTTAGATATTCTTTAAGATCTAATATTATATATAATATATTAAATATTAAACATGTAATATTATATTTTTAATTTTTATAAAAATATTATATATCATATTTAATTTTAAATTTTAAATTTTAAATTTTCTGAATAAATACACAAAAAGAATAACATATAACAAATCCTACACCCCAGGTGGCATTGGCAAGGGTTATCCCGGGTCGGATCGAGTGAACACTGTCCTCAAGATTGGCACCCGACCCGTCCCAGGTTGGGAGGATCGGGCCGAGCCGGGCCGGGCGAATACGCGTGCCAGTACCCGCCCCGGACCCGTCCCGTCTTAAGCGCCTGGCCCACCACTATCCTGCTTCGTCGTCTGCTTCCTTCGGCCCCTCGCAGCTTTGCAAAGCTTGGTAGACTCTCCCTCCTCCACTTCATAACGTGCTCTTCCTCGTCACTCTGCAGTGTTTCCCCACCACTCTAGCGTCGAATCATCACAGGCAACTCTACTGTGTCCCGAGACATGGCTCCTACCAAAGCCGTCTGCGTGCTCACTGGTCCCTCCAGCGTCTCCGGCGTGATCTCCTTCGTGGACGAGGGCTCTGGTATGGCTGCTCTCGTCTCGTCTTTCCGTTTCCTCTTAGATTCTCTTTCTCTCCATGCGATAGTTCTGGGAGTTTAGCAAATTTTGAAGCAGTTCACATTGAGATTTGGAGTTGGGTTTTGAATGGTTTTTCCTGGCATGCTTACGATGCTGTTGTGTAATCGTTGTTGGGTTTGGTATCGACTCAGAGATGAAAGAGTCGTTTATGCGTATCAGAAAGAGCGTGTTCTCGAAGTGTTCGTTTGGTTGGTTGAACGGAGCATATGCTTAGTTGTGGGGTTTTGAGTATGGAAAATGGCATGCGTTTTTAGGGTTTCATGTGTGGAGTTTGCTTTCTTGTTTGAGGTTTGATGGATGCAGTGCGCGTATATAGGTTTTGGTATTTGGTCACTCTGCTACATTTGGGATTTTCTTCAGGAATTTGTTTGTTTCTACCATGGTTGTGGCATCGCGAGGTGTCTGGCTTGGGCTCTTTGCTCGATCACTGCATGCATGCCAGACCAGAATGCCTGACTGGACATTGTATTGTCTGAAGGTTCTTAAGAGTTTGCGTAGTGTTGAGCATGCCATTTGTTGCTTTTGCCAGGTGTCACTGTGACGTAGTTCTTTGCTGTGCGTCGTCCTTTAGCTTGATGTGTCGCTTAGTTTTAGTCATTGATTCGAGTCTGATGTTATTTCTGATTGTCGTTTTTGGTACGGCGATTGACTCGTAACATATGGCGCCTTGAGAAGCCATGCAAACGTAAGGTGTTTAAAGTTGGTGTTTATCAGGAGACAGCTGATAATCTTCGATGTGTAATTAGTCTTTAGACTGGATCGGGCGAATGACTTAGCTTTGTAGAAAAATTTGTTAATCCTTTTCTTCGCTATCTGAAAAGGATGGTCCCCAAATCTACTCACTGCGGATAGTTAGATGACGGTACGTAACAAACGCTCATCCACTTAATCAGTCTCTTGTGAGGTCAAGGGCCAGCCCACTATTTTTGACCTCTAGAATATCGTTGACCTCACGACCTAACTACTGTTACAAGGGTAGGATCTACTTGTTTTGTTTGATTCTGACAGATTCATCATGCACCATCGTCGTGTATTTCTTGGATCTCCTGAGAGGTCTTTCTTTGTTGGCTAAAGCCAGACTTTTTCTGAAGTTGCTGTGTCAGGGTTTTGCGCATTGTGCTTGTGAACACGCTGATCCGCAGTGGTTGTGAATTAGTTGCGATGAACTTGTAACTTAAATTGTAATGCCCTGACAGGATACACGACTGTGGAGGGGGAAATTAAGGGATTGAATCCTGGCAAACATGGATTCCACGTCCATGCGTTGGGGGACACGACCAATGGCTGCATGTCAACTGGTGCGACATTTGACTCATTGTTCTTTGAGAATAGTGAATACTTTTAAATGTTTAGTATATATAACTTGGCTCTTAGTCATGTATTCATTCGTGGTGAAGAATTTCTTTTTAATTGACCTTATTTGAACGCAGGTCCTCATTTCAACCCCAAGGGTTTCGAGCATGGTGCTCCTGAAGATGAAGTTCGTCATGCAGGAGACTTGGGGAATGTTATTGCCGGTGATGATGGTAATGTTTTTGTTTGAGATTTGGGTTTGAAAATTTCCTGCTTGAGATTTCATGTTCATGATATCTTTCATGCGTACAAGCATCAGTTGCTTTTGGAATATGATTATTTCACTTCTATCGTTACATCTCAAGTGTCATGCGGTAATCACAGTTCTAGTCACTTCGTGATTGGAAGTGTTTGGACTTTGAGTAGCGGTTTTAATTTTGTTTTTAAAATGTGTGTTACAGGTGTAGCTAAAGTCTCCTTGAAAGATATGCAGGTACTACTTCAGCAATCCCGCACCTTGTTGATCGGCTGCCATCGTTTCTCGGTTCTGATATGTTAATTAGAGGATACTGTGTACTTCTATACGTGTCATTTGAACTCAACACTTGAATTTCTGTGCAACCATTTTTGTGCAGATTCCTTTGAGCGGTGCAGACTCAATCATTGGCCGTGCTGTTGTCGTCCACGCCGACCCTGATGATCTCGGAAAAGGTAGGTTGAACGTGTATGATGAGAAGATTTCAGTGTGGGAATCGGACCTGATTCTAGTCACACTTAGGCAGGCTGCAGATTTCTATCGATATTTATTGTTGAAATCCAGTTGACAGATCTTGTGTATACTAAGGCTTCAAGTGATAACACGTTCATTTGTATGGTCATGTCTGATGTGTTGTGGCTTCCAGGTGGACACGAGTTGAGCAAGTCTACTGGAAACGCCGGTGGTCGAATTGCTTGCGGTGGGTGTTTTAAACCTCTTCAAACGATCTTTTGTACATGGCAGGGAAATTCTACTCTGATTATGTGCCAGGAGAAATATCGGCATCAAATTATGACTCGGAAATATTGATTGATCTTGATACAAGTTTTGATGATTGCGTTCTTCTGTTGCTGCAGGAATAATCGGTCTTCAGGCCTCATCTTAAAGTTGGAATGATGATCAGCAGCTGTGCCTTCGGAAACTTGTATATTTTCAACGCAGAATAAGACGGAGAGATCGGTGACACAAATCGTCATATGTTTGTGAGTGTGGATATCTAGTGAATCTTAAACATCGTTGTAACAAATGTTCCATTTTTTATGGACTTCGGGATGTAACTTGGGAACTGAGGTCAAAATGCTTGTAGTGACGTACCCTGTCACCACAATCTGATTGATTTCGGGGTTTGTTAGTTCTCAATGCAAATATGATTTAGCATTGTATTGGGTCACCTTATGTAATTTTTTTTCTTTTACGTTTTCGACAGTGAATCCCTTGGTTTTGTCTTCTAAATTATTAGCTGAATTTGAATTGGAATAAGCAAATAAACATACTTACTATTTGAAAATTACAAAAAATTGTCACATTATATATTAAACTCAGAATCATTAATATTCTTAAGATTTAATGTTTTATTAGAACTTCAAATTTTTCACGTTTGATATCATAGTAATTTTTATAATACTATGATGGAAAGTTTTTTTGACAGTTCGATAAAAATAAAAATAAAAATGTTATTTTAGTATTAGCAAAACAATCTGTATATGGCATGGTTACAAAATCGCATATCAATAAAATTTAGTAATTCTTTAATTATATTTTGGAGTTTATTGGAGATTACACTTCTTTTTTAAATCATCCACAAATGTTCGCTTCATATCATTTTATTTTATAAATACAACATTCTTAAATGTACTTTTGAACAGTGACACGTACATACAATTAATAATAATACAACTTTTGAAATGTCTCTACTATCGATTAGTTCCTCCTTAAAACAATGCTTTTTAAATTTTGTTTCATTATTTCTTTAATGTACTACAAAAGTACTCAATAGATGTTTTTTTAAAAAAAATACATGTTGTAAATCCAAAATAAGAAGGGAACTGCTAAGTGGACACCCATTTTTATTAGATGGACAATCCTTCTATACACACCCTTGCAAAAAAATAACTAGTTTTGATTTGAAATCATGATTCTTGTTATATTTATTACTTTAATACCAAAATTTGATATATCCTTATATATTTGTAATCTATGGCTCCATATTGTCTCAACTTTCAATTCTTTTGTCCTTGGAAATCTATGTTAAATTAATTTTTTAAATAATAATAAAAAAAAAGATTGTGTTTTATTATTGTCAATATCAAATGAAAAAAAAAAAAAAAAGAAAGAAAAAAAGAAAAAAAGAATCTCGTTTAAAATCAAATCTAGTTATTTTTTATGGGGTGTGTATGTGAGTCGTCCACATAGTAAAAGGGAGGTTTCCATGCAATAAAAAAGAGATGTCCACCTAGTAGTTCTTTTGAAGAATTTTTGTGTAAATTGTTTTGATAAGACTCTAATAAAAGCTAACACAATACTAACATCTAAAAATAATATAAATATTTATAAAATCTATGGTAAGTCTAAAAGCTTTAAAATGAATATTAGAAATAAATAAAGAACTATAAAAATATACATTTTAAATTATAATCTAGTTTAAATTATAATAATATTTTCTTTAAAATATTATTTTATAACAACAATATCATATTATATAGAGATTTTGGGAATTATTTTGTATAACACTTGTAATAAAATATTCTCTACTTTCTTTATGTTGTATGCTGAGATGTATTGGTTCTATATTTTATTAAAAATTATTTATTTTTTATTAAATTATTTATAATTATTTAATATATATATATATATATATATATATATATATATACATATATTTTTAACTTTCTCTTCTAATTCTCTAATACATAAAAAATACTCAAGAAAAATTGTACAATGGATCAAATATTTTTTAAATTATTTTTATTCCTATAGCATTGATTTATTTATTTTTATTTTATTTTTTATTTTTTGTAGTATTAGATATGCTTAAAAAAATAATCAGCTATATTTTAAATCTTTTATATTTTTATCTTTTATATTTTATAATTTAATTATACTTTCTTATATTTTACAAATACTTGTATAGTTGTGAGACCGTTGTCGTATGGTGTAAACTTCTATCTAGGAATACACTAGGTACGTGGCTGTGGAGAGTTTATTTGAAATTTGATGGCAAAAATCCAACAGGTGATTTGTTCTTAATAAAAAAGGACAAACAATACAACAATCTTACACAAGAGAAGTTATATATATAAATCCTCTTGTATTCAAGTAAGTTTGTACAAAAAGGGTTCAAATTTCCACAAAAACCCGGAAGGACTTATTACTTGTTAAACTTTAGAGTTCAATAACTCTTGATCCAACCATTCAGTTTCTATAAAATTTACTTCAAAGTGTAGAAAATCTTCTTAAGTTTCATTATAAGAAAAAATCAACCGTCAATTCGTTTTTGATCTTCTAATATCTCAAAACCCCTAGCAGGTGCTTAAAATCCTAGCTCAGAGACATCTGAGCACTATTTTCCTTATATCTCATAAACCGAAAATCCTAATGCCACAAAATTTTTGCACATAGCCTTGTGACATAAATATATACACTTTTGAAATTTTGAGCCAAAAATCTATGAAATTGCCTAAGATATAGCTCAAAATGTAACCACTAGTTAAGTGGGGTCACTTACTACCTTTAGCTTTCAAGCACTGACTTCAACTCCCAATATCTCCTTCACCCTAGCTTGGATTTTATCAAGTTGTATGTAAAAAGTGTAGCCAAAAAAGTGTTCTCTTCAGCCCTAGTTGCCGATCCTTGATCGCTCTTTGTGTGCGCAATTTATATCCAAAAGAGTGACAATAGGTCCAAAATCAATGCCTTAACTTTGAGCGCCTATAACTTCTTCATAAAAAGTGCAAATCACACAAAATTTGCATCTAAACCAGATCTAAAAACCTAAAACTTATGATGTTTGACTCTTTTCAAAAAACAAACCCTAACTCCTTATAAATCCTCGAGCAACCTCCTTGTAGCCCATTAGGCATGATTTTTGGTCAATTAGAATAGAGATTTCTATCATCCACCTCTATCCATCCACATGGATGGCCAAACTATCCTTTTTACACTAAATTTTTTTTTCTAATCTTTCTTCTTATAAGATTTATATACTTTGTGCTTTAAGCACCAAATAAAAGAAATAAATTAAGATTTTAAGGATCACCAATGTCTAACAAAGATAACTTAAGATATATAAAAGTTAATATTAGTATAAAATTAACCTCAAAATTACTATCAAAAGAAGAAATAAGGTTGTATAAACCTCAATAATAATCCTTTTAATAGATCCCTTTCTAAACTAGCAACATAACCATATCTTGTAACCAATAAAAGTCTATTGATATGGCTTTCATTTAGCTATGTAATAAATTGTACATTAAATATACATATACAATTTTTTCACATAGTAGTCGAATCACAACACGACTCCATTTTGAAAACAACAAACTTATCTAATTTATAATATTTATAGATGATTATACACCTATTTTATTTTTTATTTTTTTAGAATTGACTTCTATTTATTCATGTGCAATTTTTATCCTTTATAATATAATCATTATAATAGTCTATTACCAAAGCAATGTGCATATATATTGTCAAATAACTTTTATACAAAAAAATGTATATATATATATATATATATATATATATATTTTAAATAATTATTTAAAAAATCATTACCTCCCTTCTCTATTTGAAAATCCTTATAGTTGAAACAATAGTCAAAATGTAGAACATTAAGAGATCTTGAATAAAAATTTGAAAACATAAATTATTTGCCTCACATTAATGCATGAACATTGCAAGCATCAAAATTGAACCTCCCAATCTTTTTACCAAACTTTTGCTATCTAACATTGACATAGATAGTGGATGAAATTGGTTAGCAATTGGTTATCAATTCACCATGTATCTCATCAAAGTATTCTTAATAAACATCTTTTTATTATAATACATCTTTACTTTGTCTCGAATAATACTAAAAACCTCAATTTTAGCACAAAAATTATACATTAGAATATTCTCTAATATAGCATAATTATTTCACCAATAAATTGGTTTGTCACACACAAATATATAATTTAAAATTCTTATGTTTAATAAGTCAAAGTAAAAGTCAATCCCACCGAAAATATTTTTTAAGGAGTATAAACATAAGGTTTTGCCCATACCTTCCTTGTCTTTAAAAAAAATCTTAGATCAACTACAATTCCAACAAAAACCAATTAGACGAAGCAGCAAGAAGCTTCCACAAGTCTACGGCAATTTACTGATAAACATATAAACAGATAATTAAATAGATTTTTTCAATTTTCTTGACCCTCTTTCAACCCTTCATGAAACGCCCCACACGCGAATAGAACAAAAGTCCCATACCCGTGATTCCTATAATATTCCATTGCTTGCAACCCCTGTAACCACGCCAAGGGGACTTGTGCCCTAATCCCGAGTTCTTCACTCGCCGAGCAAGCGTCGAAGTGCAGAGGGCCCGCACATCGATCGTGGTTCCGATGTGTGCATCACAAATTTGTCGCTCAGCGCAGCTCGTGATTTGGCGTATTTGTTCTCCGTTCTGAAGTAGTTGTTATTTTTATTTTTTTTAATTTTTAATTTTTCTCTCTTTAGGGCAATTGACGGAGAGCAATGGGGATCCGGGAGGATGCCGCTCAGTCTCGCATGAAGAAGAAGGTGGAGGAAGGTATGCTTTTCGTGTGCCGAGGTTTGGTTTCGTGTTGTCAATCGCTGCGTCGGAGCTCATTGTGTGTATCGCGTCACTTGTCTCGTCTTCGTGTTGGAGAATTTTTCGAGTTTTTTGAGATATGTATGTTTATGTGTGTGTATACATATATATATATATATATATATACATATATATATTTATTTACATATATATCCGATTGTATTGTTGAGGTCTCGCATGTGTAAGTGGAAATTCGTTTTCTCTTTTTCTCGATGCGTAGCGTTTACAATCAAATATCGTGAAACTGTATTTCTCAGGATTGTTGCGGTGTCTTATACCCTAAACCTTGAATCTCGTACTAGAGGAGAGGTGTGCGGGACATGCCGCTAATGCTCTTGTTCTAATAGCAACCCTTGGTTTTTTCTTATCCACTTTTTTTTTTTTTTTTTTTTTTTTTTTTTTTCTTCTTCTTCTTCTTCTTTTTCTTTGCGACTGTCACTATGTTTCCTATTTGCATTTACTTCGATCCCTCCAAGTTCAGTAGTAAATGGCCCTGAGAGCATGAAGCATGAAGTGGTTATCGACGTTTTTGGGTTTGACGAAACATGAAGAGCTGCAATTTCTGTTTCAAAGTTACACTCTTTGACTGATTATTAGGGTTTTGATAATCTTTGGTCTAGCCCTTCGCAGCAAGATGAAAGCGCAAGCGCTTAAAGAGTGCGACCCTGTCGTCGCCAAATTCGCGGAATGTGCCAAAGGGAGGTTATTTTCTGTTGTATGGGCGTGCCGTGCTCAATCGAAAGAAACGAACGCTTGTCTTCATAGATAGTAAGTTTTTGCAATCTCTCCAATTCAAAACCTTATAGGTATGAGCATATGTTCTTCTGTAATATCACCAGACCTGATTCCTCACAAACAAAATAAAAATAAATAAAAATAAAGTCACATTGAGTAGGAAACATCTTGCAATCGCTCACCAGCGAAGTCGTTCAAAGCCACCAGTTTAGTACCATTTTCTGCTGTCCTGGCTAACAAAATTTCTTAGTTTTCACCCTCTGCTGAGACCACCCGACCTTTTTTGAATTTTGGTCCATTGTGCTTGACAATGTGCAGTACCAATGATGAAGCGTTTGAAAAGTACAAGAAACAATATGAGGAACAAACCCTACAGAAGTTGTGAAACAAGCAAAGTTTTAGACGTAAATACCATGTAGGCATTAAGTTCCTTATGTGAGAAAGATATTGCATGTGTCACCTCTTTTATGATTCTAGCTGCAAGAAGGCGACCCGTTTCTTTCTGCACCTTGTAGGCTATCCTTTTCAATGCTTCTTCACAGCCATTTTTTGGACAAGCGTAATCCCAAGATTCGTGGACTACTAGAGTGGAAATTTGATCTACCGAAAGAGAGTAGCGTTCGTAGGTTTTCAACTGAAGCAAGTTGCTTTGTTAATGGAAAAGGGAACTAATGAGGAGTTTTCTTCTCCAAAGATATGCCACAATGTCCTCTAGATATCTTGTCCATTTTGTGCTTATTGGTTTTTGTGGTTATCTCTCATTGTTAAAAATCCCTCCTCTTTTGTCTTTTGGCTTTTTCAATATCAATTTGTGGTTGTTATTTTTGCCCCTTATCTTTTTTAATATCAACATGTTGACTTATTGTCTTATATTATTTAAATTTATTTGATCTTATTTACTTTGATCTAGTCTTGTTTCACAAACTTTCTATAAAAATTATTTTGTAAGGGGTCGTATTGTTGTTAATTGTTATTGATTTAATATATTTATCAAATTTAACATAATTAATTTTAAAATATTTGTGATTTTTAATATATCCAATTCTTGTAATTATAATAGAAGTAGGCCAACCATTTCTTTATTAAATTGTACTATTTTGAACTTTTGTTTTGTTAATTAAATTATATTGTATATGTTTGCATGTTACAAACTTATAACTTTAATTGAGGAGTAATGTAATGCTTCTACTTCTACAAATTCAAATAATCTTTATATTATTTTGTTTACAACATTATTAAGACACAACTTCTAAGCACAATAGTTAATTGATGCATATCAACACATATTTAATATTAACTTTTTAAATAAAATATCAATATTATAAAAAATATGAATATTAAAATTTAAAATTGTATAAGTTATATTCAACTTGAACCAATTAAAATAAAACTTTAAAATAGAATTTTTAATAGAAAAGTATATAATTTGAATCAATAATTTTAAATTATAATTTTTTTATGAAATATAAAAATTTTAAAAAATAAATGTAAAACTAATATTTGTATGTATTATAAAAAATATATCTTTAATATTATTTTTTTGTTAAATATATTATTTTTTGATATATATATATATATTAACTTTTTTTATTTGTATAGATAATTATTGTGATTTATTTAACATCTCATAATATCTATTGTTTAGAAATAATTTAGTTTTAAAAGTTATATATATATATATATATATATATATATATATATATATACATACTTTAATTTACTTTAATTTACTTTAATTTTATATATTAATTTATATTTTATTAAGAATATTTTATTTTATCATATATTTTAATTTTTATTTATAATTTATAATTTATAATTTGAGATTTTATTTTATTTTTTTTAATTTTTAATTTTAATTTTTAAAATATTATAATTATAATAAATATTTAATATATAATATAATATAGTATTAATGACTTATTATGTGGAGTAAAAATAGACTAAGAGATTTTATATTAGTTATAAAATTGTGATTTATTACAAAATTTGTGGTTAGATTAACTTGGAGGTAAAAGCTGACTTTAGAGTAGGAGTGATCTTGTTTAAGATTGAGTGTATGCCAAGATTTAGAAAGTAAAGAGTGGAAAACTCTTTTTTCTTGGTATTCTTGCAAAGTTTAGTCTTGTGGGTGGATTTGAAAGAAAAAAGCTCCTTGTTGTGATTTGCTTATATTTGATTGTAAATCATTTGATAAAACATTTGGATGTTATTTTTACACTTATACTCTTAGATTTTTTTTTTTTTTTTTTTTTTTTTTTTTTTAGAATAAATAAGAGCTTAATTAGGATATATATATTTTTAATATTTATTTGATAAGAATAATTTCTCCTCTCCAATTATTTTAAAGATTATAATGAGTTAAAAAAAAAAAAAAAACTAAAGTCTTGTGACATACAATATGTAAGTACGTAACTATTAACCACATGTGGGAGTAGGTTAGAAAATTTGACTAGTCTCATGTATGTTATTGTAATATTTTTGTTCTTAGTAGAAGAAGATCTCATTTAAATTTCTTCATTTTAATTCCGATAATTTGTCCATGTATCAAACATTGTAATTGGAGGTTTTTAACAGTTGCATCATTTTGTGTTGTACATAGTTTGTAATAGGCATATTATAGAAGTGATGTTTAATTAATTTTTGGCAAGACCTTTTTATTATATCTAATAAGTGGTGTAATTTGAAATGTGGTGACTTAGAGTAATGACCATAAATTGCAAATATGGTAGTTTTATAGGATGGACTAATTCCAAAATTTAAGTTGTTGGTAGAATCTAATGAAGCTTTTGAGCCCAATTCAACATTAGAGAACTATAGGTATTTACAACTCATTTAGGCATTATGTATGGAAGCATTGGGTGTGATCAAATGTAGCATATTTAACATTTTAGGCATAAAAATGATAACAAACTAGACACCATGTACACTTGATTGGCATAATTTGTAGCAAAAATAGAAAATATTTTGTAATAAATCAATTGGTAAAAAAATCCTTATTCAAAATTAATCAATGATTGTTGGAAATAGGCACCTTGCAAATTATTATAGACTAAAATGTTTGTAAGCACAATCAACTATAACATTTTGGTTGATCATAATATATATATATATATATATATATATTTTGATTTTGGTATAAATAAGTATACCAAAAAAATATGGATTAGATTGTAATGGTCTTTTAGAGATTAATAAAAAAAGAAAGAAAAAATATTCTCATGGGATTTGTAAAAACAACCTCATCTATGTTAAAAAAAGACTATATTTTTGTTGTAGTATTTTTATTTGTGATTTATCTTATGGACAAGTTTGACTTGAAAAAACCTTACTATTTATAGCTATTATAATAGACTAATCTGATGCACTATCATTGGCAATTCTTTTATTAAATTATATAAATTCACTTACATCTTTGAATTCTCATACCAAATTATCTAAGAAAATAAGTATTGGTTTGAAAATAATCTTAGAAACTAGTATTATGTTGTAATACATCTATTTGATAAAAAAGTTGATAAAAATCCAAGATATGTGGAAAGAACTTAAGTACAAGTTTAATAAAGATATTCTTATATTTTGATAGCTAATAAATAAAGCTTAATATATTTTTCTCAAAAAAACTCATGTTTTTAACTATTTACAAACACCTTTAGCTGAATGTATAAAAATAATCATATTTAAATATATATAGATAAAAAAATATAAATTTTTGATGTTGATCCTATTAAAGATATTATCTAATTTAGCACCACAAATTGTTTCTTCTGACTGTTAAACAAAACAATATAAATATAATCAAGATTTTATTTTGATGATATTTTATTGTACTCAAAATAGATAAAAATCTTAAACTATCTCACATAATAATATATAAACTATATAATAAAATATTACATATTGATCTCTTAAATATTATTATCTTTTCTTATTATGATTAATCTTAATTTTTATTATAAACCTATGACTTAGCACCATATTTATATTCTAAACTTGTATGCCCATATATTCTTTTGTATTCCAACAATCCTTTGACTCATATCTTATAGATAATTATATAGTTTTATTATTCCATCTTTTTTTGCTCTTATTATTGAATAATAAATTAATATAACTAAAATAATGCTTACATCTTGTTTCATTGAATCAAACATTTTGTGTATCCATATTTGCAAAAAAAATTCTTTTATTATATCAACTCTATATATATTATTAAAAAAAATTAAAAAACTAAAAAAAAAACAACACAACATATGTCCAAAAATATATTCTTTTCTTTAGCTCTCAAGGCATTAAAGCTTATCTTTAGAAGACTTCAAAGCTTATAATTATTATTTTTTCATCTCCATTTAAATTTCTTCTTCTTTTTAATTTGTACATAGCTTGTTCCTAACATGTCAACCTTTTATAGTCCTTTTAAATATGCCCCAATTACTTAATAACTCAAAGATAGTCTACTACAAGATTGTACAATTTACTTTCTAACCTCAATAAGTTTTATAGGAATTTTTTCATCATTCATATAAGAATGATTAATGAACAACTTTAAACTTTATATGTCTATTTTATGACTCTTTATAAAGCAATCCTCTACTATCTTCCGATTTTGTGTTGTTACTATTTATATGTTGTCTTTGCTACAATGTAAAATATCTATAGGCTCAATATCATTAATTTGACTTTTATCCTTCATATCATCTAAGACCAGCATAAATTTTTGTTTATTAATTTTTAAAAAAAAATGTCATCTTTCATGTTTTCTTAAAATTCTTTGGATTTGATTGAATACTAATTTAATTTGAAACTTTGTAAGTTATTGTATAATCATTATCTTTATTTTGAATACTTTTAACAAATATCTGATACATCATACATGTACTTCATATTATCAAAAGTGGCCTTTATTAAAGTGGTCTTTCCTATTTGACCCATATTAACAAAATATAATGCTTTCTTATCTTCCTTGCATAATTGTTTTATGTTTAACAAATATTTTTCTATATCTAAAATAATTTTCCTTCATATTTAGCTACTTGCATAAGACATTCAAATTATAAAATTAACATACCCAAATACACACATTTTATATATCAGATTCCAAAAAAACTTATATGACTATATATATATTCATATTATTACATCAAAGCATGCATGTATAAATGAAAACATCATAAAATCATTCAAATTAATCCTATATATATCAAATAAATATTCTTAGTATAAGATTTATTAATAGAATATTATCATGCATATCCTTTGGTTCACTCTTTTAATAATCTTGATTCTTGAATGGTCCAAAATAAGATGTTTTGGCTTCATCAATTTCCACTAAGTATTTTTTCTTTAATACTTTAAACCTCTTATAAATATATGCAAAAATTAGTTGTTATGAAGGATCTAAAGTCCAAAATTTTTTAATCAACTTAATAAATTCATTACAATTTGATGGTAAATTTTATCTTTTATTTTTAAAACTTTTTTGTAAAAATTATTTATTATCTTTTGAACCAACAAATAGATCAATTTAGGAAAGAATCTTAAAGTATGTTATTATAATAGAATATATATGTATTTTAAAATAACATATTTTTATTGATTCTATAGTACTTTTGAATATCTCTAGAGACATATAATCTATTGTTTTATATAGATTTTTACTTTTTGTAGCTGTTGAATCTTTTCCCACATTGATTTTTGACTGACCAAAATCAATCAACTTTACAAAAGCATATCGAAAACTATTATTGAGATTATCATCATCAATAATATTAAGTAATATATTATTAGGCTTTAGATCTTGAAATGTAATTTACATGTCATGCAAATAATACATTCTTCTTATAATTTGATGAATAATATATATAAAAAAAGTAATATGTTATAAACATTTTTTGTTCCAATATATTTTTCTAACTTATTTGCATCAATTTCATTATCAAATATACCTTTTTTTTTGAATTACTTATTGTTGTGGTTTCACCATTTTTATTTGTATTATTTTTATTGCATAATAAAATATGAACAAATTTGGATGTATAAAGCAAGCTAAAATATCAATTTTTTTTAATAAACAATGCATTATATACAATATCCATCACTTTTGTTGCAGTTAAAAATCCAAACCACTTGGATTTATAAACTTTTCTATAAGACCCACTATTAATGAATTTTATATTATTTAAGCTTTTGATATTACTTGATACTTCTAAAGTATTTAATTCTCCACCTTATATAAGTTGTAAGTCCTTCAATTTCATTAATAAATAATATGTCAATTCATAATCTTCAAATTCCTCATCTTTATTTCTATAATCAAATCTTTTGTAAAATTCTTCTCTATCATTGTTAACTTCATCATAGGTTATAAAATCAAATATTAGTATAATAATATCTTCCAATGTTTTTGGATTCTTTTTTTAAAATAAATCAATTACTGCATCATAAGGAGAATTTAAGTCTTCTAATAGCTCTTTAAATGTTTCTTTGTTTTTTATTTAGAAAATATTTACTTGATACCATCATGGTTGTCCATAATCTTTTGCCATTATATACAATTTAAATATTATACATTAAAATTTACAAAATAAAAGCTCATATTTGAATCTTTTGTTATTACAAGTTTTTATATTTTTAAATACTTTGATAATATCACCAAGTGATTTGCAAAGATTCGTATATTGATTTTTGTTGAAGAGGACTTTTGTCTTTAATAGTACTTCAAATTTTCTATTGTGTATTTTATACTAAAAAAGAACATGTCTAATATTGATTTATTTTATTTTTAATATTGCTCAAATATGTTGCTTAATTATAGAGAGGTCTAGACAGTGCTATACAAATTTTTCATGATGACTTGACATATGTACAAACTTGCTTGATACAAGCATAAGCGAGAGTAATAATAGACTCGTCTCCTAGCTTGACATGGTGCTTGAGAAGCTCTCTCTTACACTTGACAATGTTGTACTTAATAAGACCGACGAGGATATACACTTTAACGAAGACGAGGTTGTTGTGATCACGTCTTATAATCCTCATGAGACTGTATAGAAAATAACCATGGACGAGCTCGCACTTATAATAAAAAATATTATCATATATATGTCCACATCACTCGATGAGTTGAAACATGATCTTAGAATAGTATGAGAGATAATTCTTGTAGAGGCTTAAGAGTAGACAATCGAAAAAGTTTAAGAATAGAATATCATAATATAAAATATATATATATATATATATATATATATATATATAGATTATTAACTTTATTATTTCTTATGGCACAATAAATAATATTTATTCGATTCTATATAGAAATATTATATTTCATATTTAGCATTATAAGTCATATAAGTATTATAGGTCTTATAGGTGTCATAGGTCCTACAGGAGTCCGAATCATATCTGATCTCGATGCTATCAACGAGGAGACGTTTGATGAGCTTCAAGAGAACCTTAATGTGGATCTCATTCGAATGAGACAGCAGATATATGATGAATTTCAAGAATGCTTTCAAGAAGCTTTCATTCAAATGAAACAACAGATATATAATGAGCTATTAGAGTACTTTAGTAGTGTAATCAAAGGTCTTCAAAAGGATAAAGTACGAGAGGTGCTAGTGTCAGATGTTTATTGCGAAGTAATACTTACCACATTAGCCAATAAGGGATCAAGATGCTCCTACAAAGCAAAGAACAATACACCTTTTTGTGGTTGTCATAAGAAATTGGCTATAGTCAACAAATATGGTTCCTTGCAGCTACTTCCATGCTGCAAAGTAATAATTCATAATGGCACACTATAGAAGAAATAGCACAACCATGTTGTAAAACAAAATTCCTCTTTCTACAACGTCCATAGAAGTTATTGGCCTAATGGCGCAAATGGAGTACTAGAAGCATTTGCTACTCTGTAAGATATAAATAAATCTATAAGGAAGCTTCTTAAAGCTCGACCGTATCTTGAAAGACTCAACAAAGAGGGAATAGAAATACCAATAAATCCTGATTGCATAGCAGTACCTTCAATCCATCCAAACCGGAATAAGCGTAATGTGGAGAATTTAACTAGAGAAATGAAGCAATAATAAACTCCACAATAGTTGGAAATTTCAATATACAAAAAAACTAAAAAAACCTTCATATAATTAAAATATATTTGATAAGTAATTCTAAAAAGTTGGTAATAATGAATAATTAAATTATATGTATAATCTATTTTATTTACACAATTATAATCTTATTAAGAAATTTATTCCATTTTCTATCAATTTTCATCACTAAAAATTCTTTTCCACATAGTTAAAATGTCATTAACGTACTTTACAAGAATAAAAGGAACCAAAAATTTGTAATTGGATTTTTTCAAGTAATTTTTAATATAAACAATTATTTTAGATATGACAAAATTTTATACATAACAAATAAAATAATATCTAAATACTCATTTCAAACATCTAATCATGATACAAAATTTTAATTCTTAATATTTATATCTTCAAAGTTAATTGGTACACAATTTTAAGAACATTTCACCAAGTTTCTAAAGCTTGTTTTGGTAGAACCTTTAAGTATTATTTATTAATGTTTGTATTGATTTATAGCACAAGACTTTTGTACAAGAAAAATATAAACATTAATTATAATAATTTAGATATTAATTTATAACCATGTATTATATACATAAATTCAATTCATATATATAGTTAAAATTACATTCAAATATTTAATAAAAATTTAGAATTGAAATTAAAAAAATTAGTTTAATATGAAATAGTCTAGAATTAATGATTCTAAACTAAATTATGTGATTCTGGTAATGTAATAATAATTAACGATTCAAATATAATAAACTGAATGCCCACATTGTAGCTAATGTGTTCCACAACCAGTAAATTTTTTGGATAAAACAACACTAAAGTTTTTTTTATCTAAATGCTGAAAAAGATTTACCCAGAATTTAAAAAAACATTAAAGTATGCAAGTAAATTTTTTTTGAAATATGAAAATTCAGGAAATTAAAAACATACGACAGAGAAATCCAATTCAACGCAGTATTCCGCATAATTGTGAAAGTCCAAGTGCCCCCACGAACGTAGGGAGAACGAGAATCAGAGGAACTCTGTTCACACCGACACATGAGCACGCACCAGCATCCCAAGAAAAGCGCCGCGAGGGGAGGAGGATATGTCATCAGCATCACGGATAGGCATCAGCATCCAGCGGGAGATGACGTGGCCGCCACGTCGGCGCCAAGGGGTGGGGTGGGGGGTCCACGTTGAGTCGTGGAGCTCTGTCTCGCTGCTTCCGACGAGTCCGATCAAGAATTCAGCGCCTTACCAGACGCGGGAGCGGAACACACATTGCTCCTTCGAGTCGGTCAATCGCTGCTGACCAGAGCGAGCTCCCGCCATTGGGGTGGAATTCTCAACAACAGCGTGAGCCCAGTGGCGGTACGCCACACAAGTTCGGGAAAACAACAACAACAACGACGATAACAACAGCAACAACACTCACGACGAGTGCTGTCGTCGACGTCGGTTCTGTGTTTCGATGCTTTCCTCCTGAATTGGAGCCTGTTGTGCTCGTCTCGTAGGTTTTTTTTTTTTTTTTTTTTTTTTTTTTTTTTTCCTCTGTGCGGTTGCTGCATCGCGTTTCTGTGGAGGACACGCCGTGGCTGGTTCTTGTGATCACCGTTCTAGCAACATGTAACTCCCTCGGGCTGGAACGTTGGAATCTCGGGGAGTGAGTACTGCGATGATGCATTGTTAGGGTTTGGTGGGATGGGGTAGCAGGGTTGGAGTGAAGGGAAAGAGGGATCGGGGCTGGAGAAGATGTTTTGCATCGTGTGCGCTTGGTGATGAGGTTGTGATACTGGTAAGCCTTGGTTTTCTTTTTTCGTTGTTGTGCTGCGACGATTTCGGGATTGGTGAAGCTGTTGGGGTTGTTGGTGAGGGCAGGGCTTTAGGGTGAGGATAAGAGCTTCGCATGCAGGGAGAAAGAGAGAGCAGGGGAGAACACGGAGAGTGTGGCGAGTGGCAAGCATTAACAACGGAGAAATTCTTTTAGGGTTACGAGTGAGCGTGTGCGGGAATTTTGATTCGAAGCATGGAGTTGTGAAGGTCGGGTAGGGGCAGGAGATGCTGCGCAAGATTTAGTCGGAGGGAGGTTGTTGCGAGGGTGGAGGCATTATCGAGAGGGTGGAGCGAGGGGAGTCTAAGCGAGGGGTGTGCTATTCTCCTCATCGATATTGCAATGTGATGTTCACCCTAACGGGACATTGTTTCTCCGCGTTAGGGCGAGTGACCTGCATAGGGTTTGCAAGAAGATTGGAGAGTTTGGAGAGTCGTCGGTTGTGGTACAACGGGGAAGGGCAGCGACATGGGTGACACCGATGCAGGACCAACAGCAACGAGCTCTATGGACTCCGGGGACATGGCCGGACTTGCAGCCTCTCGGGCGTTGATAGAAGGAGGGTCGCTTCCTCCTCGGAAGCGATTGCTAGCAGGGTTAAAGCAGAACGGCTGGTTGTCCACTTCACCTCCGCCCGTGGTGTCTCCGACCCAGGGTGGTGAGCATGCTGGGGTAGAGAACGAGGCAGTGAGTACGGGGGAGGAATTGATCGCACGCAAGCACGAGGTCGGGAGTTGCATGGGTTGCGATGTGGTGGAGGGCGATGGAATGCGGAGAATTATGCGGGGCGGGGTTTCGCTGCGGCTTTGCAGCGCTTGTGACGTGCTGTATTCGAAGAGCATGTTCTGTCCACATTGTCTTGCGATGTACCACGATGCGAGCTTGTTAGGAGACCCGTCGATGTGGCTGGTATGCAGTCGATGCAGGCGGTCTGTGCACCCGGAGTGCGAGCAGAAGGCGAGCGGGACGATGCCGGACGCGGCGTTGTACGTGTGCATGGATTGCGTAAACTCGAGTCGACGACACAGGGATGCGAATGGGGTGACGGGGATGAGGAGCAAGCCGAGTTCAGGGAGGTCGGGAAATCTTGGGGAGGCGAGGACAGGAGTGAGGGTGGGGTTAGATTGCTTGAGTCCAGCCCTGAAGAAGCCTCGAATGATGAGGCACGCGGATGGTTCAAGATTCGAGAGGCAGAGGTATGTGCTGGATGCAGCGGGCGGGGCGGGGGATGCGAGGAGCAGGAGCTTGGGGTATTCTCGAAAGATGTCGCTGGGTCAGGTGCCAATGGAGGGAGCATCGCCCCAAGAAATAGCCGCCGCGGCTCGGAACGCCGCAGCAACAGCGGCGAAAGTGGCGGCAGCAGCGAAAGCGAATGCAGCTGCGAAGGCGAACGCTGCGGTGAAAGCAGCGGCTGCTGCGAAGGCAGCACTGGAGGCCGCTGCACATGCGTGCCGAGCCGAGGCTGCGTGCCGAGTGGAGCTGCGAAGGAAGGTGGCGAATGCGCAAAACAGATCGGGTGGAGGCGGAGGTGGCGGAATGAGGCTGGAAATCAACGTGCATTCAGAACCTCGTCGCGAAAGGAGCTTTAAAGGAGAGGTAAAGAACGAGAGGGACGAGGGGTATGGCGGCAGACGGGCTGGCGCGGGGTCGGTGGACGACGAAGAGCTAGCCCGGCAGCTGCACAGAGTGATAAATAGCAGTCCGAGGATATCTCGAAGCATGACTCCGATGCGTCGGAAAGCTGTAGTGAAGCCAGAGACTCCGTCGACCGGGCTGAGCAACAGTAGTGCGGAGGCTGTGAGATCACGATCTCGAACCGGCGATGCAGGTGGATCAGAGAGCGTACAGGTGCATGGGCAGAGTCATAGCCACAATTTACATGGTCAGCAGCAGCAGCACCATCACTACCACCACCACCATCAGGTAAATACACATCAAGTCCAACATCATGGGCATCAGCAGTTCCGGCACCAGCAGACCCGACCGCGATCGATAACGCACAAAGATTTGAGGCGCATTGATAGCAGGGCGTCTCGACACGAAGCGAAGATGGGGTTGGAGGGTGACGGCAATGGCAGTGGGGATGGACAAGGAGGAGAGCAGATGCAGATGGAAGGGTTGGAAACCCCGGGCAGTGCTAATGCCGATGCCGATGCCGATGCATTGGGTAGTTCCATGCAGCACGACCAGATGAAGGTGCAGGGAGATGAGGGGGTGGATGGAGGCGCGAAGATGGAGGTGATGGATGCAGCGTTGGAGTTTGAAGGCGTAGGTGTTGCAGATGACGCGAGCATGTTGTTCGACGCGTTGGTGGAGGCCGATGGAGCGCGGATTGAGGGCGGGAGCGTAGGTGTGGACGATCGGAGGCCTGACTATTTGCAGGAGATATTGGAAGCGGCGGTGCTGACGGACACCGCGATGTCTGTCAACGAGTGTGGTCTTGTAGAGGTGTCGGATCTGGAGTCCGTTCGGGGGGGAGTGGGAACATCAGACCAAGAACATAGTGTAGGACGAGAGCAGGGGCAGGAGGTTGTTGAAGCTTCGGAGTTGGGCGGTGTGGGAATGAGAGCAAGGAATGAACCGGTGGAGTTGCACAGAGACGCATGCGGGACAAGTTTGTCAGAGCCGGCCCCGATCGTTGGTGGTGTCCCCGAGAGTTCAGTGGTGGTCGAGGATGAGAGGAACACTTCGGCAGTTGTAGATGATGTAGAAATGCGAGAGGTAGGCGATGGTGAAGCAGCTTTGATTGCTGCGGAAGTGGGTAATACGGGTCCATCAAGTATTAGTAAAGTCCTGTCGGAGGCACCTTCAGTGGCTCAAGACGATGGTGCATCTGGACCGGAGATTGTGAGAGAAGCTGGGATGGAGGAGTCTGGTGTGGAAGGTCCGGAGGGACGGATAGCGGCTGGGGATGCCGTCACTGGTAGTGCTAATGCTGCAGTATTGGAAGGCGGAGGTTCTACTACTGGACCAGAAGAGTGGAGATCAGGCGCATCTGAAGGCGCTGCACACGGTGCTGACGGACAGACTACTTCCGGTTCCGCAGCTCAACAGAGTAGGTTCTGCAAACTCGTTGCTGCACGTTTTGCCATTTTGCAATGTATTGTAGTTTAGGGTTTTTCTTTGTCTTTTATTTTTTTCCCAAGTCGTGCTTGGTAAGCTGGTGTTGAAGGGTGTGCTTGTGTCTTCAGGTGGTTGAGCTGACTGGGGAAATCACGCAATTCGAGATGGTTTGGCGATGTCTTCATTTGTCTCTGGGATTCAAGTTGGATCTGTGTACGCGATGGCTGGCGGTGCTGATGTGTTCGGTATGCTAGCCCATGTGAAGTCGAAGTACTTGAATATTTCCACTGGGCATTTTTACCAGTATTTGTTGGCTTCGATGCTGGTTTGGTGGTTGGATATAGAAGTATTTGTGTTTGTATGTTTTTTCTTAGGTTTAGGAGTGGGCGTTAAGTTCCTTCATGTCCTTGTGAGCAGGCAGCAGAGTATTTCGTTTGTTGTAGGAAGAGTGGATACTTCGGAGGCGGAGGGTGCTCTGGGGAGGCTGGAAGAATATAGTGAAATTTCTTTTCAGACTTTAGGTGTACATAAATACTGTACCATGGGTCTTGTATACAGTCGCAGGGACGATGCATCAAAGTAGCTGGGTTACCTCAGCTGTGCCGATATGTGCACCACGATATTGCCACTCACCAAGTTCTATGTGTGAAGATTTGTGTACAGTGGGTCTGTCACGTTTATGCATCACAGAACTGGGTTCGCTCCGAACAGGACCGGATGTCCCACCTAGTTCTTGTTTTGTAAACCATGGATCGATTTTCTGTTTGGGGAGCACATGTTTTTCTCAAGTCGCTTAGTGCTTCTATCTGCTCATTTCATTTACGTCGTGATTGCTGCATAATTGTATGAGAGTAGTGGGAGTAAACGGATGAATGTTTCTGTAGGGAGACATCCCTCTTGCAACATTGACGAAATGCCATGATTTTGTAGAAAGGCCTTAAGAAGACTCGCAGTGCTAAAATTATCGGATACAAGCTGAACCTGGAATTGTAGGTAATAAGGCTCCTCCACCTTGCGAACCTTGTTCAGCCTTGAAAAGTTGCACCTACAATAAGTGACGAAGCTTCCTTAAAATTCGGTGTGGGACATCTATATTATTTTCAGAGTTTTAGCGCCACAAGCCGAAGACCTCACCTCCATTTCAGATTGTTGACTTCGCTCGAGGCGTTGCTGATCTCGAGTGAAGGGGCCTTCATTTCTAGACTGTACACGATTGAAATAATATCATATTCCGCAAGTAGGTTTTCATTCCCATAATAGTAACTTTACTTGAAAAGGTCATGAAGCGTTGGCTTTGTCCTTCGCGACGCCAATCGGGTGCCAAGATTGGAAACGTAGGGCCGGACGATTCTTGGGGAATAACCCAGTCACGTCCAGTCTGTCAAACTGGGTCCCGTTTCGGCAGAAGCACAGCTACGATGTATGTGGCCTATCCTGAGCAAGTTGCAGCGCAAATTCCTAGTGGCCCCCAAACCCTCACCAGATGCCACCTCCAAATGCTTCTGTTCTCGACGGCGGAACCCAAAATGTGTGCTCCCAGTGGGGCTGACTGGACCTCAGCAAGTGCATAGAAAATTAGCCTTGCACGAGCTTGCCTCCAACTCCCTTCAACCAAACATCATAGCTCCTCCAGCGAACATCCTCTGATGGGTTCACCAGAATCGCAGCACTTCATCGGAAAGCAAAGACGTCACTCTGAGATCTCTTTGCTAGGTGTGTGTTCTTTTTAGACCAAGTGGGTGTTTATCTTATTGCACAAAGCTTATCCATTGTGCGTTACGCAGACCAACACAATCGTGTCCGTGGAAATGAGTGTAAGAAGCGGAGTTGGGTGACGTCAGAGCATCCAACAGTCATTCGCAGACATTGTGTGTCCATGTTCAGAGGCAAGGGGGGTGGGAGTGGGGGCCGTCGATCGGTGGTCGCCGTCTGTTGGGGAGGCGGCGCCGCCCACAGGACGTGCTTGGCATGGGTGGGGCTGGATAAGTGGAGTCAGGCAAGGCTGTTGAGATTGCCCTGTTGCATGACCCACCACAAAAGCAATACCAAAATTAGGATTCTGGAAGCTTCTCACCTGCTTCTCACCAGCACATTTCTTTTCTGTGTGATCAACATTGTCAATCTGAATAAAGAAATCTCTTTGTTTTGTTTTTAGGATATGAATTTTGCCTTGTTAATACATATATATATAATTGTGTGTGTGTTTATATATTTTGATATAGGATGCATTTTATTTGTATTTTAAAAGTGTTTTTATATTTCACTAGGAGAAAGCTGTGAAGCTTGTGTTGTAACTTTGATATGATTACATAGAAAGAGGTCTTGTACACTCTACTTAATCTCTTGCTTTAGAGCAATGTTTTAAACAATTGTGATGTACAGCAAAAAACTAGTTTCTATGAATTTTAATTATTTAAAAAAAAAAAAAAAAAAAAAAAAAAAAACTTTATTGTGCAATTTTCGTTAAAAAACCTCGGTTATTATTTTTGTGCTTTGATGAACTTAAATACCATATCATTGATAAACTTTATAAGATATTTTTTAGATGGATGGATTTTGTCCTTTATTTATTGCTTCATTGTTTGTCTATTATACATAACTCTTCACTTATATAATTATACTAATTTAATAATTTTATGTTGTTAATTATAAATTTTTAAATTAATTTTTATAATTATAGTTTTAAATTTTGATAATTAAAAAAAAACTTTATCAACAAAATATAAATAAATAGATTAATAAGATTTATAAAATAATTTAGTAAAATTTAGAATATTTTTAATTTATTCATCTATATCATGATATTATACTTTAAGATTGAATTGTCTAATTCCATAGAAAATCTAAAGATACTCTTAAATAAGATTTCTAACCTATATATTTAGAAGAAATTATTGATATAATTTTTTATATTCTACATATATATATCTCTATCTCTATATATGGATATATAATATATTACTATAAAAATTAAATTAGAAATTTTAATATATAACTAGTTAATTATATGTGAAAGATAAAAGAGAATAAAAGATAAGATAATTTTTAAATATAGATTTAATAATTATAAATAGTTTATTTAATAACTAAAAAATATTATAATCTAAATTAATATATGTCTAAAAAAACAAAAGAAAACATAAACTTTAAAGATGTATCTCACAACAAGATGTGATATTATATCAACAAATATAAATTTGGTTAGTTAAAATGTCCAAATAAATTACTATGAACTGTATGTTTAGTAGGTAGATTATAGTAAATAACAAAAATTTGCACAAAATTTTAAAACTTTATAAGGATTTTATGTAATTAAATAAATTTCTTATACAAAAACTAAAAATTTAGGCAACAAAATATAGGCAACAAAATAAAGTCAATCAGTTGTGAAGGAATTAATTACCTGACAAAGTAATAAAGGTATAGCAACTCACACCTCAAAACTTTAGTACAGCCAGTTCAACAAGTTGTTCCATGTGTTCGGAAGGCATACGTGTTTGTTCTATATTTTAGTCCTCGATTTTGAAATATAGGTGCGAAAAGTGACAATGAACTCCTAAAATGTGCAATCGAAATCTGTCTGAAATTTGTGAATCTTCATTGCAACTGCGAGATGAAGATGTAAGACGATTGAGTATTCAAGAGCTTCTGTAAACATCGAGCAGCTCAACATCAGAAGGAAACACACAACCGTGTATCGAAAAGCGAAGTCAGAAAAGCGCTGGTCCTTTCCGTGTGGTTCTCTTCTCCGGTGTGTGGTGCACAGACGCACTCCTTTAGCAATAAGAAAGGAGTTTCTGAACCTGTACTGGTAGTTCTGGTTCAAGTCATACTGTGTGATTGGCCACACTGCTCATGGTTTTGGTGAAGTCCGCCAATTTTTGCTGTTCTGGTTGACTGTCAAGCAGTAGCAAAGTACACACCACCATTGAAAGTGCTCCACCTGTCCAGTGCATATTTTTGACGCTGTTCAAAATGTGGCATACTGCTTTCATAAGTGCCGAATCAACTCAGGTTTTCGCTGTCCGTATGGTCATAAAGAGCAATAATAAAATTCACTAAAATTCTAGATTAAAGCCTCCGGTATATATTTAGAACCAATATCAATAAACAGAAGTTGATCCGAATAGTGCAGGGTCACATTGACTAGGAAACTAATGGATAATACAAATCACTCTATTTTGGGATCAAATAGTGCCCGCGACTCAGCTTCTTGACATTCTTAGCTCACAAAGTCCAGCATAGTTCCTACATCATTGGAGTTGGACTAAAGAGATTCTAACGTCTTCCGCTCAACTACTTCGTTATCCAATACATCGCTTAGGGCCTGTCATTCCACATACATCAGCACTGTCTGTCAGTAATCATTAACAAGATTGCATAACTGAACTATCATAGTATTCACTTATTTATTCATTTACAATTAGAACGAGGTTGTCAAATCATCAAAGGCTGAGGTTGTCAAGCCAAAAAAGGTTTTCTTTCTTTCTTGGCTGCCACTCGAATGAGGCTCTATTAGATTATTGCTATACCACTTGCGCATCAGAAATAGCACCTCTTCTTGCTCCATGAATTTTCGCAGCGTGAAAATTCACATTCTGTGAGGAAAGTGCATATTGAATACAATCGAAATGCCCACACTGCCGTCGACGAGAGGTGATAGGAGTCAATGTAACTCTAACAACGTCAGCCATGATCAAACTTTGGAATTCCAAGGCGCAGAAACTAGAGCAGACTTATTGGTGGAATGTGTACAATAGTCCACGGACTTCAACGTTCCAAATTGGTGTTCCTCAAGGATGCATTAACCAAGTTCCACTGCAAACTGCATTGTCGTTACAAATTCACGTGGTATGATCATCTGCATTACTATTGAATTACGCTCCTCACTGAACCCTTCAACGATTTCGAAAGTTCCCCACATCCAAGATAAAGAGTGCAACAAATTGAATATCACGCAAAAACTACAAGACTTGATGCTTGCTCAATATCCGAGGATTATCATTCTGGATTCACAAAACAATCACTACAAAGAAGATCCAATAGCCGGTTTGCGAGCTCCATAGAAAATTGCATTTCGAAGAGACACATGTGTCTCCACCGACGGAACCATGGAAAAGGCATTGTATCCCGTATGATGTCAACGCAAAACCGCAGAATTTGCCTCAACGAACTCGGAAGTAGAGGAGTCTGAACAAGTCAGTATTGAACCAGCTAAAGGATGGTTCACAACAAGCACACAGCACGAACCTAGAGTATTAACCAGCTCAGTCACTTCTAAAATGCCGTCAAGTTCATTAATGCCCGTGAAAATGAACAAAAACGTCTTGCCTCCGCTGCTGCATCCCTCAGGTAACGGGATAATGCTCCGGTCGTGAAATCTTTACTCGCAAAGTGACTTCAATATGTCCCTCGAACTTGTGGCTGTGCAGCTCGTAGCATTCCTCGTTCAGGTCGAGCCAAATTGAGGCGGCGAAACTCACAGACCTCGCCATGGTGACAATCAGAGACGTAGTGGATCCTACGGTCATCGGAGGGCTGGTGCAGCATCCGGCAAGCAAGTAGAATGAAGTGGGATTCATGACCGCCCTTGTATACACTGGCTAAGGGGCAAAAAGAGGATTTGAATCGGATGAACGGAACAAGGCGCGGACCAGGATGTCTCATCCAGTGTACCTCTGATCATCCTCGCCTAACAGTGGAGATGCACCTTTCTTTTTCTTTTCTTTTTTCTTTTTGTTTTGACACAAAAATGGGATATATCCAATGCATTAATGAAGTAGAGAAATTACAACAGACTATTTAATTCCTTATATCCAAAGGCGAAGCTAAGAGTACTAAGAACGTGGAGCAACTATTAAGGTGATCTCATTTACACTTTTGTGTAGGGTCACATCGCACCAAGGTATTCTAGAGTTCCATTTAATGACTTTGTCACATCTAGAGCAAAGTATGTGCTTGGCCATCCATGAATTATTCCATATCTTAAGTAAAGAGGACTTGTGTTGTGGGTGTTTTGTAACTCTTGTTTTGACAAACTTCCAACAAATTTATCTATATTTGATAAGACTCTACCAAACTATACGTCTAATATGGAGTGTACTCCATACTTCATTTTTTTAAAACAAACTTGTTTCTCTAAATAGTCTCCTTGTCTCACATGTCTTTCTATTGGAAAATAATTTATAAAAGATCTATTAATATCTACTATTGTATTTACACCTTAAAGACTAATTTTAAGCATATGAAGAAGGATACATCAAAGTTTAGTGATTCTAATGCTTTAAATATAAAATTCCAATTGATCTTGATATATGCTTTTAAAAAATTAATTTTTAATAGAAAGAGGGGCTATTTTGAACTCTTCGTTTAATTTATGGTTGCTTAGATTTGTACTAAATTATGATTTAGTATAAATTTTGTAAATATATTTAATAAGGTGATAGGCCTTTAATTACCTAATTTTATTTTATCATCCTTTTTGTGTAAAAAGACAATTTGTTCTTTAACAATGCTATATAAGAATCAATTTGAAGCTAAATCATGATAAATCATAATAATATAGTAATTTCTAATAATGTACTAAAAGATTTAAAAAATTTCAATATCTATACCATCTAAATTGGATGTTTTGCCTTTTGCCATATCTTTAATAACTTTTTTAAGTTTATGCATATTGAATGGCTTAGATAAGTCTTTGTTTATACTTTTTGTAACCTTGTGTGGAATATTATTAAACATGATATTTGTAGCTTCCTCAAAGTCTTGGAATCCTTGAATTTTTTTATAAAGATTAGAATAAAAATTAAAATAAATATTTTCTAGGTCTTGATGGTCTCTTTATATTTCACCTTGAGAGTTTTAGAGTTTTGTAATAATGGATTTTAGATGAAAATTTTAAATCGTGGCATAAATTTTTTTTGTTAATATTATTTTTTATATATTTTTATTTAATCCAATTTTGTATTGACCTCCATTCTTCTTGCCAATCTTAAAGTTGGTTGAAGATTACTTACACTTATTTAAGATATGCTTAAGAGTTAATGTCTTAAAGGTTTGCTTAAAAAACAGAGTGGGCTTCTTGTGATTGGCCTTGTAATTTGATGTATTATCTAGACCTTAAAAATACTTATTTTTTTATAAAAAGACTTGTAAAATTATATAAATATTTATATGCAATGAATAAAAGAACCTTTGTTATTATAATGAGTTTATTGAAGAATCTAAAAATCATTTAAATAAAAAATTATTTATTTTAAAATTTGATGATTTAGGTTTAGATTTTTGTAGTTAAAGAGTGAATTCATTCATAAAGTGATTAGATAATATATTGTCACTTCTTATATGATAGTCTTGAATATGTTTTTTTTTTAAAAAGAGCTTAAATAAAATTTGTCTAATCTTGCTAAGATCCTTACTCCCTCTCTTTTATTGTTACATGAATAATTTAATAAACCACTTTGATTAAAGGCATCTATTAAGAAAAAATCAAAATGGAAATAATTTTAAGAATTCTTCTCATCTTCGGATAATAATCTACTACAAAATAAAGATTTGTCTTTTGGCTTCTCAACCATATTCTAATCTCCACCAAAGATGAATAGAATATTAAAAGATAGGTTGGCAATTAAATCTTCTTAAAGTTGACATCTTTCTTGTCTTTTGTTAGATACATTGATGTTCATAATGCCAATGGATTCTCTAGGGAGACTAAAAAGCATGATCCATAGTGATCTATTATGTATGAGAGCATCTACATTATTGACTAAGTATTTAATTTTTAGAGAAATTAATATATAAATGCCTCCAACACCCGCACCATTGGGATTGTTTATATAACTTAGAATTGCTTTTAAAATATAAAAATTAGACCATATAAAGTTGCTTAAGTCTTGAGCCCTTGATTTACATAACTTGTATTCTTGAAGAAAAATAATATCATATTTTGAAAAAATACTTTAGATATGATTATAAAATTTTAATACTTTTGGTAGGTTATTTAGACCTCTTATATTATAAGATAAAATCTTTAATTTCATAAATCATTTATATAAGAAAGACTTGGATACATTTCATTAATAAATAATTACCTTCTATGAGATTTAAAGTGATCATTTTCTTGGAATAAAGAGTCACCCTTAATATCTTTTCTACTCTATAAGAATTAAAGTGTGAAGGAGAATTAAAATTATCCAAAGAAATAGTACTCTCTAAACATTTAAAATCTATATTGTATGAATAAAAAAAGTGATAGGAATAAGACCTTGCCTACCTTTATAAAGAACATCTAACACTCTTATTCTTGATTTTGTATAAAAAAGGAGATTTTTTCTTCTTTTTTAATTAATATTATGATGGTTGCTTTGTCTGGCCATATTAAAAATCTCACATTTGAATAAAGAATCAAAAAAATGAATCACCTCAAGCTACATTTTTATTTACAAATCATCCATGACTTCTTGCTGATGAAAGAAAGTTTTCACTTTTGAAATATGAACTAAGTAGTTGGCTAAGTTATATTACTTAAAAGACTAAATAATTTAGAGGGTGTGAAGTTGAAAGAATGAAAGAGGAAATAATATCCCAAAGTTAGAATTTGAACCTACTTCAAATCCTACCATGAGACTATCAATGTGTTAGATATAAGCCCTAGCCGATTAGACTCCATATTAAGAATTTAAAATTGCTAGGATATTAGTCTTCCTATTGAGTTGGTATTTGATTCCAAATTCCTATAGGTGATACATCTTGTGGCTGTCTTTTTAGGTACCAATGTTGAGTGGTTTAAATATCAACTCCAAACTCGAATCCTTGTTTGTTCAATCTATACTTTCATATGATAGAAGAAATATACCTAGTTAATTATTAAAGATCTTTACTATAAACAATATGGCCAACGGCTTATTTAGATCCATCAATGATAGATCATAATTCAACTAGTCTAACATATGTGGCATAGTTGACATTATCCTTGTAAGTAGGCAGGTCGCCTCTTATGCTAATATGACAATGTTATCCCTTGTTCAAAAAGACTTGTCACTAGCCAATGGTAATTCATTGAGTTGATCTGATATCCTATTGTAATACAACTATTAGGTAAAAGTGTACAAGAAGATTAATAATCTAAAAAGACTTTATGAAAAACATAATAGAAATTTATTTTAGAAATCATAGATAAACAATAGAAAGAAGTAAAAAAAATAATATCTATGCTACAACTTTTATTGAGAAGGATTCTACTTACTTTGAAAGATCATAAATAAGGCAAAATAAGGTAGATTAGTAAAAATAATTCTATAAGCATCTTTAGGTGAAAATAAAGAGTAGTTTTTAATAAAAAATTATCTAAAAAATTCTTAGATTGATATCCAAAGAGGACCAATGTCAAGGACATGAACTAGAAAAAGATGTATAATCTAATGAAAACTATGTCAAAGTAAAGTCACAAAATAAAATAAGTATGTATGTATATTCAAAAGAAAACTGGAATAGCTATTGCCAAAGACTAGAAACATGAGGACTCTTGAAACTAGACTAGGATCAAGAAAGGAGTTGACAAGAGTGAAGAGGGCTTTACTCTTGCCTCTATAAATACTATCTAACTAAGAGCTACGTGGCGGTATTCTATAGGACCTCATACACGTGTCTAATTTGCAAGACACGTGTCAAACTTGCACGACAAGTTTCTCACATGTGCGCCACGTACTTGGCTTGTTCCACAAGCTACCAAAATGTGTGACACATGGCTAGCTTGTTCTACAAGCTACCAACATGTGCGCCATGTGGCTACCTTGTTGACCAAGTTTCTAACCTATCAATCACCTATAGACATGTATAAAGGTGATTTCATGTCTATGAAGCTTCTAGGAAGCTTCTCTATCAGATATTATCAAATCAACTTATTTTATCTACTTCTATTGGTCTATTATTACTTAGGTAATTTACTGGAATAAATCTTATGTCCATGACATTACCCCCCCTTCTAGGGATGAGTTCCACGAGGAGCGGTGATTACATGTTGAGAAAGTCAAAAATACGTCGAATTGTGCTTGCCACATACTCTGATCTTTGTTCCCTTTGAAGGTAGTTGATAGGTCCTTTCAGCCATCGATAATGTCTCATACCAGGGCGAGAGGACCACCTTGTTATTTGATCATTGTTGAGGCCTTCATAACTTCCTTCAAAGAAAACATTAGGAACACCATCAGGAGTAGTTCCTACCTCTAAAAGTATCACCAAACATTGAGAGTCTCTTCCAAGGTCGTGATACCAAACACGTTGTATTTCGCCATCAATCCGAAGAAGGACATGTCGTTCTTGAGGGTCTTCATCTCTATTCCGTCGTCTTGAAGGTTGTGATAGTCGTAATGTCTCGTCCGGTAAATCAGCAAATGATGGCTCTTGAGCTGAATTTGCTGGGTGTTGATCCTCCATCTCTTTAGCACAAACAAAATCTAATGACAAATAATAATACAAGGTAGGATGAAACCTCTATAGAACCTGCCTTGCTTAATAATGAAGATTTTCTTGAATATTTATCTTGGTTTTGAGATGGATGTCGTCGATGGAATGCATTAACTTTTATTGATGCATTTGTTAGATTCTTTGATGGCTCTCATGTGCATTCACTAATATCGTATCCGCGCCAATGTACAAGATATTCCAATCAATTTTGGCGCCGCCTTGAATCTAAAATCTCTTCAACCTCGAATTCTTCATTATTGTCCACTTCTACAGGAGGCGGTGGTATTTGTCTTCTTCCTTGTATGTCCACTATCTTGTATGGCTCAAGTAGTGACACGTGGAATACAGGATGGATCTTCATGGACTTCGATAGGTGTAATCGATATGCAACTGGATTGATTTGTTCAGAAATAGGAAAAGGTCCAAGCCTATGATAGTCCAACTTATCACAAGGACGAGTAGTCTTGATATTATGACGAAGTAACCATACCTTGTCCCCACGTTGAATTGTGGTTGTTCCTTGCGATACGCATCTGCATTTATTTTTTGTCGTTCTTGAGCTTCTTTTAATTACACCTTCATTATTGCATGTAGCTCTGACAAACGATTTGCCAAATCTTCTGCTGTTGGATTATCAACTTTTGAAAAGTCAAAAGCATCAAGTCATGGGTGATAACCATAATTGGCAAAGAAAGATGTTTGTTGCATAGAAGAATGTATCGTATTATTATAAGCAAATTCTGCCAATGGCAGAAGAGCTATCCAATCATCTTGTTGGTAGTTGATGATACACCTTAAATATTGCTCCAAGACTTAGTTCACGCACTCTGTTTGTCCATCAGTTTGAGGATGAAAAGCTGAAGATAACTTTATGTCCACTTTTAAGATCTTAAAAAGGGTTCTCCAAAATCTTGATACGAATTGAGTTCCCCTATCCGATATAATATCCTTAGATAATCCATGATAGCAATAGATAATATCAATAAAAAGCTTAGTTGTTTCTTCACCTGTGATAGATTTTGTGCATGGCACAAAATATGCCATAGTAGTGAACCGATCTACTATCACAAATATAGAATCATAAGATCTTGAGCTTGGAAGATCTATGATGAAATCCATAGAAACAAAAGACCATGGTTGTTCTAGAATAGGTAATGGCTGAAGAAGCCCAAAAGGTCGATGACGAGGAGTCTTTGATCTTGAGCAGATATCACATGATTGTATAAAGTCTTTGACTGCCTTCCACATTTGAGGCCACCAAAAATCTCTTGATATAAGTTCCAAAGTCTTGTTGTATCCAAAATGTCTTGCCGCTGGAAAATCATGACGTGCTTGAAGAACACGTAAACGTGCTCCTTCTGGAACATATAGACGTCCCTCGAAATATAGTAGATTGTTCTTGAACTCGAATTTAGAAGCATCATGAGACTTGGAAGAATTATTCTTGATATCATGAACAAGAGGGTCTGAGGACATACTTGACCGAATTTGCTTGAGAAAAGTTGAATCAACAGTCAATATTGATTTTATTGCTTGAAGATAAAATTGCTTTGATTTCAAGAGAATTGTTCTTTATTGCTCAAAAGCTGCATCTCCTTCTTTTGGTGCAAAATAAGAACGTCTAGAAAGGGCATCGGACAAACCTTGTTGTTTTCCTAGCCGATAAGTGATAATAAATTCGAATCTTGACAAAGACATGCTCCAACGAGCTTGACGACGATTCAACACGCGTGCCAACATGAAATACTCGAGGTTCTTGTGATCTGTATACACAGTGACTAGACTCAAAGCGCCTTCTAAATAATGACGCCATTCTTGAAAAGAATCCACAATTGCAAGAAGTTCTTTGTCGTGGATCTCATAATTGATCTCGGCTGCTGAGAATTTTCTTGAATGAAAAGCTATTGGATGAAGTTTGTCATCTGTTCCCATTTGTGACAAAATCGCACCCAAGGCAAAGTCTGATGCGTCTGTTTCCATAAAAAATGCCTTGGAAAAATCTACACAATACAAGATTGGTGCAGAAACAAACAATGTCTTCAAAGCTTCAAATGCTGCTTCCGCTTCTTGATTCCATTGGAGTTTGTCTTTACAAGTCAAACATGTAAGTGGAGCCGCAACACGAGAGAAGTCTTTGATGAAGATCCGATAATAATTGGCGAATCCCAAAAAGTATTTGACATCTCTTATCATCTTTGGAATCTTCTAATTCATGATTGTTTCGACTTTCTTAGGATCCATCATGAGACCATCATTTAAAATGATGTATCCTAAGAAATCAACTTGAGTAGTGTGAAATACACACTTTTCCATCTTGGCGTACAATCTCGCATCTCTAAGTTTTTGTAATACTTGACAAACATGTATTTCATGTTCTTCTATATTCTTAGAATAGATCAAAATGTCATCTAGGTAGCAGATGACAAAATTGTCTAAGAACTCGCAAAAAACATCATTCATGAGATGTTGAAAAGCAGCTGGTGCATTCGTAAGTCCAAAAGGCATGATATTATATTCAAAATGTCCGTACCTGGTTTGAAATGCAGTTTTCCATTCATCTCCTTCTTTGATGCGTATTAGATTGTATGCTCCTCTTAGATCTATTTTTGTATAGATCCTAGCTTGATTCAACTGGTCAAGGAGTCTTGATATTAGAGGTAATGGATATCTATTCTTGATTGTGATCTTGTTGAGTCCTCGATAGTCAACACACATCCGCAATGATCCATCTTTTTTCTTCACAAATAGAATTGGAGCTCTGCTGGAGATTTAGAATGACGTATGAAATTCTTGGCCAAATTCTCGTCAATATATGCCTTGAGTTCAGCCAATTCATCTTGTGATAAACTATAGATTGGTCCAAATGGTGGCTGAGTTCCTTCTTTAAGGTCGATTGAACAATTGTATGGACGATGCTCTGGAAGAATATCTGCATTCTTTTTCTCAAAAACGTCTTGATAATCTTGATATTGACTTGGAATGCTATTTGAAGTCTTTCTATCGTTGGAAATAGGTGTAGCATAAATGACAAAAGGTGATCCTTCTTCTGCAGCGTACAAGAAAGCTCTTGCACCTACAAACGCAGGTCTAATTCTACTAGACTTGTGATTTCTTACTTGATTAACTATATTGTTAGCTATACTTTTAGAAAAAGTTAAGAGTACGAGAAATCCAATCTATTCAAGGGTTGTATTTTTCTAACCATGATAGACCAAGAATAATTGGAATAGAGGGAGATCTAATTATGTTAAAAATTACGCAACCATTATACCCATTTACTACTACATCTAGAGGAAGTGTTTCATGAGTAACATCTCCTAGAAGATAAAGGACGACCATCTATGACTTCTACGTGTACGGGTTTAGATTTTTGTACTATCTGTATTCTATGGCTTTTAGCAAATTCTTCATCTAAAAAACAAGCCGAGGCTCCCGAATCTATTAAAGCAGAGGCTTTGTAATTATTAGGTCCTAAATACACATCTATTATAAAACAAGGAGATGGTTGTGAGGAGAGGATAGGACCTTCATTAGAAATTGTACAAGATCCCAACCGCACGGTCCTTATTGTGGCTAGACAAACTCGTTTTTTGACATATTGTCTTCTTTGACAGTCGTACTCCTCATCTTGTGGTTGCATCGTTTCTTTGGACAATTTTGAGCAGTGTGTTTAGGTTCTCCACAATACAAGCATAATCCTTCTTGACAACGTCAAGTCTTTTCTTGTTCAATAAGCGGCTTGAAACGTATAGCATCAATTTGCATGTCCTCGACTTCTGAAGGTACATATTGAGAAGTCATTGGTACTGCCATTGAATTATAATGTTGCTGAGGTTCTCTTGTATGACTTTTAGATCTAAATTCAAAAAGTCGATTATCACACTTCATCGCAAAGTCTATTGCTTGACTCAATGTTTGAGGATCGGGTAAGTTCAACATCAATTTCTTCACTTCATATTGTAATCCATAGAGAAACTGACTGATGAGTGCAGCATCGTCCCACTTGATATCGATTGCTAGTTATCAAAATTATAAAGCATATAATATCACTAATCGATTGCCTTGTTGTAGGATATGAAGCTTGTTGGTTGCAACATGAGTTGCATCATGTTCTCCATACATAGATCAAAATTTTGCTAAGAAAGCTTCTAAATTATCCAATATTGAATCACGTCGTTCCAGAAAAGATGAAAACCAAGATAAGGCAGAACCTGAAAGTAGTGTACCAATAAATCTGACTTGTGATCCTGCAGTTGGAAAACTTTGTGGTTGCAATTCAATCACTAGTTGGACTTGATTGATAAATCCTCGAAACTTGGATCTTCTGCCATCAAACTTCTCAGGTAGACCAATTTTTGGTTCTCTGATGCTTGGACGATGTTCCAATGTAGGAAGAATTATATGGCTTGGTGTAGATGTTGAAGCAGCTCCAACCATATCTATATCTTCATTATTTGGTAACCTTGTTGCTCCTTGTGGAGGTACAGTGAGTTGATGCATTGCAAGCATCAATTCCCTCATTTGCTCTTACATTTGTGCCATTGCACTCTTCATTTTGGCAAGCTCGGCCATGATAACACTTCAAAAAATATATAACACTACTCGAGATAAGTAATAGGGAGAGCAAAGAAAACACTAGGGATAATATCAATTTAGAAGAGGGTAATCCGCAACTTCTAAAATGCTTGTGTCTTATCAAGATAAAAAGGGGTAATCCACTCTTAAAATCAAGACAAGACAAAGCTATGATATTATAAGTGTACTCTTATCAATCTGTCAAGGACATGAACTAGAAAAAGATGTATAATCTAATAAAAACTGTGTCAAAGTAGAGTCACAAAATAAAATAAGTAAGTATGTATATTCAAAAGAAAACTGGAATGGCTATTGCCAAAGACTAGAAACATGAGGACTCTTGAAACTAGACTAAGATCAAGAAAGGAGTTGACAAGAGTGAAGAGGGCTTCACTCTTGTCTCTATAAATATTATCTAACTAAGAGCTACGTGGCAATATTCAAATAGGATAGAATATCTAGAATTAGAGATTTGAGGATTAGTAATGGTCTTTGAGATTTGTGATAATTTGTTAATTAAATTGAGATGATAATTAATAGATTAGAGTTGATATAAACACCAACATCTATGCAAGTTTTAGGAGAAATTTTATAGTTTAAGAGGGGGATATTATAATTGAAAACTCAACATCAAAGTTATAAAAGGAGGCTGTTTGATGCCTAAGTTGAATACTTGACTTTTCTCTCAATCAATAAGTACAATTTTTCTTGAAGATTGTGCAAAATTTTAAATAAAATTAACAGTCAATTAAGAAATTATAGAAAATTTAATTTATTTTTGGATTTATTTAAGATTGATTAGAATTTGGATAGGATTTTTTAAAATTTAGATAGGATTCTTTAAGATTTTGTTAGAGTTTAGATAGGATTTTTTTAAAACTAGTTAGGATTTAGTTAGGACTTTTTAAAGGTTTGGTTAGGATTTTTTTAGAATTTGATAAAGATTTGATGAAGATTTTGTTAAGAATTAATAGATTTATTTTAAGATTTTTATAAGAATTATGTAAGATTATTTAAGATTTGCTTGAAGATTATTTGATGTTTGATTAAGATGACATAGATATCTATAATTACTAGTATATTTACTTAAATAACTAAAAGTAAATTAAATTTTTAATATCTTATTGTGAAGCTTTTTAGAAGCTGTATAAATATAGATTTGATTTTATATAAAATTATAGGTGATTGATAGGTTGAAAGCTTGGCCAACAAGTTGGCCAGATGTTGCACATATAGGAAACTTTTCTTACAAATTAGACACATGGCTCACAAGTTGGACATTTGTTATGTAGCCTATAAGGCATTGTCATATAGTTTTTTAATTAAATAATATATATAGAGGCAAAAGTGATGTCTTCCTCACTCTTTTCAACAAATTTTTTGCTTCTAGTCTAATTTCAAGAATCTCTAATCTTTTTGTCTTTAGCAATAACCATTCCAATTTCTTCTTGAATATATATGTTTTTTTTTTTTTTTTTTTTTTTTTTTTTGCCATCTTTCTTTAATATACATCTTGCTAATTTCTTTACATCTTTTGAATTCTTGTCCTTAATATAAGGTTGGTAGTTGCTTAAAGAATATTAATAGAGTCCATATCCATAAACTTGAAATACACTCAATTGTCTTAGGAATGAGTAAAGGGCATGTAAATGACCTTAAAAATTATTCAAAACCATCTAGGTACAAGATTGGCATTGTTAAGGATATAATTTAAAATTAATAGAAATAAAATAGATTGATTTAAAGATTTTAAGAAGGTCACGAATGCTAAGATAGGTGTTTCTAAATACCTCATACATTTCTTATTTATTACAAGAAGTACTTCAAGGTATATTAAAACTCTTCTACAATTATATATTAAGTGTATTCTTATGCTGAATTTACATAATACAACTTATTTGGTGAATCCAATATAAAAAGTTTGGAGTAGAAGGTGTTATATTTTGTCTTTCTTTCTTATAATTTGTACTATGGAGAAGGAAGGTGGAACTCTAGGTAGAGCTTCAAATAGAGCTTCAAGTAGAATTGTAAGCAAAGTTATAAGTGGAAGTAGTTTTGAAAGGCAAAGCATATATTTTTATTCTAACTCTATAAATATGTTTGAAGTATTTGCTTTATTTATGCAACAATAATATTGCAAGGACCAAGAAGAAGGTTTGGCAAACAAAGCCTTCTAAGCAATCAAGGACAAGATTGATTAATTTGAAAGTAAAGACATTACAAAGTATTTAAGGTATTATATAAGGAAAATAGAATTGAATCATGTCTCTGAAAAGGAGATGATTTAATTGTTTGAACTTACTATTGCTCCAAAGAATTAAAATATATATATATATATATATATATATATATATATATATATATATATAAATTCTATTATAAGATATTTTAGAAGTTCATAAAAAAAATATAATAATGGAAGTATTTGTAAGGGATGCTTTTAAAGTACATATAGTTTCAAACAATGAAGCATCAACATATTAGATAGGAACAAATCAAAACAAATATCTAAGTATAAATCTTAGATTTTCAAGAGAATTTAGTTTTTTTTAGTCAAGTATAATAAGTTATACTAAAATAAAAAATAAAAATAAATAAAAATAAAAAATATATATATATACTAAAGATGATTTAAAATGTGATGGCAATAACATTTAAAAAATTATTTGGTGGGATGATCTAATAGATAGATTATTGATTCATGCACATATTGTAAGGAGTTATCATGAAACATTAATGGAAGAAAAATAAAAGAGAGATAAAAATAATAAAGGGCCATTAAAAACGACCATAAAAAAAGAAAAAGCGTAATAACAAAAAAAATCTTATGCATGAAGAGACAATAGAAAATGTTTCTATAAGAAAAAAGGAAATTATGAAAGAAAAAAAAAAGGCTCATGCTTGTAAAATACAATTAGATATTGAAGTTGCTACACATTTGAAGAAGGTATTAAATGTTTGAATTTTAAGTGAAAAGATTGAATTCATAATTAATAAAATTTGAAAGATTGCAAAGTGCAAATTTTATAAAATTATTATTGATATAATAAAGAAAAAATGACAATCTATTGATAAAATTATGATATCAAATGCACAAGGAACAAGGGCAATAGAAAGCAATGAAGATGAAGAAGTTGAAATGTATAATTTGGAGATATTTTACAAATCAAATTTACAAAAAGAAAGGATGTGATTTAAGCCTCTAGTTATTATTTTTAAAATCATTAGACAAGAGCTACTACAAAAAAATTGATAAAATTAAAAGAATTAAAAGAACCAATTGTGGCATTAATTGATCATGGTTCTAAATTAAATTTGATATCAAAAGAATTACATAAAAGAAGAAAATAACTTATTAATATTAAACATGGGTAGATAATAAGATAAGCAAATAATTTAAAGGAAGATTTGTATAGAATTTATTCAAATATCAAGGTGATGATAGAAGATATTATTCATGAATAAATTTTTTTTATATAAGATATGTTTATATATCCAATTATAATGGAACAACCCTATATTATTGCCACACAAATGGAAACAAAGATTATGGATGATGGTTCAATCTATATAAGAATAAAAAAATCAAGATAGAAAGAGGGCAATGTAATTTTTAATTATTTGTGCAAATCATAAAAGAAATTGAGATAATTTGAGAAAAAAACCATTATCAAAGATAAATAAAGAATTTAGAAGATTTAAAGACTTTGAAGGTTTTTACTACACACCATTGTGAAGTGGGATTATAATGGTTTAAATTAAAAAAATATTCTTATTTAACTTTTTTTAAAAATATTATCTATTGGACTTATTATATTGATGTAAGACTATTTATTATTATTTAGAATTATTAACAAGATAAAAAGAGAGGAAAAATATTATATTAAAAATATTGAGCAAAATTTGAAAGAAAATGGAAGATTGATTAATGATAAATTTATTTTAAGAACATTTGAAGAAGTAGATTTTGTAGATATCATAAAAAAAAATTACATTATCTATTGAAATATGAATTAAAAGAAAAAAATAGAATTATCAATGTGTATTTTGAAGAATATTATGATAAAATTAAATAAATTATAAAAAATTTAAATAATCAAGAGCTATAGATTGAAACTAAGGTTGACAATGGTTTAAAAAGTATTAATAGAATCCATATATATGAACTTGAAACACATTCAATTGTCTTAGAGATGAATAAAGGGTATGTAAATGACATTGAAAATTATCTAAATAAGACTATTTAGAAATAAGATTGGTAGTAACAAGGATATAATTTAAAATTGATAGAAGTAAAAATTGATTAACTTAAGGATTTTAATAGGGTCATGATTGCTAAGACAAGTGTTTTTAAATACCTTATGTATTTTTTTTTAATTACAAAAAGAACTTAAAGGTAAGTTGAAACTTTTCTATAACTAAATACCTAATAAATTTCTAAGCTAAATTTCACATAATACAACATTGGATTTAAGATGTGGTTGGTATCTTTAAGTTATCTTATTTTATCATACCACATCATGATATTTGAGGAGTACAAATCAAAAGGATTGCAGTTATTTATAGGCTCAAGATAAAAAAAAAAAATTCTACTTTGAATCTTGTTTATAGAAGTATTGAGAGTCTTGAGTCCCAATACAACTTGTAATATAAAGTTGGTTGGACTCCCTATTACCATGTGAGTCAATTCAATTATTTTATTAATACTAATATCCTTGTATATAAATGATCTTTCTAAACAATCAATCAACCTTGATTTGTTCAAGTTATCATGTAAATAATCTAAATTATTAAATTTCATATTGTAATTTTTAAAATCTAAATTCCAACCATCTATTACCTCAATCAAGTTGATGTTGTATGTAAGGCTAAGCAATATTGATATATGATTGTTAATTCCAAAGTTTAGATGATAAAGGCTTTCCAATACATGGTCAAGGTTTTTTTATAATTTGTTGCTACAAAGCTTGTTTGTGGTGGATTTCTTTTGAGGCTACTTTTCTTTCTAGATCAATCATGCTTTGTTGCTTGAGTTAGTATATACGTCACCCTTGTTTGTCCATTCCAATCTCTCCTAGGCCAAATCTTCGACTACAATATATGATCCTCTTTTATTGTAGTGTTGAATGAATGTATAGAAATTTGTGCAAGATTATCCAAAATGAAGTCACCTTACTTAGTTTGATTAAAATAGCCATTAGATATATGAAAAAAACAACCAAAGTTAATTAGATTAGATAAACCTAGTATAATATCAATGTATGAATCCAATATAACTTGAGTAGATGAATTTAATATTATCTAATTAGATAAATCCGGTATAATCTAATTAAATAAATCCAAAATCATTAGAGTAGAGGAATTCAAAGATAAACTTGGGATATCCAAAGTAGAACATTCCAATAAAATTTGATTAAATATATTGGTATTTGTTTGCCTATTGAAGCCAAAGATGGAAGGATGTGAAGGATTAGCAACATCTTTTTAAGCCTCATGTCTCTTACATCTAACAACAATAAAACCATCAAGGACTATAAAATTAGCTTTCTAATTATGCAAAAGAAAAGAGGCAATTATATCTTTAGGATTATGTTATTGCTCCAATGTAATTATCATCATACTAGTCTTTGGTGTATTATTTTGTCTAACATTTTAATAAACAAATTTTTTCTTGGTCTTGGCTTTATCAAGAGTATTACAATCTTTAATGCAATGTTGAGTCATTAAATAAAATTTGCATCAAATCAATATGTTGAGGTAGTCCACCAAAATTGACTTATATTTTTTTGTCACCAAGTTGGTAACAATAAACTTAAGTTTTCAACAAACTTCTAATTCTATTTCAATGCAAAATTTTGGTTCTTGAATTTTTTTCATTTTCTTGATCTGCTTCAATAATATAGCCTAGTCTCAATGCAACTTGTTTTGCCACAAAGACAAATATTTTCAAAAGTCCTTTTAGAGCAATCCAAGGATGAATCTTAAAAGATGCAAAAAATAAATTTTCTTCTAGATTCCAAATTGCACAAGAATTAAAGTTTAGTTTCTATACTTAAAACATACAATATTCAATAGTGGACTCATATGGAGAACAAAGCAAAATTTGGTGAGTTACCTCTTTTGAAGTAATTTTAAGATATAAGTATCTTTAGCCAAGGTGCTTTTTAAAAGAAATATGGCTATTGGCTAAATCCTCTAGCTTCTCTTTTCAAGCAAGTAAGTTAAAATCCGCCAACTTACCTCCAATAAAATAAGCAATAATAATTTCTTTATGTAGTTTCATGATAGCTTATATCACAGCAACTTCGTTTATAGTGACTTTGCAAGAAGTAGTATGCAACAGAAGATCAGCATAACTTCTAGAATACCTTAGAGGAAGGGACTCACTTGAAGATTTTTGAGTAGGATACGGACGTTTGATTTGGTGAAGGAAATCAAACAATGCAATAATCTCTTGTTCTTTTCAAAGGTCATTGGATAATCTTATGTTGTTGATTGCATGGAAAGGATGACCGGCTTGTGCAATCTCTCTCATACAAGCCACATAGGAAGTCATATGGTTCTATAAACTTAGAAAGTCACTGCTAATGTTGCAACTAATTGCATTCCTCATGACAATTGATCAACATGGCTTCAACTGCACCAAGAGATTGCTTTACACACACATTGCAAGAAACCATAATACTAGGTTTTGCTAGCCTCCAAACTGTTTCTAGTCCCCACATCAAGCTTCAGTGGAGATGCCTCTTTGAATTGCTAATGTGGAGTTGCCCAAAGTTGATTACTATGGATATAAAATTTTATTTCTTTGTGACATTTTTACAATTCAAATAGGAGATATTGCAAGTTATTTCAATAAGCTAAGATTTGGAAAGAGGGGGAGGTGTTCTTTCTTTGAAGGTCTTGTCATAATGTCCACTCCAATTTAAGTTAGCTCTTTGCATTCCTAAATTTGATAACCAATTGGTTGGTTTGTTGTTGTAATTTATTCTTTTATTTTTTATTGAGCTCTTAGTGATTGCATCATATTTTCTTCATTGTCTTCTGATTGTTAAGCTTTGTTTTTTTTTTTTCGTTTCTTTTCTTTTTTTTTCTTTTCATTCAAATTTTTAATATTAATCATGTGTATTTTTTTAATAATATTTTATTATCTCTCAATAAATATTTTAGTTGTATACTATTTTATCATCATGTAAACATTATTATCGTTTGTACTTGTAAACTAATTAGAATTTTAAAAAATTTAGAGCATATTATACACATTTATAAAACCATCTTTTTAATTCAAAATCCTCCTTTTTGTCCTAAAACATATGGAAATGCAAAAAACTAAGAATACTAATAATTTTAGAATGCTATTAATCTTATTTATACACGTAATATTTTATAATAATAATAATAATAATCTAAAAAATTATATTTATAAAAGAAGAATATAAAACCACAACTCATAATATAGCAAAATAAAAATAAGAAGTTCTATAATATTGTATTTAGTCGGTTTTATTATATTATATACTATAATATTTATAAATTTTGTATAATTGATAGTTTTTTATCTTGTGAATTTATTTTGGATGAAATTTTTTTATTTGGTATATGATTTAATTATAGTATAAAAAATACTTATAAAATATTTAAATCCTAATAATAGACTATATATAAATAAAATTATGGTAATTTTACATACTTTAAAAAATTAAAAATTCTTCTCTATACAATGTAAAAATATGAAACTGTTTTAAAATTTTGTATATTATTCATAATATGATTTATACATTGAATTAAAACATATCAAAGTTTTTGATTAAAATATTCAAAAACATATATCATTAATAGTATTTTAAACTTAAATAAGATTGTGAATCAAATAGTAATGTTTTGAATTTTTATTTATTTTTTATATTATACTTTTTTTGGTGGTAAAATATTCTAGAATTAAACAGGTTTTAATTTTCAAGATTCTCATTCCATAATATATATTTATATGTTATTAGTATTATTTTATTATTATCGTTATAATATTTACTATTGATTTGTTTTAAATTTTCTAAATGTATATTTTGATTTTAAATTGTATCTCATAATATAATTTTTCCTATTCTAATTTCAACCACCACCATCTATGCATGAAGCAAGGCTAAAGCATTTACTTTCATGGGACTTGAGTAAGGTGAACTTGCCTAAGCAAGCAAGCAAATCTATCCATGTTTGCTTGTATACAAAGCAAGATCTACTTGCCAAATTTGAGCAACATGTGCTTGTAGGGCTATTAGAAAGCAAGCAAAGATAGTTTCTTTGGTGGATGAACAGTGTCCATTTATCAAAATGCAAACTTATACAATATTCTGTTTTTGCTTATTTGAATGTGGACAATCAATTGCTTTGTAATTTTTACAAAACTCCGGACGAAGTTGTGACTAGGATTTGGCACACATGTAACCACTAAATTCCTTTTACTTTTTGCTCCTTTAAAAACAGAAGTTTTGTATTAAAATCACACAAGTAAATTTAAAATAATGCATCGTTTGTATAATTACATAATAATTGTATTTTAATTTAAGTGATTTTTTTTTTTTTTTTTTTTTTTAATCCTTATAAAGGCATGCAAGATTTTATTTATTTGATTATTTACACATATACCCATAGATATGCCAACTATATAATTTATGCATTTAGTTAAACCACTAAATGTGTTGTCAATTTTCTCAAATAATAACATTGATAACAATCAACTATACTAGAACAGTATCAATAAAACCAGTAATTGGAATAAAATCATTTTACAAAAAAAATAAAGCTACCTCAAAGTTTGTTTTTGAAGTAATTAATGAATGTTATGCCATATTGTAAAATATATAATGTTTATTGAGTTCATATATTGAAACTTGAGTTTATGTTTTTCTTTTGAATATATAAAAAAGTTAAAAATCTTAATCATATGATTGAAACGTAGATTGCCTTTGGATCAGATTAAATGGATTTTTAAAAAGTTGGTGGTTGATTCTGGTTAATGACAAATTTTATGTCTTTATTTTTGTTACTGCTCACAACAGCAACAACAACAACAACACAATCATTTTTTTTATAAGTTAATCAAAAGAACATCTCAGCTGATTTTATCATTCTGACTTTATGAGTGTATATACATACATACATACATATTATCAATAATATTTTACCACTTTTATTTTCATGCCATTTTCAAAACATAATTGCCTAACTATTCAAACGAAATAAATAAAGAATAATTTATTTTCATAAATTTGGATACATCTTTTCTTTTATAAGATTTTAACACATCTTGTTAATAAATCTGGAAGTAGACTATAAGTATTATTTACTAATGTCACAATATTTTGTTTGTAATTAATACTTCAAATGTTCACATTAAAACAAAAATTAAAGATTTTATTGATTTAATGTAATGCTTCATGGTTAATTGTAATAATAAATTGTAAAAATAATAATAATAAAAGAATCATGTTAAAGCAATTTTTGAACCAAACAAATGTGATTTGTAGGACATGGAAAAGTATAAGCAACAATCACATTAGGAAATTTTTTATAACACTTTCAAGTGGTTACTTTTTTTTTCAATCTCATCTTCTAAAAAAAAAATTCTAAACAAGCATAATACAAAACAAGTCATATTTGTGCAATCATTAGAACCATTGAATGAGCAAGATAGATTTTAAAGGTAGAAAGCACAAAAGTTTCAATATTGGGTCATGGGGCAGTACCAGTCATCAAGATAGAAGCTTTTGACAAGTGTCACTTCCATAGAGAGTGAAATGTAAAGTTTAATTGAGTTTCCTTTTACTTTCTTTCCTTCTCTTTTACTGCTTGCTTTCTTTCTTTCTTTCTTTCTTTCTGTTGTTGTTGTGGGTGTTTATTTATGGCAGTACAACTTGGACCTAGTACTATATTCCTATTTGCTATCAAATCTAAGCAGAGTTGCAATGTTTGGTGTGTTGTGTTGAAAATGATGTGACCTGCATGAGGCTTCAAAAAACTATACTTTGAATACAAACTTTTGTTGAATACAAACTTCTGTATTTGTATGTATATGTACATGTTTGTAAAAAAATATTTTATGTAAAGAAGGCATTATAATTAAAAATTAAAAACTTACCAAAACTTATATATATATATATATATATATATATATAAAGGCCTTTCTATCAAATTTTGGCAATCATTATATCTCAATTACTCAACACTTGTTCCACACACACAAATTTAACACCCAAACAGTATTTTTATTTCTTGTCCATCTGATCAAACAACATCCAATCATCCTACTTACCTTCATTGCTGTGTGGGTACAGCATTACATAAAATTTCTAAAATAAACAGCACAACTTTTTTGTATTTGTATTTAAATAGACAAAATCATAGTTATACATATATCAGCCATATCCATTACATCATGGACTAACAAATGTGGATTTTCCTCCTGTTTCTATTGTTTGAAAATCATCCTCTAGACTTTTCTGTTTCTAACTTTATGCAAGCCCCAGTTCAACAATCACCAACAATGTGGTCTAGTATTAGTTCACAAAAGGTGATTATGACCTCACAATCACATACCCACATACACATGTGTGCATGGGTCATTATCAAATCACAATATACATATGTACATTTTCCATAGACATTCTTCTCAAAAAGCCAATGACTGTCAACACTCACCATCATCATAGTCACATTAAGAAATGTCCACTTGAAATGCACCACATACACAATGCCACATCTCAAAAATAATGTACTCATTATAATGTCCTTAACCAACTTCTCTCTTGCCCCTCCCTACCTTCCTAACTCAAACAAATAGAAGTAAATAAAATAAAAAAGTAAACGTCGTGGCCGGCCGCGTGGCAAGCCCTCATTCGTGGCAGGGTAGGGAAAAGGTTGTAGGTGAAAGATAACGGCAAAATGCGAAAAGTGGCGGGGGAGGGAAAATATCGCGAGTGAGGGATAAGCAATGATGGGGGACCAGGCGTCGTGTGCGTCATCACAATCAGTCGTCCCGGGCATTGCCGCTTCCACCCGCTCTCCCTCGCAGCCCCCTACTTGCACATGCTTCACGCTTCGCTGCCCCTCTACCACTCCACCATTCGTGCATTCGCACCCTCTCCACGCTGCCTTCCTATTAGCAGCGGAGGAAGGCTGGTAGGGGCTTCTCACGGAGTAGAGGTGGGGGCGTGGAATCATTTCCTGCTCGATCGTCCCCACCGATCTGCGGCGGAAACACGTGCGGCCTCGGCTACATTAGCAGGAATTTCAAGTGCATTGCAGTTGCCATCACGGCAGACGTTTTGCGTTTGTTGAGGAGCAGCGGTGGTCGCAGGTTAGTGGTAGTTTACGAGATAGAAGCTTATTGGAAGGTGCGTAATGTGAGTAGATCTAGAGTTTGTTGTTACGGGCACGTTGTCAATTGGATTGGTGTGGTGACATATGCTGGTGTTCCGTAGAGAGGGTAGGTTTGAGAGTGTGGCATTAATCGATAGGCATCGGACTTAGGATTGGAGTTGTTTTTGTTTGTTTTCTTCCCTTTTTGCCTTGTGTCAAGAAGTGTAGCATGATTTGTATGCGCGTGTTTTCGTAGGTTGGGGTGTGAATGAGTGAGAGATGCTGGTAGGAGTACATCACCGTGAAGCGGGTTGTTCACCGGAGACCAAGCAATAGTGTTTAACCAGCTCCGACCTGTGGGTTTGGAAGTCAAGTTTTGTGATCTAATTTTCGTTCAATTGGTTGTTTAGGACTGTGAGCAGGAGGTGTCAGCCGTGAGAATCGACTGCCTCAGTCTGCGGCCATGACTACTTCCGTTGTGTGTACTTCTCAAGTGTACGCAGTCGGGACACCATCGTTGAAGAGCTCCACATGGCGATGGGGAGAACGGTCGTTGCTCCCTAATAAGCACAATCATGCTCTGGGGAGAACCTCCAGGGTGTGGGTTGAGAGGGTGAAGAGAGACTACCCCCGATATTTCACTGCGAGTCCCGCGGCTGTTCTTAGTCCTGAGAGACTGGATCTTTCTCCGAAGGTGAAGGATGTCGGATCCGGGACATATGACCTGAGGGTTGGCGATGACTTGCCTGCGAACTACGCTGACGATGACCCGAACAGAATGAAGCCTGAGAGGAGGTGCGGGGTGTTGCTGCACCCGTCGTCGTTGCCTGGACCAAATGGAATTGGAGAGCTCGGAGAGGAAGCGTTTGCATTTTTGGACTGGTTAGCGTCGACGGGTTGTACGCTGTGGCAGGTTCTGCCTCTTGTTCCCCCAGGGAGAAAAGGGGGTGAAGATGGCTCCCCATACGCAGGAGTGGACGCGAATTGCGGTAACACATTGCTGATTTCTCTTGAGGAGCTAGTGAAGGACGGATTGCTGGAAGAGACCGACCTCCCGTCACCTGTCGCGCTTGGTAAAGTGGACTTTGACGCGGTGGCCAGGATTAAAGACCCCCTCATTGCTAAGGCCGCGAAGAATCTCGTCAGCAGTATAGGTGCTATGCGGGAAGAGCTTGACAGGTTTAGGACGGATCCTAGGATCTCCTCCTGGCTCGAGGAAGCGGCGCTTTTCGCTGCCATCGACAACGTCATTGATGCTAAGCACTGGTGGGACTGGCCGGAGGACTTGCGGGACAGGAACGCAGAGACACTAGGAGCTTTCAGAAAGGAGCATCACGGCTTCATTACGCAGTTTGTTGCTGAGCAGTTCTTGTTCCAGCGGCAATGGCAAGCAGTGCATAAACACGCAAACGCGTTGGGGATTCGAATTGTTGGTGACATGCCTATTTACGTCGGGGGGCATTCAGGGGATGTGTGGGCGAACAGGGAGATGTTTGAACTGGATCCCACGACTGGCGCTCCAGCTATGGTGTCTGGAGTCCCCCCAGACGCTTTCTCCGAGACTGGGCAGCTGTGGGGGAGCCCCCTCTATAACTGGAAGGCGATGGCGAAAGATGGCTACTCGTGGTGGGCAAAAAGAATGCAGCGTGCGTTCGAGCTTTACGACGAGTTCCGGATCGACCACTTTAGAGGGCTTGCTGGCTACTGGGCTATCGACGCAGCTGAGGACACTGCCATGCACGGTAAGTGGCAGAAAGGTCCAGGCGTAGAGTTCTTTTCCGCTATCCGCGCCGCCGTGGGGAAGGTGGACATTATCGCGGAAGATCTCGGTGTTATCACAAGCGACGTCGTCTCGCTTCGCAAGAGTATCAATGCGCCCGGAATGGCAGTGCTGCAGTTTGCATTCGGTGGTGACCCCATGAACCCGCATTTGCCTCACAATCACGAAGTTGATCAGGTTGTTTACTCGGGTACCCATGACAACGACACTGTGGTGGGATGGTGGAAGAAGGCGAGGACATCCGAGCGGGAGCATGTGCTGCAGTATATGGGTTTAAAGAGCGACGAAAACATCCATTGGGAGTTCATCAAGTGTGCGGTGTCGTCCGTGGCGCTCACCACCATTATCCCAATGCAGGATGTGCTAGGGTTAGATGATTCAGCCAGAATGAATACCCCAGCAACACAAGCTGGCAACTGGGGGTGGCGGATCGGCGAGCCTGGTATCTTCCATGAGCTGGAGACGGAGAAGCAAGACCTTCAACAATACTTGAAGCTCTTTAACCGATACCCGCGACACTTGCAAGAGCAGGAGAGGCTGAAAGCAGAAGCTGACGCTGCCAAAGCTGAAGCCTCTGAAGCAGAAGCTGACGCTGCCAAAGCTGAAGCCTCTGAAGCAGAAGCTAACGCCAATGCCTCTTTGTCGTCTCTGCTCGAATCAACTCCTATAGTATAGACAGAATCTTCTTTTTCTTTTTCTATTTGACAGGATCCTGTTTCTCGATAATTGTAAAGTCGGATCTGAGCCTCTGGTAAAGCAAGGAGCATTTGCCTCCACTGTATGTAGCATTATCTATTAGATGATAATAATAGAATCTGAATGTCACCGATATTTTGGTCCACTTCTGTGCACGTTGTAAATTCCACTTCTCTATCTGAACTTTGCTGTAAGAAAGGTTGCATAACTTATAAATGCAGTCTGGTCATGATTACAAAGATTGCTCCTGAATATCTCTCCATCTAGTCCTCCAATTCACTTGAAACTGAAGGTTCGTTGATAAGCTCGTCGGCAGTAGCTGGGGATTCAGAAAGAATTAGCGACGGGATACGTGGAGGCCTGCAATTATATCAGCTCACGCATTGGGTAAACGGAAACCTGGAACTGGTGACAAAGCCTATCTAGATCTATTCTGTGGAGCTTTTGCAGTGATCTCGTGCGCACTTTAGTATACAACTCTTTGACTGGCGTGACTATATTTAGATGATTCACCAGCAGTGGTGCTCCAAGGCTGTTAATCACGCGTTGAATTGAACATGGTGGGCGAACCTCGGTTGGCTGATTTGTAGAAGAATTTGTCTAGATATTCTCTGGAAGTGGCACGGTTTCTATCTCCCTAGTTGGGCTGCTATTATGCAAGAGCGACAAAACTCAGTAGAATCTCGACATTTAGGATCGATGTAAGAAATTCTGATCCATACCTTGCTCAATTCCATGGAACCGACGGAGGGAGACGTCGGCAAAGTGCCCATCGAGACTTATAATGGATCTCAGTGAGCTGCTGCAAGCTAAACAGCAGACAGTTGCACTGGATTTCCAATTCATCGATGCATGTGATTACGTATTTATATATATTTATATTTATATCACAGTTATATCGGAGGAAAAACACCACCACGAAGGGGTCTTTATGCTCAGGTTGAAGGGTAGAGAGTGCAACTTTCAAACCCTGTGAATAGTAGAAACTGATAAGTCTTATTTGGTTGGCGGTATACTTAAGAAAATTAGTCTAAAAGACATGACATAAAACAATGATGTACACTTAAATTATTTATTTTAAGCAGGGTGAACAGTATTGTCATGTGGAATTTGTATTGGACCCACCTCAATAGATGGATTTTACAAAAAGTTGAAAAGTTGTGTCAAGAATTGCTGAAAGTATTCTTTAGAATTTTTAATTTTTAATTTTTAAAATATTTTTCATAGTTATGAGACTCAAGATGTAAGTTGCCATATTTAAAATTATAATTAAAAAAAAAATTAATCCATATCATAGACTCTTATTACGTTATATTATTTCTAAAGTAAAAGGCTTTCAAAAGATAATTTCTATTTATCAATCAAGAAACTTTTATAAGGCTTTTACATTATAGCCTTTCAAAATGGGGTTATTGGTTTGAGACCTTCTTACTTTAGTTATAGGAAGATATATCACATTGATTGCTTTCCTTCAAGTAAAATCTATGAATATATGCATAAATATTTTAATGTTTTAATGTTTCTGAATAATATTAAAAATAATATGATCAAGATTATTAAAAAAATAAAAAAATAAAAAATAGTAGTTTGTTGCATACATATTGATGACTATAACATAACTTTAATAATTAAATCTAATACTTTAATTCTTAAAAAATTAAGAACCAAATCTATATCCTTATACAAATATAACTCATTTTTATTTAATTTTTTTTACTCAAATGATTTAATTCAAAAAAACTAAATAATTATAAAATTTATTGAAATAATTTATTAAAAATTATGTACTATTATTATATATCATGTTCATTACTTTAAATATATCATTAGTAATATATCATTAGTAATATATATATATATATATATATATATATATATATAATTTAATATATTTTTGTATAATATTAATTTAAATTTTAGATTATTTGCTGTGATTTTATTCTATTTTTATTTTTTGATTTTTATAAAAGATAAAAAGATATGTAAGGTTAAATATAAAGTTAAGACAACTTAATAATAATTAGAGCAATTCAACAGTGAAGCTCTTTAAAGCTTATAAAATAATGGTAGATTGTAATTAGATTTTTAAAATATAGAAAAAAATACCAAAAATATTAAAAAATAAGTATCAAGCATTTTAACTTGCAATAGATAAATAAACAAACAAAAGTAAGATTATGCAGAAAGGGATCTTTCAAGGTTTCAAGATGTTGAAATATATTAAAAAGAGTACAAATTTGCATTAGTTATTAGTTAGAATTTTTAAACTAATAACTTTATTAATAAAGTTGGTAAATATTACATTAAAATTTGGAATATATTATATTGTATTTAAAATAATAACATTTATATTGGAATATAATTTTTAAAAATTCTAAATTATATTAATTTTTAAATAATTATTATAATCAAATTTTAAAAGAGGTTGAAAATAAAATATCAAATATATATATATATATATATATATATATATATGTATATTAATATATTAAGAGTATTGAGATAATAATTTTTAAATTTTTATTGGTTGTAGATTTTATAGTAATGACTATTAAATTTTCAAATACTACAAAAATTTTAATTGACTATACAAAACCATAAGCACAATAAGATTTTTGTAGTATATTAAAATTAAAAAATAACTTATATCTAAACCTTCTTTTTAATTTGTAAAAATATATATTAATAAACTATTTATAAAAATAAGTAGATATGCTATTAAAATAAAATAAAATAAATATAAAGAAGAAAATCTCAAAAAATATGATTTTTTTGTAAATGACACTTAGAATGTATAATATAAAATAATTAAATTAAATTAAACTAAATTAATATAGTTAATATTTTAAAATAGAAATTTAAAAATAATTTTAAGAATTTTTTTTAAAGAACTAATGTATATATATATATATATATATATATATACTATAAAACCACAACAAAATACCAATGCATAAAACATAATGTTATGAATAATATTACTCATTCTTCTAAATATCTAATTGCCACTAATATTTTACTAAAACAAATCATTAAAATATAACAATAAAAATATTGACAAATATTTAATATAAACTATGACATATATAAATAATCTTTACAATAAAATTATTTCAACTTTTAAGCATGTTAAAAAGGTATTAAAGGACAAAGATAAGCCAAAAGAAAAAAAATCTAAAAAATACATATAATCTTATTTTCCTCCAATAAATTGATACATCACTTACAACCATAAAATGACACCCTTCAAAAATTAAAGTTGAAGATTCAAAACAAGATTCTTTACAAAACCACTTTCAAATTCCCCTAACTAGAGGAATCATTGCCTTTGTTTTTTTAAAGACCAATTGCAATTGTTTGTACTACTTGAGTACATGCAACCATGTTGAACAATATCTATAGAGGATTCCTTACAGAATTAAATTTCTCTTCTGATTACAAAAAAAAATTATTCTCTAGAGAATTTCCACACAAAAAGTTTCCATTTGTTGTAGGATTCTTTCAAATCTATTTTCCACCCCCATCCTCCTCCTCTATGCACCCAATTCTACAAATATTCCCTTGAGAACTTTCTCTATAGAAAGGCATTCCTCAATTCTTTCATGTTGTTCCCTTCGAAAGCCTATCGCTTTGAGTGGATCTATACTGGTTGTGGGATCTGGGCTGTGATGGGATTCTTACAGAACCTTGAATTTGGAATTATCTTTCAGTTGCTGAAATTCCTGGTCCGAGAAGCTTCCCACATTTGGGAATTCATCAGCTTGCAATATAAGTAGCCTTGACAAGGTTGACCACAATTGGGTCCCTAATTTCAGATCCGAAAACATGGTCAGGTTAATCAACAGTGGGTCCTCGACTCATTTGGAAGAGCTTGAGGTGCACCATTGCTTGAGTTTGAAAGCATTGCCAGATCTCTCAAACTCTACGCATCTCAAGGTGATTAATGAGATTAGGGGTTGTAAGATAATCCGAGTTTTAACGAGATTACGGAGCTGGACACTACGTTTCCTGACTTAGAAAACAGTTGTGATGCTCGAAAGAGATGCAAATAGAATCCAAGAGGTGTGTAGAGAGGCACCGAAGATAGGTCTGAGAGCTGAGGTAGAATTCGGAGGAGAAGATTCACACTTTCCTTCTGTGCTTGGCACCTCTCCTTGACGTATTAAAAGCAGCTGCACAGATTGTATCACTAAGTTAAAACTAGTTGAAAAATACCTTTCAGAAGTGTCTCCTATTTTGAGACGTCTCTTAGAAAATAAATCTTGTAATCTAACTACATGATAAGTACAGCACTTCACGAGTTGAAATAGCATGTCGTTCAGAAATACCTTATGGCTGAGGATGCTGATGGAGGCACTAAACGTAAGTCACACCATGAATGGGTAGTATTTCTCTTGAACGAATAGATGATTTGGTCCACTACGTTTCAAAGTTATTGACAAACAAAACTGATCAAAATCGGATTATGGCAAATGGCAAACATGAATACTGAGAACTCTAGCCTACACCTTACTTGCAAGGTGGTCGCGTATGTTGTGAGTCTCGCTAGTACGGAAGATTCATTACCACTAGAAGGATGTCTGCAGGTTGCAAAGGCAGTAATTTTGAGCAGATTTGCTGCTCTACATCGGCAGAATCGACAACATTCTCAAAACCAGCAGAGTTTTCCTACCCACTTTTAGATTTCAAACAAGAAAGAAAACACTTCATATCACTCAATCAAACGAAAGATACGAGCCATAGATTGCTTGATATCTCAAAACACAGTTCATCTTTAGAATTGCCGGTCATTTAATGCGCGTCCATAATAGGGACTAGTCCAGTGAGCAATGGAAACTGGTGCTATCAAAAAAATCTAATGCCACGTACCAAATAGCGGGATGAGATTTCTATATGGGAAAAACGAAATCAAGCAAGAGAAGCACTAGCTTAATCAAATGCCTCCGGCTATGAAAGCTTATAGCCGCTCTCAACAAGAGATTGCAAAGGACGAAACACAGGCAGTGGAACGTTGGGCCACTCCACCCATTCCCACCCGTCGCATTTTTCTGGTTCTAGGTTCTCTGGCACAGCATTAGGATCACTTAGCTCGCCACGCATGAATATTGTGATATAGTGACTCGGCTTCTTCTCATCCCGCATCACTGTGTTCACCACATGCGCAAACTTGACATTGACAATGGACAGCCCCGTTTCTTCCATCACTTCTCTTGCGGCACACTCTTCCCAGGTTTCCCCTGCCACGTTCATCAGCGCGTTTAGTATAGGCTCTCAATGAAACCACAGATGCTTCAATTACAACCAATGGGACGACTTCAATAAGTTTTGTCAAATGGTTCAGGAAACGAATTCATGATAGCATGAAGATGTTCCTAAGAAGTATCATACAGTAAAGGGTGCATCATCATTTTATAAAAGAGTGAGCAAAACATGTGTAAGTCTAAAAGGTATTTATGAGTTGTGACTACGTTTGACAGTAAGACCCACACACAGTATCATTTCAACATTATTGCAGACAACAATTGCAGAGTAGGCCAAGTAAAACGATACGTCAAGCACAAGATAGGCCAAACATAGCTGCAGATGAACACTTCCAAAGAAGAGAACCCTCAAAAAGGATTTCAGAACAGCAATTCATCAACTTAACACAATGCCCTATAATTAACCAAATACTAACCAAGAGAATAAAATTTAATGATAAACTACAATGACAAACACCATAGACTGGCACTTAAAAAGTAAACTTGACAATTTTTCTTTTTCAAAGTCACATACCACCATATGACAGACACCACAGCCCAGAGAGGGGAACAGTTCCAACGGCCTCTCTCGCCCCAGACACAAGAATCTCTAGGTCCGATTCCGCCAGCGAGCTCCTCTCCGCACAATGAAAACCTTCGAGCACATTTCTAGCTGCGAAGAGTACCATTCCAAGAATCCCAAAGCACAAAAACAGAAACACATCCCACAGAGTCTTCTAAAAGACGACCATAATCTCCAAGGCAAAACCATCAAAAGTCGCCAATGCGCCAAACCATCACCCAACACCGAACCCACAAACCACAGAAAAAAACAACGAGAGGTGGGTATACGAGAAGAGCTGAATTACCGAAATCGAGATGACCTCCCGGCAGCGCGTAAGTGCCATCGCCGATGGAGGAGCGCCTTCTGCCAATCAACACGCGGGTTCCTTTGCAAATCAACACCCCAACTCCCACTCTGGGCACAGACTCCGCCATCGCAGCACCCTCTAGAGCTGCTTGCACAGTGTGTCACTGTGGTATCTCTTGATCTGCCTCCCCGGTCTCCTTCTCACTATCTCCTCCCTCCCTCCCTCCCTCCCTCCCTCGCCATCGCTGCGCCCTCATTCCCGCTCCTCCTCGGCTTGGCTGGCAGGGATGCTTCCGCCATCGCTCGAGGCCTGACGAATGGTGGACGATGATAGATTCTGCCTGGAATGTGCTCTGCGCGAGCCTGTTCAGTTCTGCCGGAATTTGTCGGATGAAAAAATTTATTTTAATACACAAATGATAGAAGTTTATTTTTATAATATGATATTTTCATTGGTTACATTACAAGATATATGCAAATTTTGATTCAGACGATTGTAACATAGATATTGCATCTAATTTTGAATTATGAATCATCGTTTTTTTTCAAATTTCAAAAAAATTCTTATAGATGATTATTTAGATAAATTTATTTCAATTTGAAAGACTACAAAACTAAAATAAGTAATGAGTAGAAAAAAATGTATATTTTATGTGTTTATCAAAAAATAAGAAATATAAAAAAGTGGACACATAAAAGTGTGTAAAAATGATGGTTAGCTGCACTCCTGTTATGTAATGTATGGTAAATCTTGCAAACTTCAAAATTTATGACTAATATAATAAACTAGATGTTTTTATTGGTTTAGTTTTTTTATTTTGTAGAATGTCTTCATGTTAACATATTGAAGCAATGAATCTATACAATATCTGTCTCAAATGTCAATTTTAATAAGGGAGCATATTTGAACTCTGTTTTTAAAGTATATAATGAAATTTAAAGTTCAAAATTAGAAATTTTAGCTTGGAAATTTCATATGAACTGATGTTGGTTTTATAATCAGATCCCAATCAACTAAACCTTTGCTAATGCAGACTTTATTTATGGCTATGAGTTTTATTGTACGCATATTATTTGAAAATACAAGTCCATGATGTAAATAACAATACAAGTGGAAAAGTTGTCAAAAATTGAAGCATATTAGAAATTTGTAATTTTTTCTTAAATGAAAAAATAAAATAATCTTTGTATATTTAGCATATATAATTTAAATTTATATTGTATACAGAAACATGCCCATTGGACTTGTGCTTCTAGTCCAAGTAAAATAAAAAGATGTTTAGTGATATTGTTTGGTACATACAATAACATTATGTAAAATATAATTTTTTTGTGCTTTTAGTTAAAATACAAATTTAAAGTAAAGAATTATTGCATAAAATTAATTGAAAAATAAGAAATGATTTAAGAACTAACAAATAAATAAATAAATAAATAAGTATTTCAAATTAAAAAAATCAATAAAAATAACTTAATACTTAGATGTGTTTCCCTCAAACAATTCCACTTTGTAGCATCCCAACAACCATTTTTAGCACAAAAATTTAAACTTTCAACCATCTTACAACAACAAAAACCAAAAAAAAAAAAAAAAAAAAAAAAAAAAAAAAAACTTCAACCATTAAATACTTTATTATATACAACATTACACATCAATGCAACATTTAACTACCTTATGCAAAAAGACATTTTCCACTAAATTAAAGTTGACACTTTTTAATAGATATTCTTGTTCTTTATTGATTGTCATTATGTATATAACATGCATAAAAAAAATTTATACTTCTCAATACAAAAAGCAGATCCAATTCGTCTAGATTTATATTGATTTGTGATGTAAATCAAATGTAATTGGCTTACTCTCTAGGCAAATTTCCACTTCAACAATTTGTACAATAAACTATCTAGCAACCAACCTAATTTTATTGAAAAAATATACTAAAATATATAAGTAATTAGTATATATTTTCAATTATTTATTATTAAATCATTAAATATTATATTTTATCTTTAAGAAATCACATGTAATCTTTCATCACTTTGTTTGTGATAAAGTCAATATAATAAGTATTTCTTTGTATTTTTCTTTTTTATGACTTATTATTTATTTTATTTTTAAAATAAAATAATAATTTATTATTAATATGCTTAAAATACTATTTTTTAATCCATGCTTTTGTTTATTCTTTTGGATTTTTTTAAATGTATATAAAATATTTAATCATTTTAATTAATTAAATTATTAAATATATATCTTTTAAAAAACTTTTATTAAATTAAAAAATTCTATTTGTATTAAAATTGATTACTTAAATTAAAATCTTAAAAAATTCTATTTGTATTAAAATTGATTACTTAAATTACAATCTTAAAAAATTATCGTTATGATATATTTTACAATATTGAATTAATCTTATTTTAATGATCACTCTTAATAAGCAAGATAATTTTTTAAAAACTTTTAATTTTTTTAAAGAATTTGAAATTATGGAAACAAGTTTTACTTTCTAAGTTTAAATATTAAGTATTAAATATTTTCAGTCTTTTAAATAAATTAAATTAATTTTATATTAACAATTTTTTAGAGAATACTTCATAAAACTTTTAATATGTATAAATCTATAATAGATTTAAGCAAGAACAAAAATAAAGAATACTTTCAAAATAAAGATAAAGAATTACTAAATAAATATTCTATGAATAAGACAATTGAATAGATAAGAAGAAAAATTGTATAATTTTTGATATCTTAGAAATTTTGTATACATATTTATCTTTAAAATTATTTATTAATATTATAATTTCATGTATACTTCTGTGTGCATATATATATATATATATATTTGCACACATATAACCCCAAAATTGGCACCATATTCTCGACCTTGTGTATGTAGGAAGATTCAATCTCCTAGTTTAGGGTATATCTATCTATCATTTAATGGCATTGTAGTGTAATGCAACTTGAAGCAGTTTTAAACAATGCACAATCTTAAACTCTTCACAGTGTTCTTTATTCATTATTGAAGCTCAAACAAATTCTTGGATATGGAATTTGACTGTTTTATAAAGCAATCTGCTTCTTTTTTAATATATTTTTGCATAGAAACCGAAACCAATCTTGGCCAATCAAAACAACTTTCACAGAGTGAGGGGAACGTCAACTCTCCGAATATGAACGCGTTCCCATTGACCCATCTGGAACATTCGTAAGGAGGCCATGTAAAGGGTCCAGAATGGTGTCAGCCCTGACGTGGCCAAGACAAGAAATGAACCTTGTGCTTACATGGCAGCACAGGAATCCTTCACACAGGGAAAAGAAAGGGATAACTCAGCGAATGGGATCCCGACACGTGACAGCCATCCAACTGCAAACTCGCCGCGTGTGGCCACGCAGTCAAGACGAGTTGCGGGCGGAACCGACGCACGCGGGAGGTTAGGAAGTGGTGGATTACAACCAGATTTGTCGTCGGGTACACAAGGCTGGAGCTCCACCTCGACGACGGATTCCACCCGGAGCATGTCGTTTTCTCCATCAACCGATCCGGGGTCATCCATTTGGGCTCGCGGAGGACGGGACGGAGTGCGAGCATTGTTTGGGGGACTGATTCTTCGCCAATCTTCAGCACGGAGGTGCGTCGGATAAGCACATGCGACTGGGCATTGTTGGGTTCCGACGTGCAGTTAGACTCTCCGTGTTCAATGTGTCGGTGTTGTGGCGTTTCAGGGATCTGAATTGCGCCGAGTCTTTTTGTTTCCTCTGGGTTACGCGTCCCGCAAGGGACTCCATCTGGTTGCTGCTTTTTCTTGTTTTGAAGGAATTGAGGGTTTTGTGAGATGCAGGAGTGGCGGAGAAGAAAAAAAAAAAATCGGATAGAAGTTCTTTTCTGGTGCGAAATTGAAGTCGTAGGCGATTCTTGGTGGACTTGGTATTGTTCCCTCACCTCTTGTTTCCGTTGATGTTTTTTTTAAAAATTTGCGAGGAACTTTTCTTGCGCATGAACAGGGGCATCTGAATTGGTCACTAGAACACCCTGGATCATGTCTTACGGAATGAAAGAAAGAAATAGAGAGAAAAGAAAAAAAAGAAAAAAAGTAAAGATTTATTCGTTTTGTCCTAGACTTTTAAAACCAATGGTTTCCAAGGGAGGGCTTTTGATTTCGGCTACGGCAGACGTGTTGGAATGTAGAGGTTTGAGGCTGGAGCATCTCTAACTCCGAGCGAACGAGCTTATTTCACCCTTTAGCTACTGGGATCGCTTCATGACCTTGGTCCACACAGATAGGGTTTGTTGTAGTGGACGTAAAGTTTACTATTTTCTGCTCTCGTCTGGTGAATTTTTGGATAGTACGTATTTCGAGTTGCGGAGGCCTGAGGCTGTAGCTTTTTCTTACACAATTTTGGAGGCATTTTCGGAGAACTGCAGAGCTCTGCGCTAGACTATATTTCTTTGCAAGAATGAGAAGAAACTGTTACCAGCTTCCTGAATTCACTTTATTCGGTAGCTACCCAGAACGCCACTAAATTGTTACATACCCGAGTTCGTGTCATTTCCTTCATCAAGTTGTCTATGGCTGAACTTATGTGCGAGCCCTTTAGCTGACTTAATATTCCAGAACGTGCGAGTTGCAGACTATTGCACTGCGTTTGGCACAATGATGGCGGTGGCACACGCACCTGTTGGTGTTGCCACGACTGTTGGAACAATTTCCAGCTCTGTACGACGGCGGTCCGGGTTTGGACACTTTGCCGTAAGATGTGAGATGGAAAGGTCAGTTTACTAGACGCTTAAGCAATTGGTAGAATTCATGTAGTGGTATGGAAAATTCGTGTAAAGCAGAAACTTATACCGGATTTCTATGTGAATTGTTTTCTCCTTGATGACTATCTTTCTCAGACTCACTGCCTTCTAATATGTATAAATTCTCATCTCAGCTTACTGGAATTTCTTGGGAGACTAGGGTGGTTGCAGAAACGGCTACATGCACTACAGGCGGCAACATGGAGCCTAGAAGGTGGAAAGAGCTTCAGGTGCACATTTATTTCCCTCATTGTGAAATCCTTTTTTCTTTAGATCAGTTGTACATGCACATTTGCTCAGAATTTGAGATCTATGATTTTTCCGAAACTGCATGATTCCGAGTTGCAGATGCTGGTGCGAGTACTTAACCACAGTCTGTATTTGTAGTTAAAGACCGATGATGCAGTAGCCAGAGTATGCCTTAAATTAACACGTTTACATATGAATTATAGAGCCAGCATCATTCGTCTGTAAATGTTGGTGATGCGGCAATACCAAGAACCAAACATGCTGTGGATGAAGATGCGGAGGTTTTAATTGAATGTCGTAATGTTTACAAATCTTTCGGCGAGAAGCACATTTTGCAAGGTGCTAGCTTTAAGGTAAGTCGATTCCTTCTATGTAACTGTGAATAAGTGTCTTGTGCAATGGTATCTTAGTCTAGGTGTTGATACACACGCAACACTAGCCCTAATTCTTTTAAATACGCAGTAGTTTCAGTGTGCACAACTTAGCCAATGTCATTGGCTAATCGTTAGGTTATTCCCACTCTAATTTCTTGTGGCTTTCAGATACGGCATGGAGAAGCAGTGGGCATTATTGGCCCTTCTGGCACAGGCAAATCTACTATCCTTCGCATCATTGCTGGACTGCTTTCTCCAGATAAGGTGAACAGTCTAATAAGATGCTCAAGCTATACAAAGCGGGTTTCGAATTTAATGCTTAGTTCAGAAGTTCTGATGTATTGGTGATTTCTTCCTCAGTGTCAATGAATGTTACTTGTTTTTCTAATTCATTTCTCTGTTTATTTTGTCGTTGGGAACTCGTAGCATTTATTCTGACTTTTCTAAATGCAAGAGACAGTAGTAATAGTGTTTCGTTTCTTTGCTTTCAGGGAGAGGTATATATACGCGGAAAGAAAAGAGTTGGTCTGGCTAGTATGGATGAAGACGTGTTTGGCCTTCGAATTGGTTTGGTGAGGACACAAACACCTTGGTTTGGTTCTGTTTGGTTACCTGGCAAGATTATATCACGCCTGACCAAGCGCATTGATCTGCCATTGTTTCTACTTTGCTTAGTAATATGTAAGAATTTGATTGTTAAAGTGCTGTGTGCTTGTCTGATTTCTTCAATTTTAATATCCTATGCAGGTATTTCAGAGTGCAGCATTATTTGATTCGTTAACTGTCCGAGAAAATGTTGGATTTATGCTGTACGTATCCGGTCCCGAAGCACCATGTGTTGGCTTCATGAGATTTTATATAGAAGAATATGATGCTACACTTTGACTTCAGAGCAAAATTGGATACCATTGGCAATGGGTGAATCTTGTAGTGCAGTACCTTCTTTCCTGTTTTTTTTGTGGACGTGGTTTTTTTTATCAATATCTTTGCTGACTAGACCCTGTCCTTGCATCGACTTGTGTGCAGATATGAACATTCCAAGTTGTCTAATGAGAGAATAGCTGAACTCGTTCGGGAAAGCTTAGCAGCTGTTGGTTTGAAGGTATGAATACACGAAACTTATTTTGAATCTAAGAAATGGGGGGCTAGAAGCAAGCTCTTCCAAGAGTCAGTTAGTCGTACTTCGGTCCAGCCACTATTTTTTGGGTGGTGCTGACTCTACTCTTCTTCTGTACTAGGGTGTCGAAGAGCGGTTACCATCTGAATTATCAGGAGGTATGAAGAAGAGGGTAGCTCTGGCCCGTGCCATTATCTCTGACGGCAAGCCAGGATACACGGAGGAAGAGGTATGGAGAATATCCATCTATCGTCTTTAATTTTTCTTGGTTCGTATCCTTATTACTTGCATTCGGACACACGAGTAGAGCGGAGATGCGAATGATGGACGTGTTCTTGGTTCTTAATTGTTGTGAGGTTTGTGAGAGTCATTAAGAAACTTTTGCACGACTGTAAAGGAAATTGTGCGACTGCAGTTGGTTATGTATGACGAGCCTACGGCAGGTCTGGACCCAATTGCTTCGACAGTAGTTGAGGACTTGATTCGATCAGTTCACATAAATGGTAATGATGCTCAAGGAAAGCCTGGAACCATATCCTCTTACGTCGTTGTAACTCATCAACATAGCACCATTCGTCGAGCTGTTGATAGGTACAGTTTCAGTCCCTTCAGAGCACACTGTTCTTTCTAATTAATGGATCAAGTTCCTTTCGCATGATTTGATGCAAGACCAACATTTCCTTTGAGTTATGGTACTTTAACTTTGATGAAGGCGGTATTAGTCAATTGTGTTTATGGAAAAAATTAGACGTTCTAGTGGTAACTTGCGGTTTGGTGTTTGCAGAATATTGTTCTTACACGAAGGCAAAGTGGTTTGGGAAGGCCCAACTGTTGAGTTTGATACATCTACAAATCCTATTGTTCGCCAGGTAACTGTTGGGGTTCTACCACTAGTAACATAGTCTGATTGTTTTGTTGATGACGCTTTCGTTTCGAAATTGATGGTAGTTCGTAAATATCATATGGTTTCTTTTTTTTCTTCTTGTGTTTTTTCTCTCTTCTTTCTTTCTAACCCGCTTGAAAGATAGACATTACATTGAATTGGCAGGCCATTGAGCATTGCATTTAGGTGAAGTTGATGCGCCTATCTTTAATCTTGGACTAATTTCCAAGTATATGCTGAGTTCAGTTGAGAAAATATGGTTTTGTAACTGACACCTTGGTTTTTTTTCGCTTGTGCAGTTTGCAGATGGCAGCTTACTTGGTCCAATTCGGTATTAAGATTCAGAATGTTTAGTGACTCTTTGTTTCGGCTGATGAATTGCATGCGAGTGTCACTTATTGTATATAGGTGCTCTAAGTATGAGCTTGAGAGCTTGAGAGCTTGAGATGCTACCAGATTTTGGTTTGCAGTTTATTTGATTCAATCTTCTACCTAAAGGTTTGAAGGATCAATTTGAAACACATTGTGTTCTCATTAATACTAAGACTTGTCACATCATTTGAGCCTATTAATTCAATATTTTTCTTGTCTATTCCGAGCCATTGAATTCAGTTCTTTAATGTAGGTTCCCAGCACCAAACTGCTTATGATTTTCATCACGAACATACTAATATTCGTTCCCTCCAAATAATCCCCCTGCAACATTGGATACTGTGTACTTTAGGGAAATTCGTGCAGGAACTCTTGATAATCCCTCAGAATTTCAAGTCTAGCCATTGAAGATTTTTTGTGTGGACGCAGAGTCTCCAAACTAAATCTTGGATAGAGTAGGGGTCGTTCAGAGCGTTTACTACAATGAAGAATTAGTTTGAGCTGGTCATCTCAAACCTATGAGTCAAGTGTGAGCAGTAGTCTTAGCTCTGAATATGCAACTCCTCGTTACAACTACCACAGAAAATATAGTGCATTAGTTAGGGAAACATCAGAGGTACAAAGAATGACAACCTGATGTGAAATTAGTAGGTTATCTCAACACAAATGTTTTTGCTTAGAGCGTTATTCTTCAAGCTCCATGCTGTCAAAACTCAAGCATAAGAGCACCGGTGGACTGGAAGGGTCGCGAAGAACAAACTGGAGAATTCACAGAGCGCTGTTCTTGTGCACGAGGGAAGAAGAATAATAAGTTGCAAATTGTACAGAACAGGTAGTTTTTGATTCCAAAGATCCGAAAAGAATTCGTCTGTAGTAAAAGGACTTTCCAGCCGCATTCGACTGCGGTTCTTAAACCAGTAAACTGCAGCGGGAAGTGGGAAAACTCTAGTTCTCTGAAAGCCTCTTTTCACACAGGCAGCCAGCGTTAAGACGGAGGCATGACATGCAAGACCTCCAGGAGGGGGGGGGAGCTTCTTGTTGCGTTGAAGCGAAGCCCAAGTTGAAGCTACTACACCCATGCCATGCATTCCGCAATCCATCATCCATTCCTGAATGACACCACTCGGATCCTTTCCGCAGGGAGAGCGCCGTCACTCTCCTCAACTGCCCCAGCACCCAACTCCAATTCTTCTTATGCCGCTGGTGAGGACCCTTCGGTAACCTTTTTCCTACGCCAAATTTTATTGCAATCACCTCTTAATTTTGTATTTTGTATTTCTCGTTTTTGAGTTGTTAAGTAGAATTCCTCTGGCATGTGTTGGTGGAAGTCTGTAGGACTGATCGCAATCGAAATGAGTTTTTTTTTTGCTAACTTTGAGTTTTGGGTGGGGAATCGGAGGCTCTGGAGACTGATGTCATGTATTGAGTCTATGAGGGTGAGTGTGAGAGGTCGAAGTTTTCAGGGAGGGAGATCTATTGTGGGTTTTGAACTCCCTCCTCCTGTGGTTCTCCTTTAGGCAAGCGCCCGTGATTTTCTATCTTCGGACGGTGGCATGTGAATTAATTTCACTACTGTTTTATAGTCTATTATTTGAATATGGTTGATTTGAGGCTCGGTTTGTGAATTTTCGAAGGGAGTGTGGCAGAAGTTTCTTAGACGGTGGAGGCGATCGTGTCATTAAAATTCGCCTCGCATCTTACATGCGCTTCAATTATCTTGGTTGATATCAGGTGGAACTGTAGTGCTTGCTCTAAAATTGGGTACCTCTGTTCTTGATGATCAATTTTAAGAGCCACTGCGGTGATATCGCCCTGGCGCATATGCGTTCCTTTTGATGATTTGGTTCATCGTATTTTTGAGACCTGTAAGGCTCAATTATGATTAGGAAGGGAAAAACAGCGCAGCCAGACGGCCTAACCCTATCAATATTCAGTTTACAGCCAGGTTAGTTACTAGAAGATGCAAACCTTTTCCATATCACGTTCAAGTAAACCTAGTGACTGTTTCTCGTCCTTTTTTCATTCTAAAATCATTATAATGTACCCAATTCTCGAGTCATAGAAGTGTCCGCACCAGAATTGTGTTATGCTAATTTCACCCTGTTCTCTGCTGTTTGTCCGACTCAAATTTTTGTTTCACGTATTCCTGCAACTCGAGCACTGAATTACACCCTCTAAATTGGACATTCGGGAAGGATTTGTTATAAGCCATGGTGAGGGTGAAAGGAGGAGAGTGGGGGCACGTGCTGGTGGTGAAGGAGCCTGCAAAGCATGGCATGGCATGGCACGTGAAGTGCACACACTGTGGTAAAGTATTCCAAGGGAATGCCATGCGCATCAGATCGCACTTGCTGGGACATCCTGAGAAAGTTTCGGGGTGCCCATCATGTCCGGCAGAGGCTCGAGAAGAGCTTCGGCTGAGTTATCTAGCTAAATCTCAAGTCGAGCGGAAGAATCGTCAGAACCGAAGCTTCAAGACATCTCGATCCTCACATCAACGCCGGAAGGATGCTCAGCAGGGAGACCCAATGCTCGATCCGAAGCACACGGAGGAAAAACTCGCCGTGGAGCAAGCTCTGAGAAACATGGCTTTTCAAGCTGGATTGTCGATGAACTACGTAAACCACTCGGCAATCAAATCAACGGTAAGGCCTTTGCCACCATTAGAGCAACTTGAGGAAGGTTTAGGGCTCTTTGGATAAGAGAAGGGATATTTGGATATTTGAACCAAAATTAAGCAGGCCAGTCCTATTGAATTCTGCAGTGGATCTCAAGCTGGTGATGGACGCTCACTAAGTTAGAAAATATTTTTTAGTATTTGCACAACATATAAAGTTTAGAATAATGTATTCTAATAATATACATGCGTATATTACTTGCTGTAGGGTGATGGCTATATTTAATTATGAAGCTCCAGCTGCCATGCTGCACAATATTCTTTTTTGCATTTTTTCATCGTTAAAATTCCTCTATAACCAGCTATGACGATGTCCGCAGGTGTCGAATACAGGTGATCTTGCAGATCTGGATTCTTTTCTTGATGGGTTTGGAATCCGGGCAGAAACTATCGGTAAGATAAAGGAGATGGGCTTCACTGGCAAAACATTTATGTCAAATGTTGATGAGCTCCTCACACTTCTTGATTCCATTAAGCAGCACTGTCATTTAACACTTGGAGAGGAATGGGGCATCAAGGGCGCGGCAAAGAAGTGGCAAAAAGGTGACGACTCAATATGATACCCTATACTGTAGTTGATCTAATGTCATAATTTTTCTATTTCCTTTTCTTAAAAACCTTTTAGTTTAATTCTTACACCTCAATGGGCTCCACAGAACATGGAATAATAAATTCCCAGACAGAACTCGAGAAGTGGCCGGATCCTGAATTCAAGTCGGCACCTGGGTGCAAGGAGGAAGTTCTGAGTCTTCGTGTGTATACTGCACCTGATCTTTTCTTGAATTAAATCTTGCCTTCGGGAATGGAAAGCTTTACTCTTTTTCATCCGAGACTTTTTTTCAAGCCAGTAATATTGCTCAGTCTGTTGTCCAATTTTTGTGAGTCCAATCTTTATGACAAGGCCTGTGGTTTGTATGCAGCTTAAACCTCGCTTTACAAGAATACATGTGCAAAGTTTATAGAAAGGTTGGGAGGATGCGATATCTGTAAGGAATGTGAATATTTGAGTTGGTTGAAGACCAATTTTCAAATGTAAGTCATGAGATTACGAGACATGTTCTTTATGTAATGCAATGTAAATTATATTCCAGGGGAATGTGTAATGCAATTTTGCACTGTCGGAAAGCTCCATATATTGACATATAATTTTTGGTTGGTACAGATGTAGCAGTAGTAGAGATTGTAAACGTGTAGGTGAGCTGGAGTGGTAGATGTGGAATTTAGCATTACTGTATTTCGGGTGAGGTGAAACTAAAAAGTTATCTGTAGAAATCATAATCTGTAATTGTTGAGGTTGAGGTATGTTGAGGTTGAGGTTGTGAAAATCAGCTGTAGCCAAACTTGTAGACTGGTGCAGACTTGTGAACCATTGTAACATACTCATTGGCTATATATGCAGCTAGCCATCCTATCGCAGTAAAGAAGTTGTTTGATTATGGGAAACTCTTATACCATCTTATCGTCATAGGTTTATGTTGAACGTTCAGGTTTGAATGTTCTTTGCAGCTATGAGCAATGAATGCACCTCGCTCCAAGAGTTTACTGGATTGCTTCTTCACGCTGTCCAACTTCTTCTGGTTATTAGACCATGGAAAATGATCAAAACCCTTAGACCCTGGCCGATCATGTACTGTTGGAAACTACCAACTACAGTTTGCCCCGTCCTGCCGTTTACGATTTCCGAGGGCCGTACACGTTCAATTTTTTTACTCCTCCACAGCCTCTCTTTGACACCAGTGTGCTTCTGTTCACTGAAGCTATCCACGGTTTATATTTAAAATCTGTTTTCTTTTTGATATTCTGATCAAAAGTGTCCAGAGAGAAAATTTGACGCGAACATCCTGGCGTTGTCTGTATTTCTGAAGTTAACATATTTGCTTCTGCCTCATCTCAGATATTGCCTTTGATAATACAATAGACAGAAACTATTCTAAAATTGGATTCCGCGTTTGAATTTTAATCCGGAATGTGGGCATCTCTCTCGGTAGATCTGTTGCTAGAGGTAAATCAGCCACGGACAATGCTGCTCAAAGGTCATTTAACCCTAAACCTTTAGATGGTCCACTATCTTCGTCCCTCTCCTCTTTTACGCGTGAACCCATATTCATGTCTTTTCTTGTTACTAGTCCCCCACCTGTAGGCTTTGTGCATCCTTCGATTTACCATACCCAGCTCCGATTTGTTATTAGAAAAGTTTGGATCTCTCAAGGCTAGGTTAAAATCGGCATGCACTCTACTTCTCGTTCTTGAGCGCCTCGGGGAAATTCTTGGGCGATCCAGTCTTCTTTTCTGAATCACCTAGTTAAACATTTACCTGCTAGGGTTTGGGCTTACTGATTGTACATGTTGTGATTGCCGTTGATTCACCGCGACCCATCGTGCGTGCTCACTCGTGTATGATTTCCAATACTACCGACTCGCAGCTTGATCTATCTCTTTCAATGCGTTTCAGTTCCTTTGCATGGTACAGATCCTGCCTTCATCGCACCGCCCAAGGATTTCTCAGGCTGCAGTGCAGACACACGGTTGGGCTTGAGGATCTTTTCACATGATGCGCATTTCACAAGGTTATGGCAGTAGCTATGAATCTTTGGAGGGGCACAACAAAGACGTCCCGTGCGAAGCTCCCAGCTTCGCGGTTGAAACTTTCGTTCTTAATTCTTTGCATTTGCGCGTCATTGGTGCCCATCATTTACGTTCAGTACCACAAGATTTCCTATTTTTTGCGACCACTTTGGGATACTCCTCCAAAGCCCTTCCATGTACACTTCGCTCACCTTTACTTGCCATTTCCTTCTTAAACTTATTCTACCTTTGATGTTGAGCCAGAGCAGCTAGTCTCTGCCAGTAAGCTTGGGTGCTTTGCTTCAGATAGGATGGAAATGATAAACGCTCCAGAACCCGTGGCTATAATCATAAGTATGCATCAAGGATGATTCACATATTGGTTTGTTTTCTGAAAGATTTGAGGAATCCCTCTGCAGGTTATTCCCCACTATTACGCCGAAGGCCTCTCCACACCCGAACTATGTAAGATCCATGGCTGGACCCCGCGGGAGACACCACGCCGCGTGTTCGATGCCGTCATTTTCAGCAACGAGATTGACTTGCTTGAGATTAGAATGCGAGTACGTCAAAGCCCTAAATTTTTCTTCCAGACCCTAAAGTTGCAGCACAATCTCATATTAGTTTTACATTTTACGAAATGCGGTTGGCTTCTAATTCGATTCACGATCTAAGAATTGGTTTGTAATTGCAGGAGCTCATGCCCATAGTAACCAAGTTCCTCGTCTTAGAATCAAACGCAACTTTCACGGGCCAGCGAAAATCCCTCATCTTCAAACAGCAGAAGGAGACCCGATTCAAGTTCATCCACAGCCAGCTCCTCCACTTCTTCCTCCCCAGCCGCCCTTTCAAACCCAACGAAGATCCCTTCATCAATGAATGCTATCAACGAGACGCTATGATGAACGCCCTAATCCTCGCAGGCATAAAGGACGGCGACCTCCTCATCACTGCTGACGTCGACGAGATTCCCTCTGCTCACACAATTAATCTTCTCCAAAACTGCGACGGGTACCCTCCGATCATGCACCTCCAGCTACGAAACTATCTCTACTCATTTGAGTTTCTGGTTGATAATAACTCCTGGCGATCGAATGTGGAGATCTTTGATAAGAATTCCACGAAGTATGAGCACATTCGGAAGACGGACTATCTCCTGGCAGATGCGGGCTGGCACTGCAGTTTCTGCTTCCGACATATCCGAGACTTTGTCTTTAAAATGCAAGCTTACTCGCATGCTGACCGTGTGAGATATGCTTCTTTCCTGGATCCTAAGCGGATTCAGAACCTTATATGCAAGGGGAGTGACCTTTTTGATATGCTTCCGGAGGAATATACATTCCAGGAGCTCATTAGCAAGATGGGCTCAATTCCACGTTCATTTTCTGGAGTACACTTGCCAAAGTATTTGTTAGTGAATATAGAGGCCTACAAGTATCTGTTGCCCGGCAATTGCAGACGTGAGCCAGACCCTGTTCGTTCCTTCAGCTATGGGGATTTGCAGTGAGCGCTGTGTATGGAGTTGGTAGAGGGTTTAAGGTTCATCTATAGAACAGGTTCACCTGTAGGGTTTTCGGCTACCAATTTCGTAAACGCAAACATATTTTTGAGAGTTTCGTGATGGTTTCCAGAGGCTCCCACGGAATCCTCCATCTCCCTCTCTTGGAGAATTGTAACATAGTGGATTCGAGATGCAGAGTCTACAGCTGTTAGCTTACGAGTGAATCCAATTTTAGGAGCCAGAGAAGAATGAGCACAACCAGGTACAACTTAAGACCTGCCAACTACTCAAACTGTCAGTCAAACAGTGGTCGTCTATGTGGACAATCCTTAGTGCATTGATGTATTACACAAGCAACACTACACTGATTAAGGTAACCTTTGAACTTGAGTTTGGCATTGTAATCTCTCGCGTGTGTGTTTCTTCTAAATAGTATTAGATTTCCAAGTGTACTACTGTGGCGATGTATTTCTTCTCCTTGGCATCATGCATCAAACACAGCTGCATGGTTTCAGTGGGTTTTTGCTCTGTGGTTCTGTGTCTTATCAGCTTGAAATTTTTTGGAGTGGCTGTCAAAACTAACAGGGAGAGTTCTTCATCTTAGGAAATCGGATAGTGTTGTTGGCCCCTAATTACACAAATATACCGTTTATGAAATCATACATCTGTGGCGGTGGATCTGTGGCATTGGTGATGTTCCACAGCTTTCAAGTGCTTGAGTCATGCTCCTTTTATCGAGACATAGTTCCTACCATTTCGATTTCCGAGGTAGAGTATGAAAACAAATGGATTGTACGTGTTGATTTACTGAGTGTGTACGAAAGATACATCGAGATGATTGTTTTAGTTTCTACCCTTTTGAAAGTCCAGAAAAGTCGAGATCTCAGACAGTGGAACTCTTATAATTCTGGATTTTTGTCTGCATTGCTGTTCCTTTTATTTGACTGGTCTTCTTCACTGCAGACTGGTCGAAGTCACGTTTTCTATGCATTTGTGGGTAAATTATTTGATGTACCGAAACTACAGGTCCAGGATATGGGGTTGAAACTGTGGCAATCCCCCTACATGAAGCAGTGTCTACTGATGCCAACTTGTCATCAGTCTCAATTGTGTTGCATTTGTGTGATAACAACATATACCACAGCTGCGGATTTCAACTGTAACTTGGAGTACTTCTGATCCCTGTCAAGTTTGTTATTTTGTGCACTGATTGAGTGATAATGAAACATTCCCTCTTGACGATGAACTCTTTACCCACAATGATTGTTAACAATTGGATACAATGTAGATTTCTAGCTTATTGCGGCTACTGTGCATGTCATTGGTAGTTGAGGAATGACGAGGACGTATTCGGTGAATCCGGTGGGTCCGCTACTAAATGAAGAGAGTACTGGCCATAACTAGAGTAGAAGGTTTTTTCTTTTTCTTTTTGTTGTGTGGAACCATTAGGAATAAACCTTTTGCTAATGTTTATGTATCTTTTATGTGGTAATTACATTAAGCATAAAGACTTTGTTTTTGAAGTCTCTAATTTTGGATTAAAAAACATGGAAAAGAGTCGCTAGTTTAATGTAGTTTAATGTGATGTAATTTAAAGGGAGGAAGGAAGGGAGAGATGGTTGTGCTTGTGGTTGCTTAAATGTCAATCCAAATGTCTCTTTGATTCATCTCCTTCTTTTTCTATTACAAGTGATTGAAATCAGTTTTTAAATTTTTAATCAATCTCTAATCAATTTTTATTTTATTTTTATTTTATTTTTGTAATATAATTGTATAGCTTATCAATCCATCTCAATAATTTCTAATATTATTGTGTACAATACTATTTGTTTCTATTGCAATATTTGAGATTTTTAAAATATTTAAAAAAAATTTATTACCAATCTTTGTATCTATTTTTAGATTTAGATGTAATATTAAGCACTTCTAGACACCTTATTATATTAGTAGTTGTTTCCTTATTTTTGTCATTAAATTGTGGTAAACTTTTGTTACAAAAGTTTGGGTGCCCCTTAGCCATCTTTTTTACTTGCAATTAATAGCAAAAGATGTGTATCTATGAGTGTCAACGAAAACCATGTTGATATAAGTATCATTTTCTCCACATCTAGTTCTTGTTTCCACCTAGCTTGGTTTATGTTGTAGTAAGGTTTTCTTAGTAAGATACAAAAAAAATCAACAATAGATGACATTTGCATCTATAAGTCTTTTTGGTCTTATAGATGTTGACATTGGTATATTTTTTATTCAATTCTCTAGTCACTTTTTATCATTTGCTAAGTTTATTCTTTCTAGATCATCTCTAATGGATGTTATGTGTAATTTTTTAGATGGATCATTATTGTGTATCTTTTTTCTTTTTCTATTTGCTCTATATGAGCTCAATTTATGAATTATGACATTTTCTTTGATAGAAATTCTTTGGTATTATTCTACCAAGTTATCCATCCTCATAATGTCTTCTTATTTTTTTAAGCATTTGTATTACATCTTATATTTCTTTTATGTTATATGATAGAATTTGTGTTGATTCTTATATTTCCTTCAATTCTTATTATTATTTTTTAGATTATGTTCTTTTGTATGTATGTTTTTTTTTTTTGTAATAAGAATAAATCTATCCACATCTACATTAAACTGTTACTTGTTAGTTTTGTCATTTGTTTGTAAATTTTTGTTATTGTTGCTAATCAATTTGGGATTTTTATTTTTTATTTTTTACAAAAAATTAACAAGTTTTTGAAAGTATTAAATTTTATGAGAAATATCAAGACAATTACTATATATAATTATCTAGAAGTAACAGTCTATAAGATTGTCTTTTATTTTAATATATAAATTTAATAACTCAAAATAAAGACTCTATTTCTATTCTTAAAAAAAAAGAAGTAGTAAAAAATCTAAGATCAATATTATTTGAATTATTTTTTTACTTCTTTTAATAATTGTTAATATTGTTTGCTATAAATTAGTTAATTACTTTAAATTTCATAAGAACCTTTTTTTTTCAAATTCATATAAATTTTTTAGCTTGATATTATATTATAATTGTAACACGAGGATCAAAATCTAAGGATTATTCTTGCACTGTACATATTCTTACAAAAGATCTGCATAGGTTGAAGAGTTGCAATTTTTTGGTAGTTTTACAAGGTAATATTTTTATTAAAAAGATATCTTCTTCTAGAGATTTGTCTACTATTAATATACTACCTATTTTTCTTTGAAGTTGAATATATTATTATTTAAAATTTGACTTGAAAGATTTACTTTCTATAAATCTAACTATCATCACATATTTTTTAAGTCAAAAAATCACTTATTTTACTATTTTATTTTTAACTCCAATAATTTATTTAAGGTTTTTGAGTAAAAATATTCCAAAGATTTGTAGACACCTTCCTTGCAACTCTTCTCTTGGTATTACTATGAAAACATCAAAGGCTCTATTTATGACTTATTCTTATGTTTATTGGACAAAAATTTCCTTACAGTCTTTTTGATTCATTTCTTTTGAAATCTCTCTATTCTCTTGCATACTTCTACACATATCCATCTATGTAGTTTTCTTGGCTTTAGAGCCTAAATCTCTATAAACTTTGGAACTTTACAACTATTAATTATTCATTATTGTTTATATCTTATGTTACTAAACCGTAAAAAAATTCTAATTTTTAATGTAGATCATACACTAAATTAACCTCCAAACTATAATGATAAGCAAATAATTCTACTCAATAAATTTAAATGAATATTAAATTAAAATAATAAAATCCAACAATCTATCTTCCAAATTGTGGGTGATATGAGCTACAACCTTAAAGCAGAAACCCTACCAAAGCACTCTTCAAGTCCACCATTGCTCTCGAATGCAAAAGTCACACTTGTCTCAAAAGCACAGAATCATGGCCAGCTTTATTCTCTTATGGGGTGCAAGCTAGCAAATTGAAGCATAACATGCCAAGTCAGAGGAGGAAGAAAACTTTTCTTAAGGCCACATGCACAACTCTGAAGAGAAATCCACACAAGTGACGTGGATTGGGGTCCTGCCAATGGGCCTCCAATACCGTGACCACCACCTCACATGTGCTCAGACTGGCACTCCGACATGGTTTCAGAGCTTGGCACCAAGAGTCAATGCCGACCCCCATTTCAAGCTTTTAAATGGGAGTTTTTATGGTCTACTCTGTGAAAAGTTTACTCTTGCACAGTTTCAGCGATGGCATTGAAGTTACAGGGTTGGCTTTGAGAAACAGTGGTACACTTTCCCAACAGTGGGATTTTGAAGAGAAGCCAATTCTATGTGTACTTTCCACTCAAAAGTTTCTTTCATTCTTTATTGGATGTGTGATATGAAAGAGGAGGTTGCACCGTGAGTGATCAATTTCAGAAAAAAAATTACAAGAGATTTTTCCAGCATGAGAATCGATGAAACTTGTTATGTTTGTTTGCTCGTAAATGCTCAGGAAATGTTGGGCGAGAATATTATCTGTGAGATGCTCTTGAAGTTATTTAAGGATAAATAAAAATTACTTATCAAACTTGATAAAGAGTTGTGGATAATACAGGAATCAATTTTTTTGAATACGGAACAATCTGAAAGAAAATTATTTACTTTTCAAAGCACTCTGGATTTCTGTGCTAGATTTCAATAAAGTTACCGTTTCTTCTCCCGCTTGGCATCGGAACAGTCCATTCACGACATGAAAGCACGACACAAAATGTCGTAACACTAAGAACAAAAAAAACAAAAAACAAAAAATGAAAAATAAAACTGCAAACCGGTGACAGTGTCCGATTCAGGTTGTGGACCCGCAAATGGCATGATTGGTCCTCTCCTTTGGAAGGTCTTGTAAGTTTTCTTAACAAAGCTACTCTTAATTATTGTAAGAATGTGTTTGTGTTGGCGTGACTTGTTAATATTTATTTATGTATTTACATTTACATTTATACATAAATAAATAAATATATCAGACCCTGCAAGTATTGATGCTGAGCAAGAAGAAGAGGATGGTGCTGTCGGCTGCAGAGCTTGCACTTCCCTTCATCTCCATCATCTTCTGGCATCCTCCACGTTGAGCACGTTCCTGGGCCCATGCGAGCTCCCTCTTGCATTCACAAGCCGACGCATGCCTGCGCTGCCTTTTACCCACCTTGAAGCACGTCAAGGCTCCTCACAGCATATGCTCCTGCATGGAACCACCTCGAATCTACAGCCTGTGCCTGGTGGCTGTCTTCACACTAGCACCATCTGCACTGTGAGTTTGCACAAATTCTGTCTACGACATTCAAATAGCCCCAAGTTTTGTTGCCAAGTCGGAGCATCACTTGCTCTCAGCGTGGTTACAGATCCAAGGCCAAGATCGAGATCAACAATGTCTGGAAGCACAATTTGGAGAAGGTTTCAGCCAGTGGGTCTTGTGTTGTTTAGAGGTTTGAGCTTCACCAGCAGGGAGTTTATGTGTCGACTCTAACCCACTTGCGGTGTCTGCTTGGTTGAGCAAGTGAACTTCATAAACTGGCTTTTTGATAAAACTGGAGCGTGCTTTTGTGGTGAAACCTGATGCTCGGGTCTCGTTTTCCCTTTCGCTTGGACTTCCTGTGGGCTGTAGACTATGTGAAAACATGGCTTGGGTCTTGCACACATAAATCTGAAAACAATTCAACACTGTGCATCGTATTCCTTCTTTTTCCTAGTTTCATTGACTTCGAGAAATTGACCCTCCGACATGCACCAACAGCTGGAGGAGAGCCTCTTCATACCCACTGCTATGACGAGATACTGGTGTGAGCACGGAGGCAAACCAACAGAAACCTCAATGCACATTATGAAAATATAAATTACACACTATATTTACATTCGATTGTTATCATCACAGTTTTTATCTGATAAAAAATTAACATTTCTAGCAATAAGACCATCTGTTTTTTAAAAAAACAAAGCTAGATTTCAGTTGCAAGTAATTGGTGTCCAATAATTCACATCTGTAAAACATTCATTGGTCTGGCGATCCTTCACTTAAAAGTGCCACAAAAAATTCATCAGAATAACATAGTTAGGTTGTAATGATACAAAACATAAGAAAACGAGAAGCATTATCCATATAAAGACTTGTAAAACTTCATGTTGTTCAACAATCCATTTGGTGCTTTAACCATCTCGTTTTCTAAAAAAAATTAACTTACGCAGCAGCCTTGTGAGTCATTCTAATAGCTTCTCTCCCCAGACAGGTTTCCGAGTTCCTAAAGCTATGGCAATTTCCTTCAACTCTGCCGAGAATCACCACTGCAATCAGACTTATCGTGGTTAGAATACAAAAAAAAACACTTAGAATGGTTTCCTACGATGAGAGAAACTCTTGAGTGCTGGTAAGAATTTTCCAGGGACATCGGCGGTGAGACAAGTTGAATCCACCACACAAAACTGCAACCTCTGATCAGCGACCAACTCTTTATTTCGAAAAGAAGATGAGGAAGAAGAAGACGACGAAGAAGCAAAGTCAAGCTGCTGCAGAGAACCACCGTATAATGTCAGAGAAAAACGTCATGTTCTGTTGGAGCAACAAGACAACCACTGAGAGGGAAAAGAGAGTGGCGCAGAGAAACTTTAACGCCGACTGAAGGCAGCGAAACGTGAAAACAGAACCAGGTTTGAAACATGGACGGAACTACCCGGAAGACAGGCCCGGCGATGGAGATCCAAGGACGATGAGCAAAGGCAGTGGGTGCATATAAGAACATCTGATTGTGTCATTCTTCCACCCTCCCGCTCTCGCATTCAATGCCCCACTGGACCACTGCTTTTATGAACCCATGCTTAGCCCTCCCTCCTCCTCCTGCTTCCGTGCCTCCTCACCACCATCATCTTCCCCACTTCGCCCCTCCTCATTACGCGACCTTGCAGTCACTGGACCTTTATAACTGCACAGCCAGGTCCAGTCTCTGGCAGTTTTTAAGGTTAGATGATAGCTGGCTGCAGTTCTACTACACGAGGACCTCTGCCTGCAACTGATCGCCGGTCGTCCTGCTAGTTGTCTTAAACTGTCTCACGAAATACGCATACTCTTCGTTTTAGCACTTGTGTCTGATTTCCAAGTATACCCAGTTCTTTTTTTTTGTTTTTGTTCTGTCAGCGTATCTCGACAGCAGTGTGGATCCATTGCGCTCATTGTATTGTAGAGCGAGGCTGTGAAGTTCATTGGCCAGGGAAGAGGAATGGCAATGGCAGTGTGGGTGGTGATTCTGGTGGCGCTGTCTGTTGCGTCGTTAGCTGATGCTGGTACCCAGCCGGTTGGGAAAGAGTACGAGGTGAAGTGGGACTTCCCCACTGGAGATAAGTACTACAGCGCCATCCAAGGAAAGACATACTTCGTCGGCGACTCTCTGAGTAAACTCCGTCTCCCTCTCTGCCTCCTATGGTTGTGTCGATAACAGTGAGAATCACTACTGACAGTTTCGAATGCTGCAATGCCGTTGCGTGTCGTGATTTTTTGTGGTTTCGGTGAGAGTTTAACTGAGGGGGTGGGTAAACTGGGGGGTGGTGATTGGTGTTGCCAGAGTTCAAGTACATGCAGGAGTTGCACAACGTGGTGAAGGTGGGGACCTTCGATGACTTCAACCAGTGCACCACAACCAAGGTCCTGAGTCCCGAATTCGCCGACGGCGACACCTCCATGTTGCTGGACAAGCCCGGCGTTCACTACTTTATCTGCTCTATCCCCGGCCACTGCTCTGATGGCATGAAGATCAAGGTGCTCGCGGTGAATCGCCCCCGCAAGTTGATGTGATCTCAACCGGCGACGCTCAAAAATTTGCTGCTTCGATATCAAAAGGGATAAGAAATTGAAACCAAACAAGCGAACACCAGTGTTACAACCCTCACCGGCATGAATCTAGATGGGTGTGACTATAATTGTGTGGTCCGAGTTTGTGTCGGCATAATTTCTCCCAACAGAGAGCCCCCAATTCTATCGTTTTATTGCTTTAGACAGAGCCTTCACCGAAAGCATATTCACCTTTGAGTACCACTGAACCTGGATTGTATGGGTACTACACTATAGGGTATAGTAGTTATTATGATGATAGCAGCAAGTGCGGACACAAAAATCTGATACTAGTTGCACTTTGTGACATTCCGCAGTAATAACAATAACACCGCAAAATGAAAATCGTCTACAACGAAAGAGGTCGTGAAATGAGTTCTGATTGCAATTCAGGATTAATGCAAGTGAATAGATATCATGGTTAGAATGTTGGTATGCATCCATTTTCTATCGTGAATGGATTTTTTTAGAGAGTAATATTAGACGAAACTGGTCACATGTTGAGAGTGTGAATCAGATTCATGCATAGTATTATCCGTAAAGGAGATAAGTGAAAAACTATTCATCCTCATCTGGTGTTCATAGTTTAGAATAATTGCTCCAAAATGGAAAGGTTTATTTTAAGTGGATCTTTCAGCAATTAATCCCTCTGCCATCTCAAACGTCATTCGCTGATTTTGTGCTTGGAATTTGATACTGCGTGGGGGATGCCTAGGTTGATTGGCCTATTTAATTGAGAAGACACCCCACAGTCAGAAAACTTCTCAGATACAAAGCAGCGAGAAGGGGAACATAAAAGAAGACATCATCGTTGACACCGCACATTGTGACATGGACAAAATAGACAAGGAATGAATGCCTCAATTTTTCTCACTTATGCCTCAATGCTGTTTGAATTATAGAAGAACCAGACACATGAGCCACTTGTTAGCTCTTGTTTACAGAGGAGAAGCTCAGAAACCGCACCTGGAGGAAAACTGCCACCAGATTCGTATTAGCTCTCCAAAGTTCCAAAACGTGTCTTAAATTTTCCCAGGATATGGGACGGCAATTACACAACAAGCTGATTGTGAACCCAGAACTAAGTTGCACTACGAAACACGAGAATGAAATGAAATGTAAAGGGACGTCCTACTCTACATCCTACAGAATACCCTTCGACACGGGCTTCTTCTTTAAAAAATCATTGGATTCTGGGGACAAATACTCCCACCATAAACCTGCACATTCTTGGCCTATCTCTGGATCACCACAAATCGAAATAATGTCGTCGTTTTCTCCACGATGGCGCTTGCCCTTCCAAGGCTTATATTTTCCATTGAAATGAAGGATATTTGCTTCATCGGCAAATGGGGACATGAAAGGGATTCGATCGAAAGTGTAGTTCCAACCCTTTTTATAGTATATCCGTTCCATATCACTCAGATTAGGTCGACCGAGACCTCGAACGTTCCATGTCTCATCCAACACCTTGTGTTTCCCGTAGAGTGCAAGTAGAAAGGGTGGCTGTGACATACCCGCCCTGGAAGGATAAAAATACCAAACCACAATGAGAACCTGCGAAAAATGCATAGAAGATGTACAAATGAGGGGTAAAGAAGCATAAAAATTTGTTGTCTGCCTTTCGAAATTTGTAGTGCATACTTGTATAATGCCTTCTTGTCTGCCTTTCGAAATTCATCCATCCACCAAACAATAGCTTTGGTAATGTTCTGCTCAATCCATTGATTGGTATCGATAATAAGTACCCCCCGGTTGAACACACAAGCTGATTTGTTGAAAGGCTCATCTGGTAGCCATTTTGGTCGACCTGGTCCCTGTCGTTTATGAATCTCATCTAATTGTGCAAAATCGAAGTACACCTGAAATCTCTGTGAACAGTCTTCAATGGCCGCCACTGAATGACCTTCAAGATCTACATCATTCAGCACTTCCAAATTTCCCTGTCAAACAATCAGATGCACATTGCTAATGAATCGAATGAACGTATCATCAATTACCCGAAAAAAAGTACACAATTCAGATGCCTTGAGAGACCTCCAAGTCCTGCACAAGTGGAATATGTGCATCACCAAGGACCAGAGATAAGATTGGACGCCGAAAAATAAGTGTAGTTGAAATCCACAAAAGAGACATATAAGAGAAACCATGAACCCACTTCGATACTTATCACCAAGATTAAGAAAAGCCAGCATAAACAAGTCCTTACAAAATCTTCAAACAGACTCGAAAGATAAATACCTTCACTACAATATCAGAGTCTAGGTAGATGATTCGCCTAATTTCGCTATATGTTTTTGGCAGGTAGAATGGCAGAAAATTGTAGGGACTGACGAGCTCCTTGCGAGCTCCAGTGTCATTCCGGAAAGTGATATGCTCTTCCACCTCACGGATGTCGATATACTTTCTGTGTCGAACCAAAAGAGACAACTCCAATAATTGATTAGGGAATGAGTGACAAAGCGCACTAAAGATATACTAAACAGAAAAACTAAAATTATACAGCAAAGACTCCCGAACCCAACCAGATGGTGGGTCCACTAAAAAGATTTCATAGAATTTCTTGTTAAGAGTTGCATCCCCATAGATCAATCTGACATTATTTTTTCGAAAAATCAAAAAAATCAAAGCATCTCAAGTAAGAATGGTTCAGCAAGAAAAAATTCTTGAGAAAGACAAACTTACTCGGCCATCTCAACTCTGGCATTCGGAAATAGATGTTTTAGACGTTTCGCAGCATTCCTCTGACTGTAGGGCATGACCAAATGATAGAAAAGGCGTTCTGGATGTCTGCAGTCAGATGACAAATCGTTGGAATTGTTAATATAAGAACCCAAAAAAAGAAAATTAGAAAACTCAAAGGTGTATGGAAACGGGCTTTCTTGATGCATCTACAACTATAAGACGTTGATTGCAAAACCCACCTATCAGTTCCTAAAATGATGTATAAAATTGCTGTCACTTCAAGAGAAGCAAGAATAATGACAAGAGAAGAACTGGACTGTTTTAACAAGAGGGCATCATGAAGAACAACATCGATATTAGTCGACTAATTCAATTCCGAATCATTCTAAATCTTTTACGAGACATTCACACACTATAACAAACTTAGTCAAGTTATGAGAATGGAGGCAAATGGTACAACTCGAAACAAGCGTTAACCATTATACCATCACATTCAGAACATAAACTAGAAAACAAAAGAAGGCCACTACTGAAACAACAATAACCTTGCGAATTGATTTGGGGTGCATTAAAATCAAGAGAAAGCAACCAACTCTTTTAGATTTCGACACGCGAAAGGGACTGTGAGTACAACGAGGACCCGGAACTTCCTTTCTAAAAACAATCGATGTACAGAGTTTAATTAAGATAGACAATTTACAGGAATAGAAGCTGCAAAAAAGCCTAGGTGAGAAGAAAGTCGCATACAAAGCGAAAGACTTACGGGCAATTCGCCATGCTGGAGTTAATCAATACAGCAAGGGGTCGAAGATCAGCTTCATCGGTACAAACAAAAACATGTATATCCTCCCTTTTTACAACGTCAATGGGCTCGTCCTCCCTCTTCAGGGAATCGATGGTTCCCTCCTCAGACTCTGCATTTAGAATGGGATCTAACACAACAGCCTGAAGCCCCTGTTCAAAAGCTTTACGATTGTCCTGAAGCTGACTGCGCTTCCATGAGTGGAAAGATGTCATTACATTGGGAAAAGCCCACCGCTGCAAAAACGAGAAAATGTTTCAGAGGCTAATGGGAAGCATATTCTGATGACCAGTGCCTAAAAGAAAATTTCAAACTTTCGGTAAGGAGATAGAATTGCAAGCATGAACATCCCTGGGCGCGAATCCGCCCAAAGCACAAACATGACAAATTTGATAAGGTGCGATCCTCATGTATTACAGCATCCTTCGATAATACCAAAAACTGCATCCATATTATGAAATAATCCTCAAATCATATCTCTGCGGGGTAATGCATTATTACAACCTAATCAGCAAAGGTTTTCCGCCACAAGAGATACTGCTTACTGCCTGAAGATGGGCATATGACTGATAACGCAACCTCAAAACTGAAACATCACGTATCAGCTTAAGTGCCAACACGAGTCACCCCAATTATTACGATTGAGCTTCACTGACAACATCTCGTCAGGCCCTTATCCCATCCTCCGCATTCCCTCGTATAACCCCTTAAAGACCATAGAGTTTGCAAGAATCCCAGCAAAACACTTCACTGTCTCTCTGATCTCCAGAACTGCTCCATTTCCAAGATATCCTTCAACCGTAACGATAAGGAGGAACAGCTTGACACAGTTCGAGATCTCTCTGACATACCTGTGCAACTCATTTTCGAACGTCAACGCACCCAGGAATAAAAACCTAAATGGCTCTCAAGTTCTAGCCACAGGTAGCTACTAAAACCTAGTCTCAATACGTCAATCCTGCCTACGCAATGTTTCGCAGTTCGGCCTCACATGCCCATATCAAAAGCAGAGCCAACAATAAGAAGATAATCTCCTGGCTTTGAAAACTAAATGATGTCATCACTGCACTTGAGCTTAATTAACTTCAGAAGTGCAGCAAAATGTGCGAAAGCTTCCAACACACCTTGATCTGGCAGAAAATGCAAGGTGGGAATGAAAGATGCCTAATCACACGAAAGACATCACGAGCTACTCTAACACTGAAATCTCAAACACACCCATTTTCGATTAGAGTGCTTAGCTTCTCCTTAAAACGAAAGGAAAAACACCAATAGCTCAAAGAAGTGGACGAAAAAGACACAAGGTCTACAATTCAGCTGGTCGACCACCAAAATCTTTGCGAGAGTTCAATATCATTGAATATATCGATTTGAACCCGGTGAGGTTTGAATTAGCTCTGACCTAAGCTACTTAGCTTTCGTCTAGCGCATTGGTTCCGCCATGTGAAAATGGTACAAAAAACACTCAGAGCTACCCAACGGTGACGTATGAGCAGCCAGGAGTAGAGTTAGGGCTTGAAATTTGATGCCTACCTTGTCCTGGGGGTCCCAGCTCTTGAAAGGATCAGCCCAGTTGGTATACTTGGAGGGAGGTAGAAGGCGCATGCCTAGAATGCCCATGCACAAAACAGCAGCAAAGAAAGGGAGGAGCGGCCATGCCCGAGGCGAAACTGGTGCTCTCTCGCGACCTGCGCTCACAGAGTTCGTAGAGTCCTTTTGGAACCTAGGCAGCGGCCGCCTAATGGTCTCCGTCTCCTTCATTTCCTCCCTCTCAGCCTTATCCTCATGCAATTGCTTCTTGGCCTCAGATCGCAGACTCATGGGGCTCGGCTCAATGACCCACAGTCGTGCACAAGGCGGAGGTGACCTCGGTTGGTCGATGCGGCACTGGCATTACAGCCTACCTGGAGCTCCAGATCTGGTCGCCCTACATGGGTTGCAAGATCTCTGCCCTATAATTAAACTCCAGCAGAGGTTAGAAAATGGCGGATTCCAGAGCTCTGCGCAGTCGAACACGTCTTTAACCCTGTTTCTTAGCGGGATCCCAACGCCTGTACTCAATCAGGATAAATCTTCCTCCAACCTAGTTTCCGCCTCTCAACCTCTGATTCCAAAACAAGCTAGACTAACTCCCTCTGCCAAAATGCAACCTCCCACATCCAGATCTCACCCCACTACTGCAGCGATTCTACTGCTTTCACCCCCAAGCTGATCCCTCTCGCTCTCTGATCTCTCACTATCTCTACAACACTATCGACTGCACAAGATCTATGCGCAAATCTCACCACATCACTCCTTCCATTTCCCCTGAACTACCCAATACCAAAAAAACAAATAAACCCCACAAAGATCTCTCACCTCCCACGACTCTTGTAGCTCACCTCACCGTCCAAAACCTCTCCCCCTGCGGAGCATAAACCCACAAACCATACCCCCTAACCCACAAAAACCCACCAAAAAATACGACGAGGCCCAAAGCGACGGGGGGGATACATAATTACAAATCAAGCGGACAGAAAAACCAACCTGGAATCCCGCACTTCGACCCCCGACACTCCTCCGCCTCGTGAAACCGACGACGCAGAAACAAAGCCAAGAGGGAGGAGGAAGCCAGCAGCAGCACCTCAACAGGGAAAGGCCCAGATCCTAGAGTATAGGAAATGAGAGGGATTGTGGGTACGGTGCGAGCGAGCACCGAAGCCGCATTCACCAACACCTGGGGTCCCGCATCCACCTGATTGATGCTTCTAGCAGGCGATTACAACATTAGCACAACCCCACCCCCCAATGCAAGTCCCACGCACCCAGTTCGGAAAAAAGGCATTCGCATCGAGCTGGGGAACAGTGCGCCACCGCAAGACGACCTGCGCGAGGATGCCTAAGGGGCGACGACGACGCCATGTCCGCGGCCATGAGGCCCCCTTCCCTCTCCCTACCACCGCGCCTCGCTCGGATCGACCCTCCCCCACCACCACCAACGATGCGTCGAGAACATCAACGAACGATTTATCCCATCCGCGGCATCCTGCTCCTGTTTTCCTTCATTCATTCGTCGTTTGGAAGTGGTGCGGCGTCCATGTACCCCGGTTGGATGTGTGTGCGTGGATGCCGGTCGCAGATGCAGGTAGGTAGATCTGGCCGGGTGGTACCGTGTCGTCCAGTGCATTCCCATGAGGTGATAATTGGGCATTTTGGATGAATGTGGTCCGTGTGGAGTGGTCTGGTGATCAGTTATCATCTCGTGGACTGTGGATCTGGGAGAGTTCCTCCTGGGCCTAGTGATTCCCTTGTGGGGGCCCCTTATACCTCTCTCTGCCTTTTATGCAGCTTTGTAACTTATTTGTGTATGTGTGTGCTTTGGCCTTGAATGGAAATCTATAGTGGGTGGTATCCTTTATATATTATTTTTATTCGTGTGCTCCTTTCTAGATCCTTCCTTTGAGCTTCCCCATTTTCTTTGTTTTTGGTACCTGCTACACAGTTAGAAAACAGAATCTTCAATCATTTTCCACAGATAGTGACATTGCATTTCACCATCACATTGACATTGGAATAGTTCATTTTTATCCCATTGCCACAAATTGCATGCATTCTTCTGATCTTTATTCTTTAACAACCCATTCTGTCATTAATTCTTTAAAACTGAGCCTAGATAAAATGAAATAAAATAAAACTTCACTTTGGTGATGCTCTTAGCTTAAGTTGTGTGTGTGTATATATCACCAGCTATATATTATTATTTGATGTTTTGAAAAACAATAAAACAAAAATATTGCCATTGTTGTTAGCATTTCAAGTCAACCCTAGATTTGACCCTGACTGGTTTAATAATAAACTTTAGGTTTGAATCCTTGAGTCACATAATTCAAGTCATGCAAAGTACAACTCTGCTGCTGGTATGGCATTACATGTCTATGTCTGAAATAAGTCTTTGTGGAATTCGCCTTTGCAGTACAAAATGAAACAAAACTCTCTTATTTTCTTCTTTGAAAAGAATTTAGTTTCAACCTATTGTGATGCTCAAGTAGAGTATCCAAACTTGATCTCTGTTCTATTCATGTTTGTGTTTTTCTAATTACATGATTACAAGAAGACAACATGAAGAATTTTAAATCCATGCAACATAAAAATTAAAATAAAACTGAAAAAAAACGGACTAAACAAACTCAAATGTTAATCATAAAATAATCCAAGTGTAATTTCACCTTACTTAAATCATATGTAATATGGTTTTCTAAAATGTCATAACATCTTTAATTTCAAGATGTTCAATTTTACCACGTGTAAGCATGGATGAATGTGTATTACAGAAATATTTATTAGAAATTTAATGATTACCATTTTGTAAGCTTCCAATTATGCAATCAATAAGAAAGATTGAAAAGCACACTATTTTTGTGAAGGTAGATATACTTTTTTCTATTAAATTAGTTTATAATTGTAACTTGTGATGAAAATTTGTAACACATATTTTATAAATTTTGTAAATATTATAATAAGTGTTTTCTTGTTTCCTGTTTTTTATTTGAAAATAATATTCATAGTTGAATACTGGTTGTTATTTCTATAATTAGTATTACTGCATGTGTATTGTAAAAATATAGCAATATAAAAACAAAATTATGAGTTTTTTTCTCAGTTTATTTAATTTGTTTTTTTTTTGTTTTTTTTGCAGCTATATATAAATCAATATTCACATAAACAAAGGATACCTTAGACTAAAAAATACATTCAAAAACATCAAATCAAAATTGCATTGTTGAATTAAATGGTTTGTTTGTTTGTTGTTCTCTTGTTAGGGCCAAAAATAAAAATAAAAATAAAACAAAGACAAACAACTGCTACTACACTCATGTAGCATTTTTCCCCAAAATCTCCAACAAATAATTAGCAGATTTATCTATATTTAGTTAATTAAGTAAGGGCAATGTGAGATTACTCTATATCCTTTGCAACTTAGCACATGAGGTGATAATTGGGCATCCATATTGAAGTTGAATGGGTCAAGGGAGACAAAAGTCACAACCCACATATTATTTATATTTAGCACCACAGATTTTGAGAGGATCTAGTAACCTACATCTAATAATACTTCATGATTTGAGGTTTTATCATAAACCCATTTTTGGATGAAATCTGAACATGGACAATTTCCTTTTCACATAAATCTCATACTATATGGAGCTCTTCATCTATTTTTGGACTAAGTGTATTCCAATGGCCATGTATGCACAAAATGAAGACAAAATGTTTGCATGAGAACAGAGAGATTGGCTTGTGCCCAATGGGTAGAACAGTTGATTCTCTTCTTCCCTGTTAGTTTTCTCAGCCTGTGGGAACTTTGGGAACAGATGTTTGGAGAAGCTTCTCAGCTGTTCTCAAAGTGTTCCATGTCATGTCAACACATGCATCAATGGGTGAAGCATAAAGTCTCATATGTGTATATATTCCTTTGAATAATGGGCCATGCAATGCTATTTTACTAAACATTTAAATTGTTTTCAACATTCTTTCATTCATTATGATGTAATATTTATGTCATTATGAGTTCTCAATTTCAAATATCCTGTACTCATATAATGATTCTATAAAATAATCCAATAAAAAATCACTTTAGAAATATACCAGCTACAGTTTTCACTTTTTATATTAAGGATATCACCATCTTCATTCTTGAAGGATAGAATATATCCTCATATTGGCTCATCTAACAAATTCTGTCAACATTCTAAAACCCTTGGACAAGCCTTGCACTCAATAGGGCTTCCAACAATCAATCTGAAAAAAGTACCACAGGCAATAAAAAAATACCTATACCATTCTAAAACTATATTTAAAATTGTATTATTAAACTCTAGGATGTACATTCATATCAGATGACCAGCTTTCATTGGCATGTGATGCAGGATGAAAAACCCAAATCCTACAAGCGGAACAAGTTCATCCAGTCAACGAAAAACTCGAGACGTTTATCCACATGGGGGAAATGAAAACAAAGCTTCCACACAAATGCCACACAAATACAAAACCCCTTCCCTCCTCCCAATGCATTAGTTTCTGGATGCTATACCATCCAAGGAAGCCATATTTCATCCATAAGTACATCCACTCATAACTTCATTCATTCGTTTAAAGGATGAATGCATGATGTAATTTTCATTCGGTTACAGGGGCAGGGAGGGTGATGTGACCCAAGGATCAATTGTGGCGCCCAAGTTGGTGAACAGAAGGCACCATGGCTCGAGGCATGGCGACAACGCACCCTGAGCCCCTATTGCATGCCGCCAGCTGGACGTGCTGACATGGCACCTGGCGGTGAACGTGTCGCAATTAGTGCGCATCAGGTGATGGTGGTGGGCGGTCCCCTGCCCTTCTTGGAAGCTTCCACACCTAATGCTTATTTGTATGCCTGAGACGCTTGAATGAATATATCCTTTTAATTCTCATTTGATATTCGAACCTTTGAGCTTTCCTTTAGTATTCTAAGAAGAAACAAAGAGGGAAAAAAACAAAAACAAACAAACAAACAAACAAACAAACAAGGGAAAAAAATTTATGTTTTGAATGTTCTGTGGTAAGATTTGACATGGGCTGTTCTTTAGATATGGTTAATATTTAACCTTGTCTATTGTACATTAAAGATACCCCAGTGAATATGTTTGTTCAACTTTTTAGCAACAGCAAAAAAAATTCTTTGAACTATATATATATACACACGCGCATGTGTGTCTATTTAACTATGCAACTAATCTGAATGCAACACTTCAATTTTTACAACAAACTTCTTTGCATTTATTATTTTAGATGTTGCATTTAATGATATTTAGTGCACTAGCTTTTTAAAAGAATTTGGGATAATTCTGGTGTGATTTAATATTCATGGGTATAACTGTATTCTTTGTTATTGAAAGAATAATAATCAACATGGACTTTTTTTGAAGTTATTGCAATATAAGTTGATTAAAGTGCTAGATTGTTCTTCCAAATGATTTTTTTTCTGTTGTTTGCTGACAATGTTTTGATTATGAGATTTTGCATTATGAATGTCCTATATATATACTAGAAAAATACACATTAAAATGATTTTGAGTAAGAACTTATTTTCAGTATATTGTGCTAAAGGATCTTTATACTTAATGTACAAGATGAGAGGATACAACTTTTAAATTCTTGATTGGCTGAAATTGGGAAACTTTTAGATTTTATTCAATTCAAAAATTTAAAAATGGTGGGCTCTCACCTTTTCCATTGTCTATAAAAAGCCTTAAAATGCCATTAAAAAGAAAAGGAGAAGTATATATATATATATATATATATATATAATCTGTATATAGGAAACAAATAAATAAACATGTTGTAGGATTTATTCTATGTCAATCTATTCCAATCATGATTTGATTTTGTGTTTTAAAAATAACTTAGGTATTTTTACAGTATAATTCACAATATTAACATAATTAAAAAATAGATGTTAAAAAAATTAATTTATATATTTTACACGATGCTATTATAGTTTTGATCAAATTAAGTTGCATTTTTAATCATATTTTCCATCATTGGTTAACTTCATGGATATAATTATTTGCTGTTAAAATAAATCTGTAAAATATTAACTATTTGGTATGTGATCTTTCTTATCTAGATGTTTACTTATTATGCTTAAAATAAATGTGATAAAAATTACAGAGTAAATTCTACAACATCAAGATTTATTGAAAAAAGTATAAGATTTTTGTACAATAATATGTTATTTTTTCAGAAATTGTAATCATTATTTATCTTCTTTTTATTTTTTTCATTTGTTTTTAAAGAAATATTTAAATTTGATTTGAAAATTTGACAAAATTGCAATTTTGTTGAATGTAGTGTATAGTTTTTACTATAAACTATGGAAAATAATTCAGTTTTATATTATATAGCTTATTTAAGAAAATATCTGTAGTATATAAATTACAATATGGTTTGTGGAATACAATTTTGGATGTTAAAAAATTTGAGTTTTTACATTTCTATGTGAAATGGTCAAACTTTACTTTACATATTTTATCTTATTCAAATTCGATTTATATGTGTAACTTTTATTTAACAAATTTCTGCAAAATATTTAAACAGTTTAAAATAGATCAAGATACAAAATTCTTAATAACAGTAACACTTATGTCATACATGTTAGATTTGACTATTTATTGCTATTATTATTTATTTCAGCATAAATATTATTATATTTGAATTCAAAATATGATTGGATTTTTAAAGAATGTGATCATATTATACTAGTACCATAAAAGTTTATCTTTGTTTACAAATTAAGTTACAAAGTAAACAGTTCAAAGTACATTTTATTGACAAAGAAAAAATGGTCACAATTGTTTTCAAAGTGAATCTATATTCTAACAGAATATTGTTTATTAGGTGCATCCTCAATTGTTTTAACTATTCTACAAACATTGGCATTGACATTCTTATTTTATTTTATTTTATTTTTTTAATGCATGATTGTTTTCAAATTTGTATCAATCCACAAACATTTCCTCAAACCCATCATTTCACTTCACAGAAATATTTGAAACACCAATGAGAGACTGTAAGCATTGAACCCAATTCATCATGAAGTTTCCATCACTAGGTTCTTAGATTGTGCATAATTCATTCTGCAACAAACCATGCATCACACAACAATGATTCACATGACAAGCCACACATTTCTTTTAATGGCCAGTCAACTCAATTATGTTTGAATCCTTCAAATACCACTTTAATAAATAAATAAATATATAGATATATAATATTGAAAGCTGGTGTAAATATTTTAGGGGAAAAAAAAAAAAAAAAAAAACTAATGTTGCAATGAGACTCATGAAGAAAGAGAGTCATCACAGTTGGAGACATCAGAAGGTCTATAAAACATGTAGAAACACAGCTCTTATACTACACAATTCCACTGTTTGACCATCATCAACAACCTAATTGTGGATTGAATAAACCCTAATTCTGCTTTGCTTTGCTTGCTGGGTGATTTGTGTTTCAGCTCCACTGCAATGGAGATCCAACATAATAATAACAATAATAATAATAAAAACAACAGGAGTTGCAGGGCACAGCATAAGAAACAGGAGCTATGGCTGCACATCCTCACGCAGAGTGAAAACACCTAACAACTGCAGATTGGCACATGGAATTCATGTCAGGAAACGGGTGTTTGAATACCAAAAAAAGTGGGTTTCAGTACATGAAACCATGGAAGGAAGTGACCGAAGGCAATGGGAGATTGAACAACATGTATGTGGGTTTCAATAGAAAAAAACCACACAATGCAGACAATGAGGAGGGTTTTGGGGGCAAGGATGTTAAGCTGGTGAAGGCATAAATCTCAGCCTCATCAGCACAGAGATGAATTTGGCTTTATTTCCTTGCTCACAAGTGTGTGGAGTTGGACACAGATTTTTTATGTGCTTTCATGGTGTTTTGTCAGATTGTGGAGAGGAGTTCCAAGTGCATCATTCCGTGGAGCAAGCTGGCGTTCGGAATTGCATTGGGTTTTGTGAGTGGCTTCTCTAGTCTTGTGGATGCTACACCGATCTTGATGCAACTGGAGAGATGGGGTGTGATTCTGAGGGTATGTGGCAGCATTTCCCTGTTGTCTTTGCAACCGCAGCCTCTTTCCATGCTTTCCTTGATACTCGACCTCAGTTGTAGACATCTTGTGCTGGACTGTGGATAGAATGTGTAGTCTGCCAAAGTAGCCAGATAGATGTAGTTGAGATCGTAGCATATGTCTCGATATCACAGCATCGCAAAACTTGCAGGGAGTGCCATGCTCTTGTTTGTTGTCTCGTTTGTAAACAAATTGGGTTGTTGTTTGAGACTTTGCTCGAGAATGATGCTGAAACCGAGTGCTGTAAGTAACCATGTAGGGTTTGCACAGAAATGCTTTCAACGAGAACTTCAACGGAATGAGTGAAGGACGGAGCAAGAAGCAATATGCGAGGTGTGATTTCTATCTGTGAGATCCCCGAACTTTTAGCCACAATTCATTGCCATTCACGTTACAGCCAAAGTAGGCAAAAAACTACCGCGTGTTCTATCCTGAACCAAGAACCAAGCCGAGGCAGACAAGAGACCCCACAATTCTCAGAATGCACAGGTTCGAAACGATTGATTCAAAGACACTGCATCGAAGACTAGGAACAGTTTGAGTAAGACCTATAGAGTACTCTTGAAACTTCAGCTAGATGACACCTCTCCGTCTCCCATAACCAGTGCCGTAAGCACATTTAATGCCTCCCCTTACGACGAAGCTGGGTTCTGATTGTCCAGGTCTGAACGCTCTTGGAAGGATTTCAAAACTGTTCCTCGCATAAAATTTATCTTTTCTGACATCTGAATTCCAAACGATCACACACGGTGCTTCTGGATTGATGATGGGGCTTTTTCTTCTCATATTCAGGCCAGAGGGAGGTCCAGTTATGCTTGTGAACTTTTCCCTTGAGAGGGTTTAAGAAGGGTTTTGTAAGTGTTTGAGCTTGTCTCTAGCGAAAGCTGTTAGTCTTTAACCCCGTGGCTTTAGCTAGTTAGCATCTTGCATCTTCTGATGATGAGTTGTGTAACGAATGAATTTCACGTTGCAAGTGTTTGATTCTATGGGACGAAAGTTTCTCTCTTTTTTTTGAAATATGTACGTCTCTTACTGCCCTCTCCTCTGTAGTTTAGCCGCATTAACCCCCTTTTGAAGGATAAACGTATAGAGAGAAATTGAGGACATCTTCGTTTTGATCTTCGTTGTTTGAAGGTAATATTGTTTTGTATGACTGGATCTTTTGTTATTTGAGGGAGCATGCCAGCAATATCTGACATTGCTTTGGTGTTGTGTGCAGAAACAGGGCTCTCTTTCGTGGCCATTGGAGTTTTCATGAGTGGACCTGGTTTGCATTACTGGTATGCTTTGGATTTTCTTCTTTCCTCTTCAATAGAAATGCTAATGACCCTTACTGAGTATGACTCCTTTGATTCTTGAAATCTGAGAGTAACATAGTCGTTCTAATTTTCTTATGAAGGTTTGAGATTCTGTCGAAGTTCGTCACTGTTCCAGGGATGGGTGGTGTACTTGACGTTTTTGTTTTCATTTTTAGAAATGAATGCTGCTCTCCTGAAAGTTTATCCTGGAAAACAGTGACGGTCTTAATGCTTTTGTGCTGGATGACCTGAGCAGGACCGCTAGTTAGGGCACAGAAAATGAATTGTTGGCATCGCAGCTTGTGTTCACTCGCTTGGGTGTTGTGGGTTTTTTTTTTTTTTTTTTTTTTTTTTTTTGTTGGAATTCTCAACCTTGAAGGTCGTCAAGCTGAGGTTGCTGACAAACTTCACAAGGCACCTCCATCTCACTGATCACCGTTGAGATTTTTTGGGATAAAAGTTCCTAACCGTGGATCTAGTTAAGGATTTTCACCTTCTACGAAGACTTGCACCTCACACTTGGAGTTAAGCTCAGGCGGACATTGTTTCAGGGATTTTATGTGATTCTATGAATTGAATGTACTGACATCAACATTTGAGAAAAGAGGTTACTCTGGTTGTGTCAATAGGTTGCCGCAGCTGGAGTTCTGGGGATGGTATGGACACATACAGTGGTGCGTGCAAGTGATCGCAACAGTGATACCAAGTGTGCCACACGATGGTCATCATCTTACCCTTACCTGATGCTCGTCCATGTACTACATTGTTGTGGTTGCAAAGCACCGACAAAGGAATTCATTTTAGAGGTGACAAAGTGAAGCGATTATGCTTGCATTGTGCGAGGGCTTTATCTCTGGTGCAGGGTTGTGCATCCCTTTTAGATGCGTTTCAAACGATCTTGGGTGCAATCGAATGTGTGGGCTGATTGAGAGTCTCGCTTATTGTTGCATGGTCAACTATGAACTCACACTGGTTGGGTAACTCTTGCGACGGGCGTATCCTCAAATTGGGACACATTTGTAGAGGAGGATAACTGTAGCTCTCTGTGGTTTTATTGCCAATCGTCTTGCAGCTAATGCTCAATGAGCATATATTGATTAATTAAATCTTAATCTAGACTTCACCATCGCTTCTATTACCACCTCAAGTCGCTGCTTCTAAGTGAGCCAACTTCAAGCCATTGCAACTTTAAGTAAATTCACGATGTACGTCTGCTTTGCAATTGACCATTTGAGGGATAGTGGCAAAGTGTACCGACTGTAGCTATGATCACTTCAAGTTCCGTGCAATGAACGGGAAGGATCAGTAAAATGCCCAAATTCCACTTATACATTGGACTACTTCAATGCGAACATTAGCAAAAACAAAGATATAGAAGCAAGCCACCGGCTGATTTTGGAAAACAAAGCATCCTCTCTGGTTCTACGAAAAAATTCTTTCCGTTGTTCGGATTTGTATTTTGCAAGGTTCTGGCTGTTACTTCACTGATGCAAGTCCAAATTATTTGTACATATCTGCTTTCAACATTACTGTAAGGAAATTACAGATGGGAACCATGCCATCACCTGTATGGTCTTACAAGTCGGTGTGACCGGATAAGATTGGTTAAGCATCGGATAAGTGACTATCGCTTTGGGTAATATTGGCTGTCGGTGCTTGCCCCTTAATCAGGCTGCTCACAGTGTGACTACCAAGGGCACAACAATTCGGGTAACTGCCGCACAAATTGTGAAAGCCTCTGTGCCAGTAAGTGATCATACATCTAATTTTCTGAGTCTAATCTTGTCAAGATTTAAATCATGTTTCAGTAATGTGAATCAGTCTGTTTACTTAAACTGATCACAAACCTTCGTGTTCCATTTTTGCATATGTAGGATAGTGGCTGTTGCGAGTGCGAATTATTGTCTCCACCTTCTTGGTGATAGAGCGCCAGGAGCAAACTTGAGCTCAGTCCATGGGGCACATCTGGACAGCACAGAGGCTTAGTTGGTCATGAATAATTTCCTCAGCGGCTTGGTCCTGGTAAAGTAGGGAACATGTTCCATGATATCACCGCTGTATTCTACAATGTATGAAACTGTAAGGGTATATCATTATAATAGTACGAGAAGTTTGCCCCACCAGTAGCTCAAGTGCACTGACAAATATTGTTGCAAGGTTGACCTTGTGCGCAACTTCCAAGCTCTTCATTGTGTGGCACGTTCGCTGCTGGAAGCCACCACAAAAGCCTTGCGATTGGTCGATGGAATTTTTTCCCAAAGCTTCCAATGGGGTTTGCCAGGAAGCTAGATCCACGTTTTATTCAAGAGGATATGTCGACTTTTCACTGCAAATATCTCCGTTGAAAAGTCCCCTCATTCTTGTGTTGTGAATCTTGTGCGAATTTTCTTTCAGCTTACTGATGTGCTCCTGAATAGCTTTTACATATAATTGAGTGAACAACGCTGATCATGATTATAGTTTATTATTCGTAGATTTATTATCCTCAGAAAGATCTTCACTAATTGTAGAACGGTGGCATAGTATTTATCGCTTGCATGACCTTTGTAGCAACTTGTGCTGTTTCAGTTCATCTGGGTACTAATCCAACTCTTAACGTGAGTAAACTATCCGGTCTTGAGCAGACAAAAAATCAGAATATCCAATCTACACGTCTTAATTTTTCTGCACTGTTCAGTAACTTTAAGGATAATTTCTTTCTAATACAATTGATTCGCTGAACGTACAATGGCAGCCGACCTTGGTCAGAGCAGCAATGCATTCATTCCCAGGGTAGCTGCACCTCGGATGTCTGGTTGCTGGAACACTTCAACATACGGTAGTGGATAGGTGTTGGCCGGGCGATTCATGACTTGTGGGGCAGGAATTTCACGACACACAAGCAAGTCGGACGCCAGAGGCAAGACAAAGCCACAGGTTCTCAAGCAAGTGCACAATCGTGAAGACAACCAATCTTTACTTCACAATCGACCAAGTACAAAATGAACCAAAACAGATGCAAGTTGTGACGAAGAGTCGAGCTACCCTATTCAGCCATGCTAACCATAAAATGCACTACCCTGCTCAAAGCAATCTCTGCTTAAGTACACAAAACCACATCTCTGTGATCTCTAGTGGCACCGCTAAACGACGATTGAGAAAGCTACACGGGCTCGCAAAAAAGTCAGCTAGCCAAGGCCGTTCGCCTTAGCCGAAAGATCCAGTCATGTACCCTGCAGGGTCCGACAGGCTGCATACTTCACAAACCTTGAGGATCAGCGAACCCATCAGTTCTTGTTGGTTCTATTTACTGAGGAAGATTGCTACTCGATGCAGCCACAGATAAAATGTTAACTAGTAAATTCAAAAACAGGTAATGAACACTAGGTTTTACCCGCCGAAGGTTTCTCCTCTTCCATTGCTGCAGTACCTCCAAATGTGCCCGTTGAAAGACCAACTGTTGTAGAAGAATCCACTTGAGCCACGATCGAAGGCCCAGTTTGTTCAACTGCTGGAGTTGGCTTTACACTACCCACGTTATCTGTTTCAGGTATTCCAGTGCTTGCAACGGCTTCTTGATCGGAAGCTCTAAAGACACCGGGCTTGATGACTGCAACATCTGGAGCAAGTTGCTGTTGAGCTGGTTCAACTGCATCACTAACCGGAGGAGCATGCTGCTGGGTAGAGGTGGAAATGATCAATTGGTGAGCAAGACTACTTTCGATACTTGGAGTAGTCTGCTGCTGAGCAGAAGTTGAAGCCATGGGTTGTGTAACTGCAGCAGTCGGCGCACTCGGTAAAAGTCCCTGAGAGGCAGAAACGGCGGGAACAGGAGTAGTGCCTTGATGCGCAGCGGCAGTATTTGAAGGAGGAGCTTGGTGATGGATTGAAGACTTAACGTCTGGAGTATTGAGCGGCTGCATCGGAAGCGGCTGAACGGGAGTTAATCCTGGATTGGTTGTGCCTGGTTGGATGGGTGTGTGGAAGTTGGAAGAAGCGCCTGGTAATGGCGTTGCAGTGAAAGCAGAGCTCAGTTGTAAAGGTGTGGCTGGTGTAGTTGGAGGCATTGGTGGTGCAGCAATGCTATTTGGGGTCCCGTTCAATGTCCTTGATGAAGCTTCAACAACAATGTCTTTGTTGGGGAACTTATTGCTGGACGCATTCGCTTCCCTGGCCTGCTGAAGGCGCTGCTCTGTTTCAGGTCTTCGACAAACTTTCCTAAGTGGCACAACCTCCTGAAATGAATTGCAGTACATAGTCAGCACCACTGCTTCACACAAATTGTTGATATTTGAATAATTTAGACTGGCAGTTAATTAATAACTGTTGCCACAGGTAAAGAAGAACCGAGGTGAAATGCAGATTTAACACAAACTGGAGAATCTACGTTCATTAGAAGCAATAGTGCCGAGTGCAAGAAGTTATCCCAGAAGGAAACCTGGATGTTAAGTATTACTGGACTTCAAAGGATTCCAACTGGGATAAAAGTAAAATAAAATCTGGTCCAACCTCTGTTTGATCATGACGATAGCGAACCCAGAAACGGCACCGACAACCACGTACGTCGTGTCTGCGTCTTTGAACATCCAAAATGTCTGCATCAAAGTACAAAGCCTGCTCACTGCCCTCCTGCACCAGTAAGAAAGAATTAAAATAATTCTGGACCATTTTCATGAAGTTTTGAGGCAGGAGGAAAACTTCACTAGATCATACATGCTTGGTCAGAAATATCCAGACCATCCTAGCACTGAAAACATACATCGTTGCAGTAGAAGAAATGACGCTTGTGCACGACTATAACGAGCACTCAACAATAACGTGCTAATTTCATTAAAAAAAAAGAAATCTTCAAAGGCAATAATATCTAAAATAGTTGATGAATTTTGTGCACCTACCTGAAAACATAGGATCAAATCACCAGGCAGCACTGCCACACACTCGGTTGTCTCACAGGGAAGTGATCGTTGACGAACTGCAGTTGCAATATTGACCCACTCATCTTCTTCAGACCCAAATCCTGCAAACCTAACCCGCACCTCTGGTTCACCATTCTCACCTGTACGCTTGTTAATAAAGGCCGAAACATCATACCTGCATACCCATTTATCAATCCCTCATTAATGCTTGGTATGTGAAGACTACTGTTAATAGTGTACTATTTGCATACTATTAACAGTAGTCTCTGTCGGTATTGGTTGATAACAATGTGTGAGAGAGAGAGAGAGAGAGAGAGAACACATACCATGCACCATCTCTAGCTGACTTGGCTTCAAAATCCATTGGCACATGGACGTTTGGTTTTTTTGCAGCACCTATAATAACATTTACACGATCAACAAGTATACCCAGTCTAACGACAACCTGCACAATGACCTACTTAAAATGACCTGATGAATCATCAACGCAATCTTAAACCATACACCCTAACATTATTGTAATATCAAGCGGCAAAAGTAGTGCTTGTCAACAGATCGTAGACAAAACATATAAGTGTGCATTGAGACCAATTTATTGCTTATAAAAACCCACTTACTTGGTCCTGCCACAATAACAGGTTTTGCAGCAGGAGGTGTCTCTCCACCTGGCCCAACACCTTTGAGCTTGTCAATCTTAGCTTTCTGAGCATGTCTCCGGTTTTGGAACCAATTCCACACCTGCTCAAACCCAAGACATTTCTGTGAACAAATATGTGGCTAAATGCACAAGTGGAGATGCTTATCTTTGACAAATTAATATGTTTAAGTACATGTTTAATTAACTAACCTCTAGAAACCAATCTTGTGGCATATGAGAACCAAATAACACTGGTGCAAAACTGTGTATCTGGGTTTGTTTGAGAAAAACGAGACACAAATTGAAAAGAAACAAACCTGCTTCCATTGAACTGGCCTTTGACCGCTACGCTCAGAAGAGTTACTGGTCAAACACAAATAATTCCCATCAGGATGCAAAGAGAAACTCGCTTTCATATAAATGATTACTACCTAATGATCTATCTAGTACAATACATCGATCATCGCACATGAAAATCTATTACCACTCAAAATATTGAAGCATTTTATGAAATATTTTTATTCAGCACCACGTTTAAAATAGGGAACGTACGTGAACTTATCTGCAAGTGTTTCAACAATGCTGCGGGCTGGGGTTGCCCCATTGCTTGCATCAAGAGCTTTCTCCATATCTGCGACCTAATAAGATTCAACCAGACAAGCATTGACAGAATTAAAAGGTGAATCAATATATACAAAGTAATCTAACACTGCCGCACCATCACGAAGTACCGATCACGGTGAATGGTTTATTTCACTTTGAACTTGCGTAGTGATTCAAGGCGGAAAATAGTGCGATAGAAGATAGCTACATCAGTGCATATATTTCCAAGTGAGGAAGTTTGTTATAACTACTTAAACTCGAATGTCAATGACATGAAGATAATCAAGATCAATTTCTTAGTATTTTAAACCATATGCTTATGAAGTACATTCTCGAGTCCCTTTTAATCGGGGAAAATGCTGGCAATTTCGCGAAAGTGTGGAATCATCCAGGCTGAGGTTTCACTTAAACGAGATGCTGATTATAAGTAAAGAATTGAGTTATTCTCGCGATTAATTGCAAACTTGAGCAGATAAGTTCACCCAACATAATGCCCCGTCGGCGGAATGAATATTCAACAAATACGATATTTGCAGCCCAAAAAGATAGAATGTAGAGTCCACAGAGCAGTACCTCTGCAGGTAGAAATCGGAAGGCAGTGCCTCCGCTCATGGGAGTGCGCCCCATGATGATCACTTCTCTTACACAACAGCCAACAACTTCGAATGAATGTGTCTAACTTCAATCCAGGCCCCTCATACACTAGATTTCTCGTGCAATTCTCCGGAACGGACCATCGCAACTCCAAAAGTAGAAAACCTTGAAAACCGTCTCAAAGTTTGTCATCCTTATTCTATTATCCTGCTGCAGAAAGAACAACAGCAACGGAGCTCCATTCCGCTGCCTCGCCCTGTTAAACTACTTTCCCCATCGCGTTCTCAATTCCTGAGGGGGCTCTTCAAAACGCAGTAACTAACCACGAAAGCTCAGTCCCAACAGCCCAGAGAATAGTACCCAATAATGATCACTGCAGTAATCGAAGAATCATCCGCATTGCAATAAAACACGCAACTCACTCCAGCAACCCAAAACAAAGAAAACCCCCGCTCCAATGCTGCAATCTTTGCTCTTTGGAAGCTCCTCGGCACCCAATTTCAAACTGCACTCCAATGTGATCATGAGTCAGAACTGATACAATAATCGGGACATATCGAACTACCCATACACAGACTATGAGTTCTTCAGACTATTGAATTTGTCCTCTCTTGGAAAATTGCACTCCTATGCCCATTGAAGCGAACGTTTAACCAAAACTTTGAAGCAAAAGATGCAACAAAACATGTGCCTGCCAAGAGTTACTTTCATCTCGGGCGTGGTGAGTCAGGAGCAGAGTGTGAAAGTCTGATTGGGGGAATAATCTGACAGAACACCATAGACCCAGTAAAAATGAAACCAACGATTTGAACGAAAGATGATGATCTCGATGATGCCCCTAAACTTACTTAGGGCTTTGACGACGGTGATAGGCGATGAAGGCAACGTTAGCTTGAAAGTAGGAAAGAGTTAGGGTATGGTCGCATAAGGTGCACTCTACGGTAACCGCACCCTAATGCCAAGAGACCTACTATTCACACGAGATTTCGCACATCATCATGGTTTGCATTGGAAACAGACATCATCAAGATACAACTGCTCAAGCAAGCACACCCGACGGCCATGACAAAAGTAAATTTGCTCTCCATATTGTGCGTTGTTATCCTCCCTGTAGTTCACATGAGCACATCGACTTCGTAGAATCATCGCATCTTGAGCTATAAGTTAGGGCAAGTTTACACTCTGTTCTGTGGGATAAACGGTAGGGCAACAAATCACAACCGTGGTTGAAACATGTGACATTATGGTGGGAAGATAAAAAAATTATCGCAACTTCGTAGACATTACCACGAGAGAACCATGACTAAATCTTTAAGTGGAAACTCCTTGTGGGTAGCTTTGCAAGTGTTCTTGAAGATGTAACCCGAAAATTTCTTCACAAGACAAAAAACCTCCATGCATGCCGTGACGCGTCTTTTACCGAACATCCTCGATCCTTGGTTTGAATTTTGAAAATAAAAAAATTGTGCCCTGTCCCGCGTGAGAGGGTGTAATCCTGCCTCTTGCGAGCACATTGTGACCTGATCTAATTTGACCTGAATTTTCCGCTAGCATTTTTCTTTTCTTTCCTGCACTCGTCGATCTCATTGAATCGAAGACAATCCTTCGCAACTGCCTTTTTGCACATGAGCTGCGCTAGGAGCTAAAGTTTTAAATCAACGCTTGGCATTCGAAGCCGTTTCGTCCGCGTCGACTTAGCTGCAGTGCCACCACCTTATGAGTCGAGGTTTAAGGCGTAAAGGAGGGTGGCTCTGCACAATCAAAGGAACCAGATGTTGGTTATTCACGTACTCTAATTGGTTCTTAGATCAGGAGCGCGTGAGGAGGGTTTTTGTCACGATTTGTGTTGGTGACAAAGGTTTATAGGATGGTCCTCGGCAGACAGGCTTAAGTCAGGCCCTCCGCTTCAATCTGTTTGAACATGTGCAATGCTTCATCAATTTGGCCACTGTATTGCTCTTGACCAATGTGTACAGATCATTCTCCACAAATTCTCTAGCTGTGCCTTGAGAAACGTTGTAGGTGTAATTTTCTTGCTCTCAGATTCCTGGATATCAATCACAATGTCAAAACCATAAGAAGTCTCAAGTATGGAACAACAATAACGGCAGCATTACGGTGAGTTGCTTTGGTTGTAATCCTGAAGAATTCGACCATTTCCCCCTATTTTTCATGTGACGTTTCTGTTGTCTCTTGCAGGTCAGGATGGTTTCTCAAAACCTAAACACTTAGCAGAATTATTAAGCAGTGGTCATCTTCTACATGAGCGTGCCTAAAGGCCTGTTATAAAGTGTCTATTATGAGTGTCTGTGCATCACTAGGTTTGTTGCAGGAAGCACTATGAGACATATATTCCTGCCAAGGGAAATATGAATAAGCTGACCTCGTGCTGCAACACATTCGACATGTGGGTCTTTGCTCCAAACTTGGTACCTCCATTATGCCTTCTTTGTCTAGAGTATTTGTGATCAAAAAGCCCTTTTTAGGCATCATATTTTCATTCCAGTAACGTTGAAATTGGCTGAAGTCATTGCTTACATGCAGACAGTGCATGATTTGTTCATAAACGCTTAATCTAAAATCCAGGAAGTGTTTGATAACATTGAAGCTCTTGGTTTGGAATGTGATATGGTGTTTGGTTTTTAACTGCAGACATATACATGAGCATTTGAGATGGTGGAACTTCTATTTGCTGACTATATAACTTATAACTTGAATGTTTGAAATGGCTTTTTCTTCATCTCCTTTTTCTTTCTTTTAAGTTTGATTCATATATGATTTGATTTGATGCTATTTCTTATTTTCTTTTTAATGCACATGAATTTGAATCTTTGTTTTATTGTAGTAATTGTTTTTCTAAGATCAAAGTGGATTTTAGGATACAAAGCACTTTAAGTATTTTCCAATTGTGCAAATAGATAAATATTTTAAAATTTTGATAGTAATGGAATGTAAGATTTAAAATCATGTGTTTCTTGAGCTTTCATATTACTTAATGGTAATTGAATATGAAAATAAGTGATATAACCAAATCTATATATATATACACAAATTTCGATGGTCTCTAGACTTTGAGCAGGATTAGTCGAGGCTACAGCGGTGATGGTGCGATGGTTTAAGGTTTCAGCAGAAGTAGTCATCGGACTCCTCCACGAGAAGCTTGTCGATGAGGCATAGCATAATGGATCCGAGGCGGCGTAGGAATTCCAACAGAAAGGCCGAGACGGGAAGAAACTCGCTTGCGCCAGCAGCAGTTCCACGTCGTCGACCTTGATGTTTCGGCAATGAACCGTGTCGCTGCATGCAAAGTACACTGGGGCGTGGCATCGAGTCTGGTCGTACGTGCCCCGGATGTTACTGTATGCTATGTCGCTGATGAGCACCGCTACCGAATCGTTTTGGCACTCCTTGGCATTGCAGTAGAATTGGTTGATTACAATAGGGTTTGGTACGTTGATGACCGAGGGATGCTCGAGGTTAACACAGACATCAGGCCCCTTAATTGCAAAAGTCCTTTGGGTGCATACGTATGCTCCACTTGGCCCGTCTACAACTTCACTCCAACTTGTGCTGAGGTGGGGAAGACAGCGACCTGCAAATCTTGATGAGGAAGTTAATGCAGTGGCGCTTGACGCTCGTTAGTAATCAGCACTCACAAACTGAGAGCACAGAATTGGCCGGGGCTCGTACAACTCAGCAGAATACTCTAAACAGTGATAAATCCTTACAACGGCTCTGCGCTCTCAGATCTCATTGCTAATCTCTGTCTCTTTCTTGCCAACTAGGGGAGCACTTAAATTATGAAATTTCACCCTTTTTTAATTAATTATGCAAAAAGCAAGGTTATAAGTTTACTGTCTAGTAACAACCTCCATTCCACCAAATATTATTAGCTAAGCAAGGAATATTAGTTAAGGGGTATAAATTACATGAGGTATCTCTGTATTTGAATATTACATAATTAAAGATTATTTTTTTGGTGAATAAAATATTATAATTTTTAAATAAATTTTTATACATAAAAAAATGTAACATATGTTTAACATATTTTTATCAAAATATATAGGTTATTGAAGGCACTTCCAACAATAAAAGGAAAAATAATTCATATTTCAAATCATTGTATTATAATTTTTTGAATAAAACTTGGACTCACAATATATTAAGTTTTTTTTTAATTTAAATGATTTTACACTAAAAATAATTGGAGTTTGTTTATTGCATTGCTTGTTAAAGGTACTTTATTATCAAGATTGTGTCAATATGATATTATTTTTTGAATATTAAATCTTTAATGGTATTTTTTTGGTTTGATTTTTATATATATTTATTAATAGATTTAAGTTTAGAATATATATATATAATAGATATTTAATTATTAATTATATTAAATAAAAAATTAATTAAAAAGAGACTTGGACTTAGTAATAGCATAAAGATATTTATTGATATTAGTAACTAACTTCCTTAATATATAAGTCTTTATAAATAAATAAATAAATTTATATTTAATATTAAAATATTTAGATATAGATAAATTAAATTTTGGTAGGCCTTTTAGAGCAATCTAAGTTAGAATCTTAAATAAATCTAAATAAGTAACATCTTTTGCATTCCAAATTGCATGCAAATCAAAATTTGGGTTTCAAGATTGGAACATGTAAAGTCCAATGTTAGATCTATAGGACAATTAAATTAGAATCCATCAAGTGACTTTTGCCAAAGAAGTTTTTAAGTATAAATAGTTCCAATCAAGATTTTTGATGAGCAAGATAGCACCTTCTATTATTTGTTCAAGATCTTTCTAAGCTTTGAAGCTAGAATCATTTAGTTTTTTGTCCATAATACATGCAATAATAGTATTTTGACTCAATTTGTCAATTTCTTTTTCCACAAGCTCCTAATTTACTATAATCTCACGTAGTTCAATATGTATGAGTAACCATGCATAGCTTTTGGAAAATCCCAAAGGATGAAACTTACTTGGAGAAGGTTTGGTTGAGTATGGACAATTGTTTTGGCAATGTAGGTCATAAGAGATAATCATATCACACTCCTCTATCAGATCCATGGACAAATTGATGGTTATGACTTGTGCAACAATCCTTTTATATGTACAAGTTGTTCTTATATTGCCAATATTATCCATGACTTGCTTTATATAAGTCGCCATTGCTTGCTATAGCATCAATTCTTGCTTCAAAATCTTGAATAAATAAATAAATAAATACTTGCTTATTTATTCCAATAAAGATTGCTTATTGTTATGTTAAACTAAAAACTAATTGCAATTGTTCAATATAGCTAAGGCCGTGCCTATATGGATCCATAGGGATCTACAAACTTTTTAAAGCTCAAAATCCAAGAACTCAAGCTTCACCAACTACCATAGCTTCACAATAGTCTTCCAAGTCTTGCCTAATTTTTTTTATGTATACAATTGTAAGTATACATATATAGATAACATCAACCAAATAAACAGTTTATTAAACTTGTAGTTGCATGGAAAATAATTATACAAAATATGAACAAAATTTGACAAGCTTACCAAGTCATACATTATCTTGTAAATATAATAATAAATTTTACAAATAGAGAAGATATTTAAATCTAATTACAATATGACATTTATAACTAATACTTCTATTCATTGGATAATCATAGTGAAAATATAATCCACTTCTTTTAACTTTGAAGATTAATATTTTGCTTATATATTACTTCTTATATTATAAGAATAACACCTTTGTATATAATATAAATACTAATAAATTATTAGGCTAATTTAAAAATTGGACTAATTTTTATAATAAATATATATATATATATATATTTATTTATTTATTTATTTGGATTATTTTATTTCATGATTAAAAAATATCTTATTTATTTTTATTATAAAAATATATATATTTATTATTACATGAAATTAATATTAAATATGAATAAATTAAAAATCGTTTTAAAAAACTAAAAAATAGCATACAAATAATAAGGAAATCTACATTCATGCACAAGTTTATCCAAATATATTCTCTGCAAGTTCTCATCAAGGTTTTCATGCCATTGAAACAGGTTCCTTTGTGAGGTTTAGCACAATTTTAATTTTTGAAATTCTTAATTCTTTTTTGAAATAAGAATAGCCATAATTAAACATTCTCCCATCATGAAACATCCAAAATAGATTAGTTCAGTATCTGCAGGAAACAAGAATGAACAATCTGGTCCAATCTCCATGCTGTGAGCATCTCAACATCCTCAAAGTTTGAGAATATGGACACCGAGAATATGGAAGTGAATGTCGGTGTGGAGTCCATGCTGATACCCACAAACTACAAGTGCATGGAATAGAAACCAGGAAGAATAGTTCATAGCATGATATCCACAAATTTATCACGGAGATGCAGTATTTGTGTGTAATGACAGATTAAAGGATCAATCTATGAGACTTACTAGGCGTGATTATGGGCAATATTCTAAGAACATAGGATACTCCACAGAATTTTTCTCAGATTCAAAGCATTCTTCACTTGATCATTTCTATTCCAAGCTGATTTCACTGTTGCAAGCTGAAGCTACGGCAGCTTTGGCTAAGTACGACCAAGCATTTTACGCGGTGATATAAGCACAAGATCTTATACACATAAGCGGTCCCTGTGGCAGTTTAGAAAGCATGCTTGAGAAGTAATGGAGCTAGTGTGTACAAGTGCTTTACAATCTTACAGAAACTGAAACTAAAACTGAAATAAAAACCGACTGTTCTTACGATGTCAATGAAGTAAAGAGTGAGATCAAAACATAACTTCAGTGGGTGCGGAAGAAGGTGGTGTGTGGAAAGAAGTATATGAAACTGCAAACAAGGGAATTCATTAGGGGAAGTGAAGCTTGTACAGAGATGGGTCTCTGACTGCCATAGCTCTAACTATAGTTGCAAACGTATTAGAATTACCTTCCTCGCACTACTTGTCATATTCTGTCTGGCTTACATCTATACCGGTGCCTCAGGGGACTCAAACAAAGGTCGTCAGTCTTTCAGTCCAGTACTCTCTTTATTCTAATTTTCTACGTTTGATTTTGAGTGACGCGGATTTCTATTATTGTTACAGGGCGCATGTTGCAATTCAAGCTCCAGCTCTTCACATGGAAACCCAGCTTGTTGGGAGCCCATTCTGAGGCTCAGTTGCTGTTGCTGCCACTTTGATAACTACTGAAACGTGTATCTCTCTAGAGATTAGTGCACGGCTTGAGTTTTCAGAATGGTGGCATCCAGTGTGGATTTGGGCTTGGAGAATGTGTGGCCGTTCTCGTGAGAAGCCGTGCCGTTAGCTTCTGCCGCTGGTGCAGCTTTCTCACTGTGTTTGTCAGTGTAAGCAGAGTCGTGGCATCCCAATGCTGCTCTGCCTGAGGGGTCCAAGTTGTTGGCCCATGCTTCGTCCCATGCCACAGCTGTGGGGGTGCTGCATGCTACCGAAGGGCCTCCGGGGACCGTCATCCGGGCTGATTGCTGCCAAGAGGTTCACAGGTGAAGCTAGGTTAGCAATATTTCTAGCAACAGCTGTGATTTCACTTCTAGGTGGTTTAAAAAGTATTTGCTGTTAGCTTGAGTACGCGTATATGCAGAGAGCGAGAGAGAGAGAGAGCGATAGAAACAGGTTGTAAGAGTCTCTACCTGGGGGAAATGCTTCTCGAAGATCATTCGGTAGTAATATGCTTCTTTGGTGTTGGGCGTGTTGAAGGGGTACACATGCTTCGCGTGCTTCATCATCTGATCCGTCACCTAGAGTATCACAGACGACGGAGCAACAAGAAGTTAGCTCTTCGTTTCTCAAGTGGAGTCTGAGCATAAGAAAGTGGATCAGCAATTCTTGGCTCAGCGCATGCACAATGGTGGTTTGAACAAGAGGGAATAGAATAGAGAAAAAGGATGGACTTGTACATGGTTCTCCGCGTATTCCTTGAGTCCATCAATCCAGCTGTAGCCTACGCCATCGCTGAATTGCTCCTTTTGCCTGTACAAAATGTGCTGCAGAGGCAAATACTCGTCACGCTTAGTTTCATCTCATCAACACACCCACACACACACACTAGAGAAACAGATGGGGGGCGAAATAACTCTAGAACCCATTAATTGCAACGTAACATGAAGAATGGGGGGGGGGGGGGATTCAATGATGGGGAGGTGAGCACAAACCTTGGGCAAGTATGGTCTCTCTTCATCATCGAAAGCTTTACGCAGCACCCACTTCTCAATTCTGCCCAGGTCCTTCCTGATCATCTTCTCGCTAGGGTCGATCATCATGGCAACGTCCATAAACTCCTTGTCAAGGAAGGGAACACGAGCTTCCAGACCCCAAGCAGAGGTTGATTTATTGGCTCTCTGGCAATCGTACAAGTGCAGCGCCTTGACCTTGCGGACTAGTTCGTGGTGAAACTCCTCCCTGTTGGGAGCTTTGTGGAAGTAGAGGTAACCACCAAAGATCTCGTCGGATCCCTCCCCAGACAACACCATCTTCACACCCAGAGCCTTGATCTTCCGTGTCATGAGGAACATTGGTGTGCTCGCTCTAATGGTGGTCACGTCGTAGGTCTCCACATGGTAGATCACGTCAGACAGAGCGTCTAACCCTTCCTGCATACATCCGATCCAGTCTCCCCATTAGCTTTAAGGAAACTAACATCCGAGCTGTTTGTTGAGCAGAATAATTCCACGCGAGATAGAAACAAAAAGAATCTGGGGTGTGATTGGAGTACTCACTTGGACGGTGAAGTGAAATTCGTGGTGGCGGGTGCCGATGTATTTGGCGACTTCCCTCGCAGCCTTCAGGTCGAGAGAACCCTGCAGATCGTAACGCAGCATGAGAAGTCTGTTTCATAAGATTGCAGACAAAATGCAAAAATCCCCTGAGTGGGAAGGTGAAAGCTCGGTGGAGGGCTGAATTTGCAACAACCGAGGGAAGTTTCAAAGATTAAGTGTTCACCTCAAGGCCAACACAGAAGGAGTGGAGCTCGTTGCCCCAGATTCTGACAGCTTTAGTTTCGGCAAGGTGTCGGGCCGCCACTGATGCCACCAAGGAAGAATCCAAGCCTCCGGAAAGGAGCACACCGAAGGGGACGTCGGTCATGAGCCTCTTTACCACAGCCTGCAGGATCAGTCGAGCACAAGTTAAGACCTATTCTGACACTAAAATTGAGCTTTCAATGAAGCTTTCAATCAGTCTTCTGAGGGTTCCAAACCTTCTCGAAGGCTGCACGTAGTTCTAGAGGCTGGTAAGGAGTTTCGGGAACAAAAGTCTCTGAGAACCACTGTGGGTTGTAGTAGCGACGGAGCCCTCCTGTTGTCAAAAAACTCAAGGATCCTATAATCAGTTTCACTGTCTTCATTCAACTGCTCAAATGACAAGTGATCACATAGCAATGCAAGAAAAACAAAACTGGCAACCAAAATGGCAAGCTATGACAAGGCACCACTAACCAGCTTTGCTTGAGTAGATGTGGCCTGGTGGAAAGACCTCGAACCGTTCGCAATCGTCCTTCAAGGCTTTCATCTCCGAGGCAAACCACACAGTTCCTGCAAAATCATCAAGCCCAAGTTCCATCAGCGACCTCTCGCCGAGACCCGTAGTACGAAAAAGTTATGAGCTCCCACTTCCACATCCACAGCGATTCACAATAGAACAGTACAAGAGGGAATTGATAACTACCATCGGCTCCCCAGCCAAGATAGAGTGGAGTGATGCCGATGGGGTCGCGGGCTGCGATGAAGGAGTTGTCTCGGTTGTCCACCAGCACGAACGACCACATGCCGTCAAGCATGTGCACAACCTCCTCGCCTACATCCTCATACTGCAAACACACGCATACACACACACAATTTGAGCCACTATATCAAAATCCTGCGAGCGTGAACAAGGACGAACGAATCTCTGAGGCGATTTTAAGTAAAGCAAGCGATGAAAGATTCTTACGAGATGAGCAATGACTTCGCAATCGGACTGCGTGTGGTACTCGTGTGGTTTCATGTTCTTCTTCAACTGCTCGTGGTTGTAAATCTCTCCGTTAGCCTGATAAAACAACTCAAAAATGTCAATGTGTTGCTCATCCAAAAAGAAACTTTCCGAGATCAGTTTCTGCGCTGATCCAAAAAACTTACACTTCTGGATGAGTGCAACAGACTTACAGCGACAACGATGTCCTTAGTGCCATTGTAGAGGGGCTGATCACCCGAGGCTGGATCGATGATAGCCAGGCGCTCATGAGCGAGGTAACACCAGGACTCCTTGCCCTCAAAGAGTCCACTCCAGTCAGGTCCTCGATGGCGCAGCCTACGATCAAAAACAATGTGGAGTGTTTGTAACAACGTGTACGTTTGAGAACAGGAATCCTCTTGGATGGACAACGCTTAATCAAGCAAAGAGAGAAGACGTAGAAGCAGTCCTATGCAACTACAGAGATATAGGAAGAGAGATGAATGAAAGTCGCTTCCATGCAAAGCTACAACAGAGCAAGAGATCTAAGAGATGGTAATTACAACTTGTTAGAAAAAAAAAAAAAAAAAAAAAAAAAAAAAAGAAGATATGAAGGCTAGCATATTATGTACTACAAGTCTCGTATCTTCTTTTTTTTTTATGATAGATTAGAACTAGCTTTTCCAGTAACAATATATTAGTGAATTCTCCCCCAGACCATCTTCGCCTTACGATCGAAACAAAATTTGCAGGTCTTTGCAATCGGACATTCTAGTAACACCGTCACTCATTTTCGAACCCGGACCCGAGCACATTCTAGTCGACAGAGGTCGATACAGGACCCAGTATTTTCACGCTTAATCAACGACACAGTAGAAACAGAACTTCAACTCTCTCAGAATCGACGTCGGAAAAAAATTTACTGCTGAAATGCTTCCCACTGTCAAAGCTCGCGACCATTTGAGCACTGCCACCACCAATACCCAACCCTCTGCCAGTTATCACCGCATTACATTGGAGCTTAAACAATTCACACAAATGGAATTGTATTTCTTCACACAGAAGCGGGTGTCCGTGGATCGGGCTTCACCTTCGGGACAGCGCGAGAGCGCGATCACGTCCTGTATACGGAACGGCGCCGGCGGCACCGAGAATCGCTAGAATTCCACACATGATTGATGGGCTCGGAACTCAACCTGCACAAAAAAAATCCTCGGAGCTGAACTTCACAACCCACAGAATTCAAAGCTCTCGGTACAATGCAATCCACTCTCGGAAAACCACGCACAGGTACACTTCCAGCTCGCGGAACTAAACGCTTTGCAGAAGCGGAGATCGATCGATCGAACGGAGTCTTGCAAGAGAGCTGGAGTCGAGTCGAATGGTAGTTGAGGCTGCTGTCCGGCCCGACGCCGCTTTATACTGGAGCATCTCCGCGCGCGGCGCTTCGAGCTCCAACCCATTCTGCGAACTTTTCTGCAACTCCAGAATTCGGGAATGTAACAATAGGGGGGGATGGGCTGGACGTGGACGCAACCGCGCGGGGCTGGTGAGAATCTAATGTTGATTTTACAGACGGCTGGCTGCGGGCCCCGCGGCAGAAAATAGCAGGTCTTATCCTCGCTGTTCCACAATCAGGGAGAATTTCTTGTCTGTGTGTGTGTAACATTTGGCGCTCTTGCCCGAGAACTTGGGCAGCCCCTCCTCGGGCAGGTAAACCAACATTTTCATCCTTTGTTACCCACCCACAATCCACTCCAGTTAGGGGACTGTATATTTGCCTTGTGTGCCTTGTGTGCCTTGTGGACCTTGCCTGCTGGTAATTGATCTGTGGGGCTTGATAACCCAGGTTTTTGGATTAAACTGAGGTGTGTGAAGGGAGTAGCTGATGTGGGGATTCTCTTTCCTTGATATAACCCTGGTGGGTCAGAATATAGACATGGTTGAGCTTATCAAATGCACCATGTAGGCAGGGTTTTCTTCATGAACATGACTTGCAGGCTCTTGAGCTTATTTTTCTCTCTCCCATTCAATAATGCTGAACTTTGTCTGAACTTTTGGGCATTTTTGTTAAGACAGAACCTTTCAGACAAATTCTGTATGCTGATTCTGTTAATAAAGCATTTTTGGTTGATCAATTTGGTTGGAGAAGTGGATCATTGGTCATTTGACTGTAGGGGGTTTTGTTGGGGCACTGGCTGCACAACTGTTCTGTGTACAGGATAGTGCTTTGGAAGCAGTGTCCTGGGATGCAGATTTGGCCCTGGTTATGCCTCCATTGCATTTTGATATATTTTCTAAAATCCACTCCTTAATGTGTATGCACACGTGTTTCAAAATTGCATAAATATACATATATACAGACATATGTATACATATGTATATAAACATGTTTGAAAATTGCTTTGAATATCATTATTTGGAAATAATATTAAAAAATAGAGTAAATTTGTACAACTAATGTGAAAAAGTATTTAAATTTTGAATTTAGTAAATGTGCTTGACAGTCAAAAATTAAATTGAACTAAGTTAAAGAAACAATTCAAAAAATGAATAAATATACAAATATACTTACATATGTATATGAGTGGTTCTAACATGCCATTTAACTGCAAAGGAGGAGAGGGCATGGAGAGAATCTACTCAAGGGTGAACTTCATACGCGGATGAAAGACATCCAACACGCTGCATCCAACTGCCAACAGATTTCGGCGAAAGAGATGAAACGAGCAAAGGGGAGTGAAATTTTTGCCAAGGGCAGTTCAAAACATAGGGAGAGTGTGGCTTTTGGGGCTCCTCTGCGGGCACCACCCCTCATTTCTTCGGGAAGGTGGAGCGCCATCGTGGATATTTCATGTTGACCGCAAAGTTTATTGGATGCAAGCTGCTGGGAACACTTATCCAATCATAACCTGAGGATGCTTCATCAGATTGCATGCATGGATGAATGCGTGGACGAACGCTACTGGATGATTATATGGAGCCTGGCAACTCCGCCATCCATCCAAACAACTGCATGACAAGCGTTAGAAGCAATCCCTGGCACATGCATGCCCAGCTTTTTGGATGGGATGTGGCATTGGATGTATCCTTATCACAGTGGTGTGAACAGGGATTGCTTGTTGAAACTACTTTTGACTGTGTCCTTGTTGAATGTGAGTGGAATTTTGAATGCCAAATGGTGAGGTACTGTGCATGCAACCTTACAGAATGTGGTCCAATGCATAAGAAGAGACATAGGTTTCCAGAATTATTATGGGAAATTGGAAAAATTGGATAAATGTGATGAGTGGAGGAGAGAAACCATAATAATTCTTTCAGATTTCAAATAATAACATGGTGGGGAAAATCTGGTTTCCTGTAAATATGCAATAATGATGATATGGCCACGTTCTTAATTTAAAAAGTTAAATGTTTTCTGTAAAAAAATAGACTGTTGGGGATAGTAATTCGGAAGGGTTGAGGACCCTTCAGCAACGGGACAAGACCGACAAGGATTTGAGTTGTCTCTTGGAAGTGTAGAGCGCTTCCCACTTAATGTCGCGGTTTGACTGCCCAGTTTTGGAAGGAAATTCCATCCAACCCAGCTGCCAACTCAGATCATTCCTCTTGGAGGTCTATCACGACGACAGCTAACGTGGCGCTTGACTCAGGGACCAGTCTTTGGTTCCTTCCAACCATCATTAGATTCCTGCTTCGATTCCCCGCAGAGCCGAGACTATCCAGCCGCTTGGTCCTTTCCAGCCTCAACGAGTTCACCACAACCACAATTAATATTTTTCTTCTGACACTTAGTATTGTTTTTATTATTTTAATGTTAATTGTCATTGCTTTTAAATACGAAAAATGAAAACTAGTGATTCATTTTCATTGCCTTATTGGTCATGATAAGAGACATGAGGTTGTGATGTAGTGATGAGGTGGAAGAATCTGCAGAATATGATGGGCATAAACCTTGGAACTAACGGGCGTGGACACGTGTACAAAAGTCCACGTATACTGGCACTGGCCGTGTCTGATTCGTGCGACGTTATCTGTGATGTGGCGAATGTTTAAGGTTTATTTACAAAATAAATAATCTTGTTACAGAACCAGTTGGACTTCTCACTATTCTGAGATTTTATTTGTTTTAAAAACTGGATACTAAATAAAGTGTGGCAAAAATACCGATGTTTATAGTAGTTTTGTGAGATTGGGAACAAAGAGATCTACTTTAGTAGAATATTTTAAGCGCAAAAGTATATACAATAATCCTTATCGTCCTTTTTTTTTTTTTAAATGATTGAAAACCAATGTTTTTGTTATGTAATGTCACTACTGTCAAAAAACCATTTTTCTCAACAAAGTATACCAAAAATACAATGTTCTTTTCCCCTAGATACATTCCACTTTTTAAAAAAATAAAAAAATTGTGGTTTTCAGTAAGTTGTGAAAATAAAGCATTATGGTCCACAAGGATGCAACAAAAACACACCTTCCATTAAAAATAGAAACAGAAATAAACACACCCACAGGATATATAAATAATTACACAATATTTATACATCTTTGCACACTTAATACCAAAACCCCCAGAAAACACTACAATAGAAACAGAACACAATTATTGCAGCTTAAAAGTGGATTCAATATGATTAATTTCTTTTTATGATGTCTTGTAAACAATACTTGTATATGATGAACAGAAAAAAAATAAAAATAAAAAATAAAAAATCCGTGATTAGATATATGAACTCAAGTGTCAACACATGTAAACAGATAAAATTAGCTCTTGAAAAATAATCTAAAAGTCTCTTCACTGTCTGTTTTTATTTTAGTTTTTAAGCAAGAGTAAATTGAACAGATTCACGAGATATGTACTCTTTCGAAGATTTTGAATGTCTGAAAATAAAAATCATGCTGAGATATACCACTCTCACTGTCTAAAATGAATAATGGAATTTCTATATTTAGAACACAGAACAAAACCGAAGGAAAACCTAGAATATAAACCGTTAATTAACTCCATCATCCAACATTCATTGTGCTTTGCTACCTTTTCATCCATTTTTTAATATGCTAACATCTTATCTGTTCGAAATTATAGGTAAAAAAGTTTTACGACGCCTTCCCAAAACTTTCCTTTAACTGTCCTGAAATGGTAAATAAAAAATTACCTATCTATTTAGTTACCCTCAGAATGTGGGCTAAGCCGTGCATAGAAGTAATACGTGCCCTCGCGGGAACAAGTGTCTCCTAATTCCGTGCAGTATGTATGTTTCATCCGCTGGCACGGTTTTAAGTCAACCAATGTATGGGCTTAGTCTGGCTTTAGAGAATTTGAGTGCCTTGGATCCAACAAAGCATCATTCTCTCTCATCTCCAACTTCAAATTTGATTTCCAGTTTTTAGTTAGAACTATATTTACAATTACTGGTATCCAATGTATTCATTCTGGAATATTAAAAACATTCCGTCAGTTCTGGAATCAAACCAAATTAAAGCCACTTAAGATTTGTGAATGTAGACATGAACCTGAAATCACGTCAATTTTCAAAATGAACAAAACTGCAATGTTTTCTCAAGAAATATTACCTTTATCTTCATATATATTTGTATATATATTTGTATATATATTTATATATAACCTGCACTGCATGAAACTATATTATTGATGACATCCAAGCTTTATCACAAATTTGATGTGTCTTTTCAAATACATATTCAATTTGCCCAGCTGTTATGTGTGTACGTTTATAGGGGCAGAGTGTGTTTGTCAGATTCACACATTGTTAATATAGAAATGTAGTTAGTTATCTTTTTATTTAGTTTTCTTTGCAAACTACACCTGTTGTGTGAAAAAGAAAAAAAGAAAATTGTAAACACAGTAATACAAAGATTTAAAATGAAAATCGTTTGTAAAGGTACATTTTTTTTCTTTTTTATTATAAATAAAGTTCTCAACAATGACAATAAAATTAATATTAACATATTCAATATAACATCATTTATGAATTTATCACACATTACAGAAAACTATGTATATATTTTGTGATAATTAGTAATATTTTTGGGTTGAAGGGAATTCACATAGATTTTAACTGACAAATTTTCTCAAAATATCCACGTTTATATTTTCTTATAAGCCAACATTATATAGTAATTGTGTACCATACATCATTATTTTTTTTACAGATAATGTTAAATGTTAATTTAAAACCATACTTTTAAACTTGAGAGGTTTTATGTTTTTGAGTAACAAGTACCATGTTGGAATGAATGAAAGAAGAATGCAAAAAAATCTTTGAATTAATGGATTGTTGATTCAACTGAAACATGTAAAAATTCTTTCAAGCATGGATAAAAATGAGAGAAGCATGTAAATCCACACACACAAATCATTGACAAGAAGAATTATATTTGGACATTATTATAGTGTATCATTTCCTCAAAAGTCTAGAGTTTCAATTGAACAAGCTTCATCCCCAATAACTTGTCATTGAATGGTGATTTTTAGATTTTCAATTTTATATTGGATAACCATGTATCATAAATTTATGCCTGTGATGGGTGCTGATTGGTACTTTTTTTAAAATAAGTCTTATTTGATCCCCAATATGTAACAAGCTTTCCTCAACTGTAGAACACAACTGAATACCTTATCCCAAATAGCCAAAACATTATATACGTTTGACAAAAGTTGTTAAAATATAACCATTTGTTAGCACTTCAAGGAGAAAAATATGTTCCTTGGACTTAGAACTTGGCAAGCTTGACAATCAATTATTCTTTTTATTTTTTAGTTGATTGAAGTGTAATACCTCAGGTATTGTCAAACAATGAAGCTTTGTGGCTTATAATCACTAAAGAGATAATAACCACATGGTGATCCCAATTCAAGTTGTAATAATATGCTAAGTTATCCATTTATTTTTTACAATTCAATATTATATTGTACAATCATGGTTTTAGTCAATGGATTTTTTTTTCTAAATATTTTCTTTAGAAATATTTGGATATAATCACTTCTTAGATATGTTATTAATTAAATATATTAAACATCATTTCTAATTCCATGACTCAAATTTGTGGTTTTATTTACTTATTTTATGTTCTTTTCATTTTTGTGAAATTAATTTGACCAGTGCATTTTATACATACATACATACATACATACATATTGCATAGTGTTTGGAAGATTTTTTGAGTAATCTCTTATGTTTATTTTTAAAAAAATATATATATGTATAGAGAGAGGGAGAGAGAGAGAAATCTTGCATAGTGTTTGTTAAGTTTTTGTGAGTAATCTTATGTTTCATTGGCTTCTTCTTCAAATCCACACAACTGTCAGTTTATTCTTCTAGTTATGCAGTTAGTTTGACAACATGTGTTTAAAATACAACTTTTTCATCTTGAATAGTCTTTCTCTTCTACAGTACTTTTTCATTCTTTCATTTCTTTATTTCATTTTGGCATTTCTTTTAAGTCAGAGTCATATAATTTGACACAGGTTTTGAGACTAGATTCTCTTGTCAACGCTTCATCAAGTTGATTTAGGTGTTGCTCCTTCAATTTTCAACTGTGGTTATACAAATCAAACCTCTAATAATTTTGGAGGTATTGGTTTCTTCAAAGTATCAGTTTTGGAGTAAACATCAGTTTTCCCCAAATTAAACCACAATTGCAGCAGATACTTCTTGTTGTCGTTTATGATGAGGCCATACATTACCATTGTTATCCTTTTACTGTGAACATTGTTATCCCCAAATATCCTTCGAATTTCCTACGATACTACAATCTGTTCTTTCAGCATTATTTTCAAAAACAGCCAAAATAATAACAACAATCATATGTATATATAAACATAAAAGGTATACCCCTACGCTATTAATTTTGTATGATCAAGATTACAAGGCTAAAAAAGGAAAAAAATAATATTTAGAGGAAACATCAATGATGGAATGGTGGCTATATTGAACATAATCACCTCTTCATTTATTATTTTATTTCTATTTCGATTTTGAGTTCATACTTTTATATGAATTCTTCACAAACTACTTCACTCTGCCCCCAGTCCTTTTGTCTCATTATTTTTAGGTTTTTTGATGAATCTCGACAGTCATCGATGTAACTGGTTCTCATGCTCGTGATCGCACAATAGAGTACAACGATGCTACCAGCATGGATTCATTACATGGTTTACTTGATGCATTAGATTAATTAAAAAAAATTAAAACAAAGTTTCTTAAACTCTTATTCTCTTAGATAAGGATAGAATCAACTGGACAGAATATATATTTACAAAGTCATCATGGAATCTTAAAGTGGTATATTAATTGTCAAGTTGCAACAACAATAATACAAGGCCATATTGTAGAATCTTAATATTTCATCTAATTTTTATTCTAGTTTGTACTATTTTTGTGCTTTTGGCTATTCATGATGTTTCATCATTGGAAAAATGTTAGTCTAGTTATTTTTTCATTTTGTTGCAAGTAATTTTCTATAGGATTCTAATATATTCAATTATGTTATTTTAAATCAATTTTATTTTGTGAATATTGCTTTATTTTCCACCTTTAAAAATAAAGATATTTGAATAAAGTCCATATTATCCATGAGCTAAGTCTCATAATCAGAGACCATATTGTATTAAAACAATAAATCAAGATAGAATTGTTTTAGCAAATATTCCTTATTTTTATAACAATGCTTATATACTCATCAAATTCTTGGACTAAATGTAAGTTTGTAAAACAAGGTTGTTGCCTAGGTCCAAATACGACAAGTCTAAGTACATTTTCCAAGTTTAGGTAAAATTATCTCAATTTCACAAGGCATGTAATGTAGGTATAGATTTAAAATATTAGAATTGGCTTGTGCTCTCTATTCATTCACAACCACATGTTTATGCCAAATTAACCACAAAAATATTGTAGCTTTATATATATTCTTAGTTAAAACTATACATCTCTTCAATTAAAAGTAACTAGAAATTAGAATACATAGCTATTTAAAGTCTCTCACCTTCTATGCCTTATATTTTGAGTCAATTAAACTTTTGTCTAGTTTGGTTGTATATATCATTAAGCTATATCTAAAATTATAGTAATATATATTAGAATCAAATTTTAATTTATTTAATATTCTATAGAATAATTTAATCACTTCTGTTATTTATTTATTTATCTCCTTACATAAGTACTACCATGTTTATCTTTACAAAACCTTTGACTAAGCTATTTCTATCTAGGCCATCATTTAATAAATTTATTTTTAATAATTTATATAAAATAATATTATAATATAATATTTTAGATTAACTATCTAATTTGTATATTTTTTTCATGCATTAGTCAATTATATCAAACCATTTTTTATGCATTTTACAAACTGATATTGAAGTTAAAAGAAAAATGTGGATATATAGTCTATATTTTATTTTTATAAGTCTATCCATACTTTGACCTTGGAAGATCAAATATCATCTCCTATTAAGTTTTTTTTAATAATTTTTAAGATGAATGTGCTTCCATTTTTTTTAAAATTTTTGATCTTGCTCAATGAGTTTGAATTCATCTTTGACTTTTGTATATTTTTTGAGATGTAAAAGATATCATCAAAGATATCCTTAGCTCTATGTACACTATTTATAAATAGTTTTATTATTTTCTTAGATGTGATGATTGTATTTATAAGAGAATAGTAAGGATTCTACTACAAAAATTTAATTAAATCTTTACAAAATACATTAGACTATTTTATGCTTAGAAAAGTATTATCTTGGCTTAATATTTCAATAAGTTTGATTCTAATTTTTAGAACCAATGTTTTGTTTATGATTGTCATTAAAGATTCATTTAAAATCTAGCTACCACTTTTCAATTTTTCTTAATTTAATCATTATAAGTCCATGTCTTATAATTTGTTGCATATTGGAGTATGTAAGATATAATCTAACACTAATCTATTACACTTATAAGGCTTCCATTGCTTTAATAGGATCAATGATTTTTAATCTACTTTTAGTTTAAGTTTTATAACAACTTGTCATACAACTATAATACAAGTTGGCTTTCAAATAAATCATATAACATTTATTTATTTATTTTTGGATAAATTTTATGACCTCATCTAAATAAATATAAAAACATATAAAGAACAGATAGCACTATTTACAATTATAACTCTACATACTACAATAATTTTAATTGAACATTAAAAGTCTAATCCATTTTTTATTTTATTTATAAGAGATTGATTTAAATTTTGTATTTGAAGAGATAGACCAAAAAGAATTCTAACAAATTTACCAAAATCATGTATCAATGCCTAGGTCTATTCAAATTGATTAGTCTTTTGTGATGTTTGGAAAATATTTGTATTGTCAAATTTGAATTTTCTTTGTTTGTTTTTTATTTATTTTTAAAGTCTTATTTCTTAGCTATTAGCAAAAAAAAAAAAAAAAAAAAAAAAAAAAAAATCTAAATTTTTTCACATTGTTCACTATATATTAGTCCTCTCTTCTTATTATCAATGTTGAATTATTTTACATATAGGCTAAAAGTATGTTGATTGTTGCTTCTAAAGAAAGATTTTATATAGAGATTTTTTCTTTTGTAAATTCTTAAATTTTGATTTTAAATTTTTTCTAAATTTAATAAATAAACATAAAGGCCAAAAACATCCTTGCCTTATATCTCTTTCAATAGAAGATCTTTAAGTAGTAGGCCCAATTTTATTTTATAAATGCTTTGGCTCTTTATTTTTATTTTTATATTATATATATGAATTGGTCAATAAAACTTAAATGTATCTTAGTTTCAAACAAGAATTTCCAAAGTTATTTTTCATAAGCTTTGGAAAATTCTAATTTTAATAGAAAAAAAATCCCATAGAGGGCTTGGCTCAATTAATAGTTTGTTATGTCACAAAAATGTTATCCAATATGAATTGTAGAAAAAAGAATGTTGTTTGATATGCATAATGTTTATCTTTTTTTGTTTTATAATCTTTTTTAATATATATATTTTATTTTTTTACAAAAATCTTAACTTACTATCAACTATTAAAAAATCTTCAAGTTGTTAATGGGATTTGAAAAATTCTTTGTAAGAAGATAATATCCCACTACAACAAGAAGATTTAATGCTTAGTGATTCTATTATTTTTTAATCACCTCATAAAATCTAAGTTGGATTGTATGATATCATATTTTCTTAATATTTGAAAGTGATCTATAATGCAAAACTATTTACAAATACTTCAAAATTATAAATATTATATTTTATTTAGAGATGAATAAATTTAAATAATTTACTTTCTCCAACTTCATTATAATTTAAAACATAGCTATAATATCTTCTAATATACAAAATATGACTTTTGATTAAATAGTTTTTTTAGGTTTTTAATTTTATAATTTAAAATATATGATTTTATAGCAATATAATGTCACATTTGATTCTAATACTATGGATATAGCTATATAATTGAAAGGTACTAAAAATATCATTTATCTATATAACATCATAAGATATAATATTTAATTTGATAAAAGAATTGTTAGAAGAATAAAACTTTGGATCATGAAATAAGTCTTTTTTTTAAAAATACAATCTTTTCTTTTTGTTAGTTTTTTAATATCCACCATTTTCTTAAAGAACTTAAAAACATTGATAAATACTAATCATATTTAATATAATCAAAGAATTAAAAAATCCTATATATTTTGAATCTTTCAATAAAATAAGTGTTATCCAAATCAATTGGATAAGCCATAGCTATATCAATAAACTCATTTATAATCTAAATGTAACTATATTCTTATTATGCATCTTTGGTAGTATTAATAAAAATTCTATTTATGATGATATTGATGTCAAAAGGAAAAATAATTGATTCTAAGTTAATTTTAATGTAGTTTAACATCTAATCTATCTTTATAATTTTTTTAAATCCATCAAAAATTCTTAATATATAATGCCCCTATGTTTAAAATTGTCTCTTTATATCGATAACCTTCTTATTACATACTAGATTCTTGTATATGGAACTTGATATGGCTTGGTGAGTGGTGCTTTTGACATTTTATTATTAAAGCCATTGCTATCCTTTTGATTATAGATGCTACAAATTTAAGTTATTTGCTAATTTTTTATAATTATACTTATGCTAATTTATGCAAAATCTTTACTTGTAGCCACAAGTAGTATTGATTGGTTTTCTTTGTATAAAATTGTTCTACAACTCTTAGTAATGTTTGATTCTAATACTTTGTATTTTACAACTTTGGATTTCTATATTATCTAAAAAAAATCTATTCAATTTTCTATGCAAGGTTCTTATATTTTATACATGTGAGATTTACAATATGTATCATAACATCAATTGTTGTCTTTTTTTGCTATAGATTCAATATTTTTATCTAAAATATTTCTTTTTTATTTTGTTGTAAAGGCTCCAAATAATTATTGATTTTATTTATTTATTTATTATTGATTTATATAAAATTGATATTATATTATAAATTTTTAATACCTTTGACTACCATGTTACAATAGCCTTCCAACTCTTTGTCATAATATTTTGTTAATATAGATGCTAGTTCTATTGTCAAAAAAATTAATTTATATTGTAAAATTTAAAAAATTAATAACTTTGAGCTTGTCTCTTTTATTATAAGTAATTAAGTTCTAGGTGAATGACAATAAGATTTAGCAAGAATATAGAAAATAATTATTCTATTATCAATTGTTTCTCTAATCCTTTGTTGTAAAATGCAAAATTATGTGATATTCTCAATAATAAATCTTCTTTTAATTTAAAATTTTTTTCATAAAAAAGATGGTATATTTTCATGTATAATTAATTCTAAATAAAAATTGATAAGAATTAGCCACTCTCATAGGTTTGGCAAGTAGGTAATAAAAACTTCTTTAATATTTTTTAGAATTTGAAATATTTTTTTTTGTATTACATTATTATTATTTGATTTTGTAAGAAATCTCAATATCTTGCAATTCTATTTTAGTTGTCTATTTTTGGTACTAAGTTTAACTTTTATGGATTATGTCTTTGTACCATTTTATCTTAAATTAATCTTTTGATAATCAATGGTTGCAATAAATAAGAAGGATCAATTGTTGATCTTTATAGTTATTTTTTTCACTTCAATTGTAATGTATATATATATATATATATATATATATATATAGCTTATCAATAATGATGAATATATATTAGAATCTACAAGAGATTATATTTATTGTTTATTATTGTATATCTTTATTTCTTCTTTTTTATTTGACTTTAGCTTATATTTATAATTTTAAATTTTTTTGTTTTGATAATGTATCAATATTATAAAACTATTTGAGTTTATATTCTTTATTTATATATCAAAATTAATATTTTTAATTTTGGATGCTTCATATCTTTTACTATTAAATCACTTTGATAACTAATTATTATAATTATTGTATTGTAGAGCTTAGAGTTTTTACATTATTTTGAGTCTTCTTTTGGAAATATTAAAGCTGTATTATCCATGGCTCTATGGTCAAAGGTGAGAAAAATTAATAGCAAATGGAACAAATATTATATTAAATTAAAATAGATTTCTATTTGGATTAGTAACACTTACTATCAACTCTTATCCAACTCTAAATTGTGTTATTATAAAGAAACATGGATTGTATGTTTTGATGTTTTCTTAAACTTGTTCTAAAGATCATTTTAAAGCAAATTTCTACATGTAAAGCAACCTTATTTTATAAAATTATCTTGTATTTTGCTTAAATTAATATATATAGTATGGTGAGCTTGCTTACTATATAATTCAAGTTGCCTTTATAGAAGCTATAAAAGAGAGGGAGGGGAGAAGGGGAGAGAGAAAGAGAGAAAGAAGGACATTATTCTGACTCTCTTTTAGCAAAAGATTGTGAATCTTGTAACTTAGTATATATCCTATTTGGTACATACCTGGAATGTTTTTGGATAATCTTTAAGGGTTTCAAAAAATTTAGTGTTTGGTTTATAAAACCATAATTGCATTTGTACATTGTTTGAGATTTTAATAAAAATAATTTTATTCTATATTTATTTATTTATATATATATATGCTTTTGTATCTATTCTCTCAATAATTAGTATTAGAGAGTGATTGAGGTAATACAATGGCAACAAAGAGCTCAAATACAAAATTTGATGTTGAGAAATTAGACAAGAAAAATAATTTTGGATTGTTGCAGATGAAGATGAAAGATTTGTTTGCACAACAACTACACAAATTGTTGCAAAAAAAGCTTTTAGTTTAAAAGTAACAAAGAGAAAGAAGAAACAAACCTAAGAGTCATAAGCACAATTTTTTTGAGTCTTAAAAATGAGATGTTGTGTAATGTTATAAACAATAGTTTAGCACTAAAGCTATGGACAAAGTTAAAAAGCTTATATATGACAAAATTGTTGATATCTCAAATATATTTTAACCATCAATTATATGCTTGGTACATGAAGGAGAGCATAAATGTGTTGGATTACTTGAATATCTTCAATAAGATTCTAAGTTGATAAGTATTGATGCTAAATTAAAAGATGGGAACAAGGTTGTGTTGCTATTGACTTCATTGCTTATATCCTTTGAGCATTTGGTAGGTATTTCATTATAAAAAAGATACAATAGAGCTAAAAGAGATAATTATTTCTCTCTTGTTTAATGAAAAAAATCTAGCTCAAAATCAAAAAAAGATTAAAATCTAACATAGGAATTTAAAAAAATCAAAAGTTAACTTATATAAAAAAATATAATTTGGTAAATTTTATTGAATATTCTCACTTTATACCATCTCCAAAGTTTAAGAATTTTAAAAGAAAGTTTTTTTTACTAAGTAGGAAATCCTTATAAGACTTTTTGTACTATAGAATTTCAAAGTAGAATTCTAGATATAAAGACCCTTTTAGGGTCTATTAGTTATTATTATATTTATATATATATATATATATATATATATATAACAAGATATATTAGTATTTAAAGATATGATATTTATTAAATCTAAATATTAAAATTAAAATCCTCTTTTTAAAAAAATATCATTTTGATGTGATTAAAATCATATTCTATGTAATAATAATATTATTGTAATTATATATTAGTTAATACTATATATATATATATATATATATATATATATATAATAATAATTTTATAAATAAACACACTTGATGTTATAATATTTATTATATATATATATATATATATATATATATATATAATTTTAATAAATAAGTTTTATATTATTATTTATATACTTTATTTTTATTTTTATGCATATATGTATATCTTGATGTGTTAAATTAATCCTCATATTTAATTTGGTTGATAAAATCTTATTAAAAAAAATATATATTTCTTTTATTTTAAAGATACCATTAATAGAAATAATAAATATAAATATAAATATAAATAATAATATATATTATACAAATTTTATACCAAATATTTTTTCTAATTTCTTAATACAAATAAAAGTGATTATTGTTTAGATTTCATTAATGTAATATGCATATGAAGTAAATAAATATGCATTTACTATTCAAATATTATAAATGATATTTATACTTTTTGGTTTATTTTTGTGTCATATATATATATATATATATATATATAGACATGATTTTATAAATTTTTAAAATAAATATTTATGTTTTACAATATGCTTCAACTTTATGTTAATCATAAAAATTGCAAGAGCAATAAAAATTAAAAAATAAAACAGTAAACTTATTTGACAATAAGATATTATCAAAAAACAATAAATGTAATTGAATCATCAATGCAACTAATATAGTAAAAGAAAAATTTGAAATTATTTATTTATTTATTTATTATTTTATATATTGCATATCAGGATTATAAAAATGATTAATAACAAATAGTTCATCTTTTTTGCCAGATAGGTTGCAGAAACAATAAAATAGTATATATTGTATAAATTAGTACTTTAATACATATTGTGTATATATATATATATATATATATCAAAATAAAAATTTAGTTCGTTTTTTCATTGTTATTTTTTAACCATGCTAGCCAATGTACATTTTTTGGATGGATGATACATTTGGATGATAATTTTACAAACAATTATAATTTTCTTTAATGTATTTCCCCCTCACCAAGTGCATACATCTTTCAGATATAAAATAATATTTTAAATAAAGTAATGATTAAACGAGAAGAATTGGGAAGGCACGGTATCTTGCTTTCCTTTATATGGGAATGAACACGGAATCGCCACGTTAGCAATCACGGCGAATTTGACATACGTGGCAAAGTGCTCTTTCCATGACCCACACTCCTCAAGGTTAGGTGGACAGATCCGACGAGAAGCTGGACCTGCTGATGAGCTGCCACGCCGTGATTGGATCTCGCCAACAGAGCTTCGCGTCGAATTTGTCAAGCTGGCATTGCCGCGGATGTTCCTCTCACCAACAGGGGCCGTTCCCTCGCTTGGGTCTCGCACATATAAAGCGTGCCGTCGCGTCAGGTCACGTTACGGCACGGCACGGCGCGGCAGAAAGCCGCGTTTCCGTTTTCTGGGTCTCGGTGGCGTAGGTTTGAGCTCATCGTCTTCGTGCTCTGCTTGCTGCAACCCATCACTGTACGCGTTATCTCGCATGCTTGGAGATTAATAACTTCTCAAGCTTCCTGGGAATTTGCAGAGCAGATCCATACAGTTCGTGATGGGAAGAGAAGCGCGTCTTTTGAAGTTTAGGGTGAGGTTTGGATGGGAGATTTTGGTTTTTGTCTGAGTGTTGGGTGTGATTGGGAGTAGGTAATGGGGTGGTGGAGTGGAGGGAATTAGGGGTTGGGGGGTTGGCGTTGATAGCGGAGGAGCTGGGGTGTGACTGTGTGAGCAAGGTGATGGTGGATTGTGGGTTGATAGAGCGGTGACGTTATGGAGGGTTGATTGATCGAGAAGGAAGGAAGGGGATTAGAGGAAAAGGGATGAAGGCTTGATGGTAGTCTGTTGGGGAAGTGAAGGGGAAGGAAAGGGTGTGGAGGAGGAGGAGGAGGAGGAGGAGAAGCAGGAGCAGGAGCAGGAGAAGCAGCAGCGTGGGAAGGGCATGATGATTGAGAATGACAATGGCATTCTTCACGAGGAGAAGTTTGCTTGTGAATTTCGCCGCTGCATGTCTGTATGTTGGGATGGGGAGGCTGTCCGGCACTTTGTCGTTGGTGGCTGGCTCGGCTTCGTCCCCCATTTGGGCTCCGTCGGGTCTCATGGTAGCGCTTGTGTTGATATTTGGTTATCACGTATGGATTGGTGGATTTTGGGGCAATGTAGCTATTAATTTCTGGTACTTGCATGCCCACAAGACTAAGAATTACCTACCTTTCATCTTTGTCGGAGCTGCATTTTCAAGCCTTGAAGCTGTATTGTGTGGGTGGTTGCTCAATCATCCATTGAAATGGAAGAACGGCCGTGTCATCTTGCCTCCCCAGGTACGGATTACACATTGTTCTAAACTGGTGCAAAGAGAATTTCTTTGGGTGTTTTCTGTACGATTTTTCAGTGTTATTAAAGTACGGTGTGTGGTACTGGTACCTTGTGGGAAAATCGTTCATTATTGAGGGAAACTTAGTTCAATTCATCTCCGTTTTATTTATTTTCATGATGCCGTGTGAATTCTTTTTGAGGGTTGTGCTCTATTTGACTGTAATCCCAATATTTTGCAGGAGGTAAAAAAGGGAGCACTAACAGTGGATACTTTGCACGATGCGATGTGGCTATTCATGGTGGTACCACTTGTGAGCTTCATTTGTGGATCCTGCAATGCAGTTTCTCTTTTCGTCTTCAACCTTGTGGGATGGGACAAGTTGTTGATAGTTTGGTCAACCTGGGTACTTGGGGACCTATCGGCTATTCTCTGTGTAGCTCCATGTATTCTTCACTTGTGGAATGCTTTGCATCCCGACATGTTGCCAATTTGGGGTCAGCAGGGGGAGGTTAGCCCTTACGTTGAGTTGAATCGGAGGGATGAAGAGTCTCAATCTTGTGTTGAGTTTGAAGACGGGATCCTCTCCTCAAGGGAGGTGGAAAGTAAAGTGGTACAGCGCAGTGTGCACAGTGGGATACCTTTATTGCCGTGGAATGGCTCTGAGAAACTTCAGGAGAGTCTTGTCAAGGGCAGGAGAGCGGAAACAGTGACTTACGAGCTCCTATCTGATTCTTATATTCTGGGCAGGGACGGTACTAATGATTTGGAAACTTTAACATATAGAAATAGGTCGTTGGCAAGGAAGAGAAATATTCTTCTGAAGGAGAGGTTAGAAACCTTGAAATGCTGTTGGAATAACTGGGTCCTGGAGAGAAGGAGAAAGTTGTATTCCGGTGGAGAAAGTTCAAGCTCCCTTATTAGGTTGGAAGAAGGAAGTGGCTCCAACTTGGAGGAAGGGCTTATATATGAGAGAAGAAGTTTGGCCAGGTTTAGCTAATTAATATCGATCCCATCTCCTTGCAGAATTTGAATTTGGTCAAAGATAAAGTTCAGATGGGTCTTGTAGAAGTAAAAAAAAGTATTTTAATTTCAGAATGAAGCCCTAGTTAGACCACATTTTCTTTCGTCTTTTCATTTTTCTATGACTGTATCCAAAGCAATATCTCATCAGATTAGCTGCCTGATTTCGTGACCCAATGTAAATGTTGAAAGGTTTCTAATATCGTTTGCTCGTTCTTTAGCAGGTTTCAGCAATCTTCAGACCTTACACCTCGCCGTTTACGAAAGGCTCGTCAAGTGTGTTCTCTGCAAAGATTTGTCTTGAAACTGTCAGAGTGCATAGTTCTCTTCGTGGTTCTCATTGTGCTCTCATTGGTCATATTTTTTAACATGGTACATTCTTCAACCTTGGTCATAGTCTCCCTGAGCACAATGCCAGCTATACCTGTTCCTCAATGCGCCATAATGACTTCTCTTACACCATTGCTGGATGATATCATAGGGAATTCATGACATCGACGCCGTTCAAAGACTCTCTTACTTGGTGTTTCCAGTCGTCATCTGGGCTTCCTTCCGATTTAATCGAATTGGGGTTCCTCTTGCAGTCCTCGTCGTTGCTATCATCGCTAGCGCAGGCACAGCTGACCATAAAGGGCCATTGTATAGTCCAAATGACAATCACTCCCTTTTACAGGTAAATAGTATTTGATTTAGTGCCTTAAAGTGGATGATCCTTTTTCCACATTAAAATAGATCCAACAGGGAATGTTTTCTTGAGATGTTTCACTTTCCATAACGCACTCTTCATTCATTTAATCACCTATTTGCTCATGTGCTCAATCCCATGCAATAGGTGCAAATGTTTGTGTGCGTTCTAGCGGTGGTGGCTATTACTTTGGCTGCAATTTTACACGATCGGAAGGGTATGGAACTTGAGCTCAACGAAATGAACAGTACTCTTGAAGATCAGGTACTTCGCTTTTTCCTCCCATCAGCTTCTTGAGAGCTTGAAATTATTCATCAGTGTAGTGAATTGTGTCTCTTCATTATTTATATCGGTTTTGATTTCAGTAACTTGCCGTAGGTTCGTGCACGAACTTTAGAATTGGAACGGACCAACAGATCATTACAAGTGTCACAAGCTGCTGCCGAGGAGGCTAGTCGGGCTAAATCTGAGTTTCTCGCGAATATGAGTCATGAAATCAGGTGAATCATCTTGTTAACACAATTTAATGATCGACCTAAATTCGGCAATTAGCATATATATTAGAGAGGCTTTATGAACTTTACCATTGAGGAGCATTGTGAATCAGTTAGTTTGGACTGCTGTTGCCTAACTGCGTCTCACTGGTTGCCAGGACTCCTATACATGGAATAATTGGAATGGCCTCACTGGCTCTAGAGACGGATTTGACTGATGAGCAGCGCGAGCATTTAGAGACAGTGTCACAGTCAGCTGATTGTCTGCTTCACATTGTCAACGCAATTCTGGACTTGGCAAAGATTGAAGCTGGTCGTGTAGAGCTTGAACGTGTTGAATTTAGCGTCTTGGACACTGTGTCGTCTACAATCAAAATGCTCCAGGTGACTTCTTGATTGAGACGTTAGTTTTATGGGCCCCCGTATCCTGAACTTGATAAAGATCTGCAAGTGAAGTGTGTGCTATTTAGGCCAATCCAATTGCTTTGGTATGAATTGTTTGTGTCTGTCTTTCTGATCAAAATACTAATTTTTGGAAGTAGGTGGCGCTTTAAGTGCCATCTTAATTGAATCTGATATATCCAACGGGATTCTTTTTGGGATTCTATTCCAGCTTGTTATTGTTACAGAAAATTACTTACAAGGGAAGTCGTTATTTGTATAAGATGATCAGGTGCTCTGTTTTTTTTTTCTTTTTTTTTTTTTTTCTTTTTCAGGTCAGAGCAAATCAAAAGCAGTTGCAGCTTTCATGGGAAATAGATGAAAATGTTCCAGAACATTTGGTGGGCGATGCAGCCAGATTACAGCAATGTCTTATCAATTTAGGTACTTAATTTTTACCTGTTTCTTCTTACAACATTCTGCTTTGATTACATGTAGTTTCGACCTGAGCACCTTACTATCTGAGGATGTAAATTAAGATTATGTCATAAAGCATTCGTTGAGTTTCAACATGTGATTTGTTAATCCTCTCAATTTTTATTTCAAACTCACTCCTATATCATCCATGGCAGTTGGTAATGCGATTAAGTTCACTCGTGAAGGATCCGTCTCACTTACAGCAAAGGTTTATACTGGGACTGCCCCTCTTGAGAGAGCTTCAAGTGCCACTCTGAAAAAGAAAAGCAGTTCCAGAGAGCCAACCGCAGCGGAAGAACCCCAAACGAACGACAGTCATCATGTTAACGATATCAGTGAGATATCTGCTACCAATGGTGAAATCAATCGATGTTCAAATTCCGCATCGGTAAAGAAAGACAATAGGGTGAACTTGCTATTTGCAGTGCAAGACACAGGGATTGGAATAAGCAAGGAGAAACAGAAAGAGGTCTTCAAAGCCTTCTCTCAAGCAGACAGCTCAACTACTCGGCTCTATGGAGGAACGGGCTTGGGCCTTAGTATTGTAGAGCGGTAAGTACCCTATGTCATGGTTGCAGGTAAAAATTAAAGGTCCAGGTTCCTTCTATCTTTTGTGTTTGAGATTAATTGTGTTTCCACTTGGGCCTAGACTTTATCACCAAAACCTCTTTGGAAGAGTTAGCTGCTGACGAGAGTTGCATTTGTTATTGTGATCATTGAACTGTCAGGCTGGTGCAAATGATGGGTGGTCGCATATGGCTAGAAAGTGAGCCAGGGAAAGGCAGTACGTTCTACTTTATTGCTCAATTCGACCTAGCTGGACATAGTGAAAGTATGAAGAGCAGAGATGAAGGCAAGCTAGAAGGAGAGCAAACAATTCAGAGCAATAGAAGGGAAAACTGGCTATCACAATCTATCTTCGAAACAAATCACGCGATCTCACAAAAACAATTATCTCAGGATTCCAATTGTAAAAATCCACCATCTGGGAGTTCAAAGATACTGCACGAAGTTTCTTCCAAGAGAGCAGATGGTGGTCTTTTCCAAAAGCTGGACAAGCCTCTTTACAGCAACCTCAGGCAAGCAGAGCTGTAATTTTCATCTTTGGTTTAAGACTTTTCTGTTGAGTCATTAAGCGTTATAGCACAGTTGAATCTAAAGTTCAAGTCAGATTTCAGCTTCTTTCATCCTACACATCATCAAGGCTCTAATTTTGGTATTCTCTGGTGGCATTGCAGGCAGAAAGGCAGGTGTAACAGCGTAGTTGTTGGTGTTTTACAGTCTATGGCAATGGAAAACGACACAACCCCTCCTCCCTCCAAATCTTCTAGTTTTCCAAAGAAGTTCGAGTGGAGCCCAAATGACCAGCTTGACCCCAATTTCAAAGCGTCACTTCGAGGTATGAAAATCTTGCTTGCAGAGGATAATCTTGTGAACCAGAAGGTTGCATGTCAGCAGCTCAAGAAGTTCGGAACGGAGGTGGACGTAGTATCCGATGGCCAACAATGCCTGGATGCTCTAGAGCGGGATCGAGATGGTTATGATATTATCTTGATGGATGTCCAGGTTTGGTCCCATTCTCTTCTCTGTTTTCTCCGTGCTTCTCCCAATTGACTGTGGGTTCATATCGTTTCCATTTCACTGTATTATCCCAGAGAAACACTGTTGCTTCCTTGAGCGCCAGTCTACTCATGAAGTTAAGTCTTACAAAATGAATTGGAAATAGTCTTCGAAAGATGTCGCCTCTTTGTTTCTGATCGCCAATTTGCTGCTTCATTGCAGATGCCAGTGCTTGATGGATTGCAAGCAACCAGAAAAATTAGGGAAATTGAAGAGAAGTATGACTATCCCCACAAGCCCATCATTGGCCTGACCGCTCATGCGATTCAAGGCTACAAAGACAAGTGCCTGAGTGCGGGCATGGATGCATATGCTTGTAAGCCGTTCCAGGCCAGAGAACTCATCCAGGTGATCCAAGGGGTCTGTAATATGTGGTCCATCAGACCTTCAACGTTTGTCGACCCGTCATGGAATCCGAACAATGACGAAAATATGACATGAATGGAAAGAACCTGTAAGCACCATAGATCTGGAACGCATATTTTGCACACAAGGCTTCATCCACCATTCATGAAGGAAGACGGTTTCTGCAGGAACGCATCACAGCTTTCGACAGGTATGTTCTTCCAAAGTAGGAGGAGGATGTTACACTTGTTGCATTTTCGTATTGTGATTGTTCCAATCTCCCTCTTTAGATGAGAGGTGACAGTTGAAGAAGTGCTTCGTCTCGAAATTATCTTTGCAAGAGTTTCCATTTGGGGTTTCACAACTTCTTAATGAGATATCCGAATCATCCTAGAATGGTGCCAAGTTCCTGTGTAGAGCCGACTAGTGTGGGCAATGGACAACATATTGATCTCCCTGAACCGATTATGTTCTCAGGTGATAGGTTTCTGGATCCGCTCTTGCGAAGATCAAACAACCTTTTGAAAGTGCACCATGATCAATGACGGGTGGCGATTTGAAGTGGGTAGATTTCACTGGTTTTGGCCAACTCTTGGCTTGTCCGGTTGCAGACCGGGTGACGGTTCTTGGGCATTTGTTGCGGAGGCAATCTGTATAACAATGTGCACTAGTGATTGCATGGTGGCGCTGAGTACTTGATAGGATCTGATGATCTTAATGGCCACTTGGTCACTAGGATTGCACTAAGATTTCATTAGCTATGAAAAATGTAAGGAAGTTTATAAATCTACGGCGATTCTGTGAATGTTTTCAGTCAAGGTTTACACACTTTCATGTCAGAAACATTGCATCAGTCTGGAGTGCCGATGAGGCAATGCTTCATTGTTGAAATATTTTCACGTCAGTTGAATGTAATGTGCGTACTAGAAGCAGATGTAAATTGTGTTCAATATGTTATCAGTCGAGCATCATGGAAATGGAGGCTATTACCATAATCATCTCGGTCGGTGGGTCGTTCTTTCGCCAATTCCGTAGTTGCTTTCCAATTCTTGACAAATCAATTAAAGCAGCAATTGTCGAGACGCCTGGATGTGGAAGAAAATCACTCTCCGCCAATCCTAGCCAGTGATTCAACGCCAACTAAGTTTCTTTCAGATGGTATCATTTGTATATTGGGCCTAGTACAAGAGCTCCACAGTCCACTTCTCACACTAACTCAGGATATTTAGCTCAGTTCCAGTGTCCATGCTGCTGGGGCATATATATTAAGTTCTCTAGATGTATCAGGGATAGATTTAGGTCATATTAGCTATATCAGGCAATTATCCAAAGTTCGAGCAAAGATATATTCAAAGCCCTTCCGAAGTGCGATCCTAAAACAATCCTTGGGTGATCTTATTCGTTGTTGATCTACTTTACTTCTGGTGTGTTTGGATTTTATCTGGGTATTCACAAAATTTGGTTGATGTCGCATTGTTGAAGCTTCGGATTCCTGCCACATAGGTCTGCTGCAAGAGACGTGGTTGCATTCAACGCAAGACCTGAATTATTTCGAAGATTTTGAACTTTTGAGACGAGATGAACATTGAAATCAGAAAAAGAGTCCAAGTCGAGTGCGTGAGACTGATTAATATACTCTAATATGTTAAAATTGGAGGTGTGCACAAACTCGATTTACTTCCAAACTTCCAATATTCGATCACTACCATCAGTCAAGCTCCAAGGCCGGTGAGCTCCAGTCCTCAACAACATGCGATCCTGTGTAGCAAAATCAAATCATTTACACCAAGAAGCGAAAAAAAAAAAAAAAAAAAAAAAAACAGAGAGAAAAAAAAAGAAAGGTTTTTAGAGCTGGATGACAAGCCGTCCAATACCAGTGTAGATTTTATCATAGTTCAGCACCAAATACCGACTTCATAGAGATCTCTCGTGCTCACAGCATTTACATGATCTGATCCGTAATTTTATGTAACAATTTTTAAGAGCAACAATCGTAGGATATAGTTCAATTTACCCACTACGTGCCTACATTAGCCTTTTTATGTTCGCTAGCACAAGAACAGTAATAGCCGCCCGTCTTAATGGTATAGCGCAAGAGATTCTCAACTTCTAAAAGTTAGTTACATACCCGGTGATCGGAACTCGCCAGCAGCGGTGTGCAACACGCACCACTGCATGCAGAACTTCCCTCATTCGGATGAAGTTCGCATTAACCAAAATTGCAGCAATGAAAGCATCTGAATTCTGAACGATTCAGAACATGGCTCAGCCACAATGTCTACCCCAAAACATGTGCTTTCAAACGTAATCGAAGACCATTGGTTCAGCTACCTCCTGAGCTTTGCTGCGGCTAAAGAGCTTTTCCACAATATTGAGAGTAAATTCCATCGCAGTTCCAGGGCCTCTGCTAGTGATCAGGCGCCCATCGATCACCACCCGACCTTCCACGGCACTCTGATCTTTCAACTTACTAGAAAATGCTGGATGACTCGTTGCCTTCTTTCCATTTAACAAGCCACTTGCTTCAAGAACCACGGCAGGTGCGGCACAAATTGCACCATAGCAGCGTCCATTTTCAACTTGTTGTTTCAAAATTTTCGATAACTCTTCCGATTCTTGAAGGCGAGCTGCGCCAGGCATGCCTCCAGGTAATACAACTAGGTCGAACTTGGTCTGAACAATCTCAGAGACAAGAGTATCAGCCACGAGCTGCACGTTACGGGAAGCCTTGATGGTAGTCTCACTTTCCACAGAAGCTACAACGACTTCCGCACCGGCTCTCCGCAAAATATCCACGATTATGACCACCTCCATCTCTTCTGAACCATTTGCAACTGGAACCAGCACCCGAGGAATCGACGATGTCGTCCAATCCTCATCATTAAATTTCAAAGCCGCAGAAACAATACCGTCATGCGGTGGAAGTACCATTGGATCAGCCACTGCGGGCACGTTCTCAGGACCATAAAGCTGCTCAATGAGAGCCAACGCAAACTCGAACGCAGTACCAGGAGCACGACTGGTCGTCAATGCACCATCTCTCACCACTCTGCTCTCCACTGATGTCTTATCCTCCAACTTTACTGCAAATCCAGGATGGCAAGTAGCATGGAGCCCCGCCAAAAGCCCCCAAGACTGAAGCGCAACTACTGGAGCAGCGCAAATTGCAGCAAACATCCGCTTCTCCTGCGATTGTTTCTCCGTGATCCTCTTCAAAACCTGTGAATCCCGAAACCTTTCAGCACCAGGCATTCCACCGGGCAACACCACAAGATCGTACTCCACTCCCTCGCAGTCCGAAATCAAACAATCCGCCAACAGATTCACACCCCGCGACGCCTTAACGAGCTTTCCCTCTTCCACGGACGCAACCGTAACTGCCGCACCCGCTCGCCGCAGAACATCAATCACAATCACGGCCTCCATCTCCTCGGTGCCATTCGCCACAGGCACCAGCACTTGCTTCTTCGCTGGAAACGTCTCCATCGCAGAATTGGCCTGCGCCATTACTACACGAGCATCAACCTTCCTCGAACCACTGGCGGTCTCCCTCCTCAACCTCCTCGAGGACTCCTTCACCTTAGTCCTATACCAAGCTTGAGACCTCTCAAATTGAAGCGCCTCCGAGAAGGAACACGACGCCGAGCTCAAATTGCAAATGTATCGCCGAGATTGTCCCTCGATCACGCGCAGAACATGGCGGGGCAGAAGACGGGACGCTGTTGGCAACACTGAGGTGGCCATGGCCGCCATAGCCGAGGTCCAATACACAAACGAAGGGCCTCGGAAACAGACGCAGCATCACAGCCCTCTGTTCTTCTCCTTCTAGAACCTTCGTATTCACGGATTCCAATGGCTCCTTACCCCCTTTTCCGCTTATTGCAGTGCATAAACAAGCTTAGGGCTCCTTAATCATCTTCCATCCTGCAGTAACTCATGATCCTTTTCATGTTAATCAACGTTGAGCTAGTGATGTGACACATTTTGTATAAATGACTTAAATCTTATCTATCAGTAATAAATTATGTGTATATAATTTCAAGATATGAAATTCATTATATATATGTATCTATAAATAATTTAGACATAAAATATTAACCAACATTTATTAAAAGACATGATCTTTACAATTAATTGATGTACTGCTTTGAATTGCGAATATATGTCTATATATATATATATATATATATATATTAATTGTGTTGTTTATCTCAAGAGTTCAAAGCTTGTTTGTTATTGAAAGTGTATAGATAAAAAAATAATGTGTATAGAATGGGATTTGTCTGGATGAAGAAAGAATTTGAATTTTTTTTGTTTTGAAAGCATAAACACATACAAGAAAACCTTAAAAGTTACTTTTAACAAGCATTTTTATTGTAAGTATCTCACATGAAGGGTATAGACTTGAAGTTTAGAGATGGATTGTTATAAATTAATTTGTGTGAATTAAATGTACAATGTTTATTGAATGGAATTCATCTTAAGTTTGAATGTTTACTGTAAATGGTGTGTCAGCAATTAATAGAAACGTGTCTTTTGATTTTAAGATAATTTAAACACCAGGATATTGGTGTTTACAAAGGAATTCTTGAAACCTCCAAAAACAACAACATTTTTGATGATACAATGACAACTAACAAATATTTAGTTACATATTGGTTTTTTAAAACTATCAATGTATATAGTTCAAATAATGCATAGAATAAAATTAATGACTCAATTATAATTTTTTTGTTTTAACCAACTTTTTTTTTTTTTTTTTTTTTAAATCAAAATTTTATTGATAAACTTCATTCAATTGCAACTTAATTTTTGCATACTATAAACTAATGGCTTATTGAGAAAAACTGACATGATTTGGTCCAATCTTATTCATTTATCCACATAATTTTCAAACTGTTTTATCATACAATTATTTAATTTGCTTCATATCACTTATGTAGAACCCAATTTCACATCAACATGTATAATAAGCCAGTCAAAAGATGGAATAAATACTAAGATCTCAATTTTGGAGTTGTTCAATTATAAAATTTTAAATTGTAGTTTATTAATTGTCCTTTTTTAATGCGGTATAGCACTGTATGTTATTTTATAATTTAAAATAATTGAACGTTTACTTAAGAAAGCTTATTCTTTTGATACAAATATTTGTGTCCCACATAAGAGGTGGAGATGTTCTTTTCTAATATGTAACAACTATGTAATTTTGACATATTGTATGGATGTCAAGTCACATTTTAAAATACACAATCTGAAGTATATATATATATATATATATATATATATCACAATTGTTTTTTAAATTAAAAATATGATGATAATAATTTGAATTCTTCAAAAAAACATGATATTAGAAGTAAAACAAATAAATAAATATGTCTAATCATGCTTTAAATTTTATAAGAGAATGAGATGAAGAGGACAAAAAAAATCTACTAAATTTCATGCTACATGTTTGTATAAGTTTTAATTAGTATATACATTTTTAGTGTAATTGAGCCATTGACAATGCTGATTTGCAGACATATAATTGTTCGAAAAATGTGTGGTGCTTATTAAATAAAAAAGACTATATTAACTCGTACAATTCATTTGTGTGAGTACCAAAACAGTGTGAAGTTTTATTTATCAAAAATAAATATACCAAAAATCATTGTGGATGCCATGAACTTATTTTGCAATTAAAAATAGAAAATAAAACTTTATAGATTATATATACATATGTACATATATCTATAACTAATTGTTTTTTGAATACATAGTAATGACAATAATAGCAACAATAAATATAACATTAAATTATTGCATTGTATGCTAAATTCCATCTATTAATGTGTTATGTTATTTTGAATTCAACAAGCATTGATTCAAATATTTGTAATAAGAAAAACTATAAAATTTGGTGTTCATTCATTTTTGAAATTCAGCCAAGATTTTTATTTTATAATTTAAAAATAATTAAGATAATGCTTAAAAGTAAAATAGATACTTCGTTTTTTTTAAAAAGTTCAAAATCACAAGTAGATTCTTTTTTAGGATGAAGTGGTTGATTTTTAAAGAGAAGAAAAAAGCTTGTAAATAAATTATTGCAAGACATTATCATTTAATTGATTTTACAAAGCATTTGGTAGTTTTTTCTTGACCAGTAAAAAATAAAATAGTGATACTATAAGCCTAAGTTAACATTGTGCCTTCATTCTTTTTTGTCTTTGACAGAAAAAGATAAAAATAAAAAATAAAACTTTGTCCAATTTACAAAAATCAATCCCAGGATTTACACTACCATCCATTTTTTTAAATTCTTTTTGTGAATTGTTATAACCTTTTAGCCAAGAAAGTTCTTTAGTGTTGTTTTTTTTAATTTTGATTTTGATTTTTTATGCAAATGGACAAACAAAGTTGCAATTGTTATGGAACATTCAATTGATTTCTGAGTTAAAAAAACAACCATTTTCTCACAGTTTTTTTGGATACTGTACTTTTTAAAACTTTTTAAAACATGATATTCATTGTATAACTATTGTATGTATGTGTATATATATATATAGAGGGGTTTTGTTAAATACATATTAAAAAATATATTGCAGATGAATTTTGTTATCTCAACATCAAATAATGTCATATATTCTTATTTGTTTTATTGGTTTAGAAAATTGATTATGAGATAAGTTGGGAGATATCCTAAAACATTATCATTTCATCTACAAGACTATTAAAGAAAAAAATAGTATCAAAAAATATTTGTAGAATGAACCTATTTAATATATAATTAAATTTTTGTAAGGTCCATTATTTAAAGGCATCAATAAGAAGAATTTAAAAAATAAATAATTAGAATGTGAAAGTATTTTTGAATCATCAATAAATTAAATTTTATTGCTAATAATTTAAATAATGATTGTTGTGTATTTACAAAAGTAAAATTCAAAAAGCATTCCTATATATATATATATATATATATATAATTATACACACACATTACTAATAAAATCCTTCAAAAGAATAATTTGTTACCATATCTCATGATAACTGTGATGGTAAACCCAAGAATAAAAAGTTACAACTAATTTTGATAATACTTTGGTGAAATAAAAATAAAATAAAGAATACAACTTTATGAAAAAAAGTATAATTATTTTGTTATTCATAAAAAAAAAAATCCTAAGATAAACCATAAATTAAAACCATAAGATTTGTGAAGTTGGATTACATATTTCATTCTATTGCATTTTTTAAATTATATGTATGTAAGTATGTGTGTATTTTTATTTTCCAATCTAAAAATCTCACTCTTAAAGCAAAGACATCCAATGTTAGAAATATATATATTTAACATGATAAAATACAGTTATTGGATTATAATGTGAAACCAATGTTGCAAAAGTTATAAATTTCAAATAAAATCTCATGTGTATGTTATGCCTTGTTTTTTATTCTTTAAACTGTACCAGTGAGTCCGTTACTACTGTACCAGTGAATCCATTACTATATTATATTGGCATGTAGCGCATCAATTATTTGTTTATTTATTTGTTTTAATCATTTTTTTGACTGTGCACTAATATATGATGGCAGTGTCATTTTGTTTCAGCATTTCATTATGCGAAACATGCATTAAATGGAGTCTTATAGTGTGGTTTTCATATTTTACACTTATTAATAAATTGTTATATATTTTTAAAAACAAAATCAGAAAACAGAAAAAATGGTCTGCAACTATCTGAAATTCGCCATCTACACAGTTTATTCATTTATTAACTTCTAAATGATTTATACATATATTTGCTTATATATATATATATATATATATAAAACTGAAGCCGAGAACGAGATACGATACAATACGGAATACAATACTACTCGACAATATACGAATACAATACGATTGGAAACCCTAATTACGGTGTCTGTCTCGCTTCGACTCCAGTCTGACTCGCACTTGCAAGCTCGCATTTGGACTCCTCTTCCCCACAGCCATTGCGTTGCACCGCCCGTTTCTGTACTCTTGTATTTTTCTCGTTCTCTCATCCTTATCCATGAGCTTGCTTGGCTTGCAACGTGCAGCTTGAGCTTTCCGTGGCTCTTTTTAGTCCTAGATCGCGCAGGCAAGCGTTGATTTCCAAGCAGCTCTTCGGGTGCTCGCAGTTTTAGTGCTTTGGCTCGGGGCTCGAGGGGTATATATTGTGAAGGAGAGGTCATGCGGATCTCATAAGTGTTTAGGGTTCTGGATTTGGCGTTATGAGGTAGAGTAGTTGTAGTTCGTCCATCTCGAGGTGGTGGTCTTGGAAGAGGTGGCTCTCTCGTTCAGCACAGTGGTTGGTCCTTGCCGATCGCGTTCACCGAACACGTGAGTTCTTATTCCGGTTCGCAATAGTTTCACGCTGCTCAAGTATGGTGTTTGAAGCCACATGCATCCGTGGGATTGATTGTCGTCTAGGTTGTTTGAATGGAGTCGTGGTCGATGTGTCGGTTGTCTCGTTCTTATCGCTCAGAGCACTATTCGAGTTTTCTTTTTCATTTTCTTTTCCTTTTTTCATTTTTTTCATCGTCACCTTTTGTTTGTCGTTTTGAATTGTCCTTAAAATCACTCGCTTACATGGGAGTATTTGATGATTGAGTGTCTCTTGTTTGGTTGGTTTGATAATTTCGGCGTTATTTATCCGTGGTCATTATCATACATAACACGTCTTTTTATTGAATAAGCTGTGAAGTATTCTCTTTTGAGTATAATCAGCTTAATTATTCCGATTAATTAGTTTGGTTCAAAGTGAATGTAGGGCGTTCTTTACGCTTGGAGCTTTGTTTGTATGTGGAATGACTCTTTTGAGTGTATTCGGTTCTGCATTGATTTTTAGGCTTCTCCGTGTTTACATTATGTACTTGCATGGTAGCCCCGTTCCTCTCCTCTCCCTTTTTCTATGCGGTGTCTATGCAGCTGTACGGAAGTGCTGTACAAGAGAAGCTAAACGTTAGTCGCATTCACTAATATGTATTAAACATAATTGCAGCACTTGTTTGACTGTGTTCTCTGCAATAGTTTGCTTGATTCTTCAGCCTACCTCACGCGATGTATTTCTAGGTATAAAATGCCAGCCGAGATATAACGGTCGGTGCTCGCTTTCTCGTATGAGGTATTGGGAAGGTTTGGCTTCGGAGCATTCATCCTCACGAATGTCTAATGCTCTGATTTGGCATTGTCTGCAACTGTGGTGCAGTGTCACTGCCTTACATTTGAGGGAATGAGGTAGTGCTGTTTTCATCGACACCTGAATCACCTTTTCGGTTCCTTGTGTTTCGCATAAGTAATGGTGTTGGTATCTAGTAGACGTGCCATTGTGCCTGTGTGACTTCTGTGAGACATGAACGATATTAATTTTAGGAAAATCATTTTATACTTCAGGGTCCTCTGTCTTCTTCGGAGCTCTTCTGTTATTCTTAATTAATTTACTTTATCTTTGTTTTAAACGCTGAGGGTTTTAGATGGTGAGTAGTGGAATCCTGTGTACCTGGGTTGTGCTATGTTCCTACTACTGTGCACCCAAGAACTAGTTGAGTTTCCTGTGTTTTTCCTTTCCCTTTATTTTTTTATTACTCCCCGATCCTCTCACTGTATCCATTTCTCTTAAGAGTACAATTTATATGCAATTTCTTAGATCGAACGTTGTGTGCGCTTAAGGAACAACTATGAAGTACCATGATACTTTTTTTCTGTCCGTGTGTTATTCGTTTCTTTTGTTGGTTGTTGATAGTTTGAGTGTAGTTTTTGTTCTTAATTGCAATGAGTTTTGCTCGGCATTTTTTTCATCTACATTTTTCTCAGTGTGTAGATAATTTACAGTATTTTTGTATTACGTGTAGCTAGTAGACAATTTGTCTCTATTATTTCGCTCTGTATCTTGGTGTAACATTGATGGGCTTCTTGTAGCTCCCTTTCTTCTTGATGCGGAGATGAATTTTGCGGATAGATTTTCATAGTCATGTTAGTATGTTCTCCAGGTCTATACCTTCAGAAAGTGAGTTAAAGCAAATAATGTCCTCAACTAAACTTCACAAACTCAATTCGTTTCTGACTGTCAGGCACTTTAACTTGGATCACCTCGTGTGATTGGTGGGGTTTACACACTGGAGCAGGTCTTATGTACCCACAAGCAAATTCTCAATGTAAAGACCAACTATCAGTAAATTGTTTCTCGCACGCTACAGTATTTTCTTTTACTAGCTTTACTTCCGCTTGCGTCTCCCTTGGTAATATTATTTTGAGGGGTTCAATAAGCTCTTGTGACTCTCCGTGATTTTATTTAGCAATATGCATGCTTTTCGTGGACTCTATAATACAGGTTGCCCTCAACTCCATTTGAAGTTACGAAAGGGCAAATGTCCTCTATTGCTAAGCTTCGTGCTGCCGGATCTTCTGTAGAATTATCAGCAGGTAAACTAGATATCAGTTTTAAACAAGTTACTTTGTTTTAGAGTGCAGCTCCCTGGGTCACACAACGGATATTGATTTTCTTTTTATGATGAGAAGAAAATCTACGAATGTATTATGTGATCCTCTTGCATACTCGAATAGTGTGGATTGGATTTTGCCGTATCCTGCGTAGTCTTTCCGGCTAGTGACAATTTAAGAATTTTAAACCTCCTATTGATGTGTTTGATTTCGTTTGAAATTATGGCGTGTCTCTTTTCAGAGGAAGATGCCCAGGCAAGAGCCGCTATTATAGCTGTACAAAAGGAAATGGATGATGCTGATGAACCAAGTTTTCTCGAAGAAAAAGGTATATACCGATCATAGAGTTTTCTCGATTAAATTTTTTGTTGCAAACAGTTTGTAGCTAGTTTAAATCCGGCAACGTAAAGATCGGCGTATTTTTAGCAGTATTAACTAAGAACGTGAATTCTTTTTAAGTGCGGGGTTTTTGGTGCTTATCTGCCACGCAAGAATAGAGTTAGTCTATTTGCCACTTTGCAATTGCTGGAGAAAATCATTGTTAATTGCGATTTGGTGTCTACTAATTGTGGAGGTTTTGATTACAACTTGTCCACTTTGGCAGATATGTATGTATTTGGTCGAGAGCCTCTTACAGATGAATTGAATCTGGTATGGTCCATGAAACTGAGCTTCTTGGGTAGACTTGTGCACTTCACTACCGGTCATCGAACTTGATGAAGAATATTGGAACCTTGCTTTTCTTTGATAAGTATTTCCAGAATAAAAATCTTCGAATAGAACCATCATGCAGTATTGTAATTAAAATGTGGCTGTCAAATAATTCTAGATAAAGAGCAATTTTAACCAACGAATCTAACACTTCAAAAACATTCAGCTCATGCGAACTGTGCAGAATTCAAGAACTTACTCTCCTGCTCTTGTTATTGTTAAGATTTCTCCTGTTCCACAGTCTTTTTCCCTGATTTTTACTGCATGGATGGCTTCTGTATTCTTCGCAGGTTTCATGTAACATGTGCAAGAAACCCATCAAGGATAGTCAGTTTGCTGCACACGCTGGTGAGTCTATTTCAGATTGTTTTGACTCTGTAGATGTATCTTCAATCTTGAAATAGGGGTCTTCAATATTGATTAGTTTTCCGTGGAATTTAGAAGTTTGGTATTCTAAGGAATATTGGCATTTGAGTAGGATGGTTGGAATGTCATGTTTGAGCTTATTTTCGCTTGAGATCCAATTTTTTCAGTTAAATGACGTCGTGAACTATAGAAATTACAAGATGATTACATATCTCAAGTTGCTTGAGACATCTGGAGAGTGATAGTAGTATGTATAGTGTTTTGAAAACCCAGATATTCACATCTTCTGGGTGTGGCATCATGTTGCTTCATCAGAGAGATGTAGGTCCTTGAACACCCAAGACGATTCCACACATGATTTAGATGGTGGAGCTGGTCACAAGAAGCCGCCACGCAAGGCACGAATGAAGTTGACATCTCAAGATAGTATCCCATCACATTTCTAAAATCTTTTCCTCGATGACTTTTTATGAAGTAATGTATTTTTGTTGATCTGGCACACTATGGCTTGAAACATTTTGTGGTATGTATTGCCACTTTGAGTTGGCCTGCGTTAGCAAAATGGGGGTAACTTAATTTTGAGTCTCATGGACTCTGGAAAGACTACAACGGTAGATGGGTTTTTTGATCTTGGTAGGGCCTTAGTGGTCAGAATCGTTGAATCTTTTTCGCTTGTATGGTCTGATGACCTTGTACGGTCTTGTAGTTTGAGGTTTTATCAATTCCATGCTATCAGCATCCTTAGCTATGATACGATGACATTGGAGCAGGAGATATGGAACGATTTCCGTCCACAGAAGATGATGACATTCAAGAGACTGCTGGTGTTTCTGGTGGGACTTACGAAGATCAACCTCCTGTGTACAGTAGCAATCCTCGAGGCACAAAGAGTACGTCTTCCCCTAATTTTAAGGGTCTTTTCACTTCAAAAGCTTCTTGTTTAAAGCATTGACAATCCAACCAGGCAACGTAGATAAGTTACAAAAGAGGGTGGCACTTTTTCGTAACTTCACACAGCAACACTCCATGTTTAGTCTATGGTCATTATGATGGGCGAGTGCAGTTTTTCTCCGTTGGCATTTTTTTCTGTAAATTGAAGGATTGAATAGGCCTTACGTTGCATTCCTTTTGTTACAGGCCTCTTCTTGTCATCTAATAGGTGTAGTAGTGAGATTTGACTCTGATTTTGCTGATTCCTTTGTGATTTTTTGTGAGTACGCAATATGTTCCATCATTCACTTATTGTACGCAATAAGTGAATGAGCACCTAAATATCACTGTACTGTACCTAGCTCGACACAACTTTTTGATGGTTATAATGTGGCTGACTTTTAGTATAAATTTTTCATGACATGAACGGTACATATTTTCAATTTATTGATACACTCTGGATACTCTTCCTCTGCAGAAGTTATGAACATTTCAGAAGGAACTGTGGTTGCTGCTCCCAAAGTTGGAAGGCCACGAAAGTCATCAGTCGTTGCTCCAGGAGGTACAATTATTTCTGTACCTTAAGAAGTTAATATTTCTTTCATCTATTGGGCTGAATGTTCTTAGAAGGAAATTCTATGCTTCATCTTTGTCTAAAGTAGTTATATGAGTGGTTTGACTCATTTTGGCTGTCTACACATTCTAAAGATCACTGAAATTAGTGCTTATGGATGAGATTTTACTGATATGATTTTGCATTTCTAGCTCTAGATAGAAGTCACTCAAAGGTTGGTTGTGGATTTCAATGAACAGTCATTTGATTGTTATACACTCTTACTAATTTCTGTTTTCTAGTTAGACACAAATCACGTTACCTTATGGTTTACTATTGTTATTGTGGCTCGTCTGTATGTTATCATTTTGCGGGAAGAAGTGTGAACCCTACGAATGCCACTAATCTTTGGGGCCTAGACGCTACTAAACTTGAATTTCAGAAATACTGCCAGTTATACCTATCTCATAGCGTACTCATTGTCATCGGAACATGGTGATAGATGCTGGAGTTGCTTCAGTTGGAGCTCCTCATTCTGAGGTTGTCCAGCCTCTTCCAAAGCGTCCAAAATTGTAAGAAAATCACCGCCTTTTTTCAAATTTTTATCAATTTCACCATCATTATTGTTGTTGTTATTATTCTGTGTTGATATTTTTCTGGTATTGTTGTCTATGCTTCAGTCATGTAAGTACCGAGTATGCAACGCAGTTTAAGTAATTGATCATGAATTTATTCTTTGAATTGGGATAATACGGTGTCCACAATCTTACCCACTTTCCCAGTTGTGCAATTTATCTCTTTTTCAATGCTGAGGGTTTTATGATGGATTAATGTCTTTCAAAAGTTATTTAATGATGATTCAGCTGACAAGCTGTCTTCAGTAACATTTGTGTAGGTAATGGTATTTCCAATTTTCTCTATCCAGCATATCTGAGATGTTTGGGTGCAGATTGACTACAGAGGAGCTGGATACACTTTGCGGAGTTTTAATTGCTCAGACTGGCATTATGTGTCGACGATCCATAACTTGTAAGTCTGTGCGTGTAAAACGACCTTGTGGAGTACTGGTTTTGCATTAGTAAGCAGCAGATAAAGATTATAGCTGATTATGTCTTACGTTCTGTCATAAGTTTGTGGTAGTATCAACGACTGTTTACATCTTCCTGTAAGCTTCTTAGTTGTCTAAGTTAATTGTTGCAACAATTTCATTTTTCTTATCGAAGTTGATGTATTAGAAGAGCAGGATAAGGAGTAGGTATGAACAGAACAGAGGAATTTGAGGATTTTGAAGTGCCTTTATCACTGATTCTCCCATTTCAGGTAAATTGCACTCTGAAACAAGTAAGCGAGCAGTATTAGGACGGCGACGTCCTTATGATGTTCTACTACGAGAATTCAAAGCCAACAAACTGGCTGCTGCATCACAAAATACGGGTAGGTAGCCTGTGGTGAGTTACCCCTCTACTTTTGAGATCGTGAATGTACGTAATCAGATTCTTCTGAACTCCTACCCCGCCTTGGATAGCATGATCCGTGTTCTGTAATTGATGGTGAACCACGCTTGGTCCTTCTTGCGGCTGTAGCTTCCTCCGCTTCTAACTTAATCCATTCTATCGATATCTTCTAGTGTCTACCAGATGCATATATCTACCTGCCTAGGAGTATCAGGAAACAGAGGACTGTTTGTGTTCTTTGCGCATAGCTACCAGATATTGCCTCGTCGTTGTTCCTTCAAATCCAGAGAAACTGACTCAAATCACTGGCTGTTTGAAAGTCACGAGTATAAGTTGTAGTGCTTGATACATGCTTGAAGTGAAGCCTTTTCTTTTTCTTTTTTTAATCTTTTTCTTATTTTTGTAGAAGTTTCTGTAGTGGTCGACCACACCAGATCTGTCTTTCTCGTGGAAAGTTTATGAGAGAGCACTAGTCAATCCTGTGTTATGGTCTACCGAATGATGAAATAGCTTCTTGTTCGATGCTGATGAAAGTTGGCAGGAGTAGTTAACCATGTAGTTTAACAGATAATTTCACCACATTATCAGAAGTATTTGCTGGTTGTTGGTATAAGTTCCAGTTGTAGCAATTTGGAAGGCTTTTGCCTAAGTAGGTGTTAGTTTTTGTCGTCTGGTTTTACAAATGTTCAGAATCTTGACCAGAAATGCCGCTTTTCATCTTGATGAATTGGTTTTGCAGTTGCAGTTGCAAATCCTTTGCCATTGGCTACAAAGGAATACTGTCACAGGCCAGACCACTGTATGCGTGCTGTTCTGGGGTCTTTATTCTCCGATGCATGCAGTCGTCGTGCTGGTAACAGAGGGAACAGTCCAGATAGACTTTCAGGAGAGTTGGGTGGCCAAGTTTTGCCTGCTCTTACTCTTCCAGCAGATCAGTCTTCTGATCTGCAGGCATGTCAACTCTCAGGGTTCAACCAGAAAAAGGTGTAAAGATTGTTCTGCACGTGAATTGATCTTCTGCTGTATGTTTCATATACTTGCAGTTAGTCACACAAGAAGATCGACCTGAATTTGACAGCAATACTGATTGGTTGTGTTGTTTGTTGAACATGGAACTTTCTGGATATAGTCTGCAGATCAGAAGGACAAGGATGATAAGAAAGCTCCAGCTGTTCAAGCGATACAAGTGGCACGTGTGAAAGCTGAACCGGGGCTCAACCCAGCTGTGGAGTATGCTCGTCTGAATATGACTAGCATGGGTTTGTCTGGAGTGCCAAATTATCAACATCTAGACAACAGATTGGGGATGGCAGGGGTACCCGTTGATTATGGACATTTAGTTATGACCAAAGGGAGACCTGTTCAAGGCTTACCAGTTCTAGGGACCAATGTGCCTGGTACGTCACATGCTTGGTGATCTTCTCTTCTACCAGATTGAGTTTTAGTTACTCTTCGTCTACATCCTTGTACCAGAATCCACATTCCAGCGTCCTGCCTTAAAAAAGGAGCTCGTTATCCTTCACATGCCAATCGTCTGCTGAGCTCTGCCCGATTTACCAAAGATTGAATTTGACTGAAGTTGATGCTTTTAATCAACCTGTTTTATACGACGTCGTATTAACCTCTTACGGAGTTTACCGGATCGTGGAAAAATACTGTGTAGCATAGCAGCAGGAGGCATTTGTTTACTTGGAATAATATTCTCCTCAGAAGCTTTGTAGGGACGATCCATTCTTACGTTAATGACAATTTCTAGTTTAGCGAATACAAAAGCTATATTTCAGTTGTCACGTTCTGGTAGACTTCTGGATCTGTAAGCTCCCTCAGGCCTCTCATGATGATTCCAAAAACATGTAGTGTCTCAAGATTTCCTTGGAAATCACGGGTGCAGGGATATCAGTCTCGGCAGCCCTAGGAAGGTCTCCCAACTTATTAGTCAGCTGAATACTCTGAAATACTTCGGAATATTGTATTAGGTTTTTGCGGAATATTAACTTAAAATACTTATGTAGGAAATAAACCTTTTTCGACTTTACCGTGCTTTAATCTGGTCGGGCATGTCATAATGGGAATCCAACAAGTTTCTATCCTGCAGTGTCTGCAACCTGACCAAGATTGTGATACTAGTTCCGCTCCAGTACTTCGGAATTCATCTGAACGTATATGTTTCATCTACAAAACTCGTTTTCTCTGTACAGCTGCTGTCATATTTCCTGTGCAGATGCTTTCCTTTCTCTAAATCGTTTATTTTACATGTCCAAGCATCTTACTTGAGGGAATTGAACTCCCCCGAGATACAAGCTCAGTTGATTAGTGTTACCAGGCACCATAGCTCTGAATCTTCTACTCTCTTTCACCACCGCCGAAGGAGGGACGCAGCCGTCTTCCTCAGATTCGACCGTTTCGATGCTGATATTGCTGTTCCCAATTCAGAAGAATCATCGTACATGGTGCAACTTTGTGTGGGGACCAGAAGCCAAATCTGGCACAAACTCTTAACGGTGGGCAAACCTTTCGAATTGCTGCGACCGAACAGTGAATCTCAATATCTAACCTGCTCTCAGCTACAGGAAAGTGAACTTGCTAAATAAAGCTTTAGGGAGCACACTCTTGATTGGTGCTGCCAACTTCATATTATATCCCCTATACTGCTATGTTCGTTTTTACTTTGGTCTGCTTTCCGAAATGTATGTCCATTTCTATTTGTTGGAAACTGAAACTCGTGTGTTCAGCAGCTGCTTCAGAAATAATAACTGTGTTGTTTTCGTTTTAACAGACACCAGAGCTTCGGTAGATTATACGTACATACATACATACATGTAGGTTTTGGTTCATGTTGATAGATTTTCTTAGAACTAATACTTCATTGATCAGTGACAACATGGTACAAATATTTTTTTGTTCTCTGGTATTGGCAACATTTCTTACAAGTAGACCCGAATCAAGTCTTTGCCTCTGAATATTTTTCTCTTTCATTTTACACACACACACACACGTACATACATACATACATACATACATATATGTGTGTGTTTGTTTATTTATAAACATGTTAAAACGTAAGAAATGTTCCTCAATTTTAGGATTTTTTTAATTGTAATATTGTTGTCCCGCTCAGTGGCCTAATAGTAGTGTAACACATTTTGATTTGTATTTTTACATCTTAAGTTGCAACGTGTCTTGTTTCCAACACATTCATACACGATATCAAAGCATTGAATTGGTGTCATTAGCAAAATAAATGTAGAAAAAACACTCTTGAAATGTTCTGTCACATTCATGAAATTTCATTAATCCTTACTTGTTATTTTTATACATACCTTCTACCAACAATCTCAAAAACAGTGTGTGTATATATATATATATATATATATATATATGTATACATACAACAATGTTATAAATTATCTTTTTTGCATTGGAAAATTGTAATACAATTGTTTTGATATATATATATATATATATATACGTACTTATATATACCATGCAAAAACAAACATATCAATTAAAATTGTACTCCACAAAACTTTGGCATGTTCATACTGTACAAGTACGTGACATGCATATTATAAGACCTTTCATGAGCAACAGTGAACGGGAATTTACATCGTATATATGCATATATATATATATATATATATATATAGAACCTCAGAACCACTATGACAAAAAAAAAATTATAAAACATAAAAAAGTAAACACATGTACAACAAAAACTTTACACATTGGTGAAGTCTATTATAATATCACCATCAATTGCACTTTTTTCCTTTTCGGAAACGTCATATTCCTTCACGAAAATATCTCATAGGTCACGAACTTTGATTGCCACGGTGGATGATACCAAATACCAAATAAAAATCCAATGCCCATTCCTGAACGAACACGTGGAGGCCTCAGTCGAAAGCGCACAATACCAAAGGCTCACATAGTCAACGCAAAGAAGAGAACGCGATTATTCCCAAAGGGTGGAACAACGAACAGAACGGCGAATGGAATAACGAATGAGACAATGAATGAAAAACATGTCCCCGAGAGATGATTTGGAGAACAGTGAGGGGAGCGTGGCGGTGTCCGCCTCGGCGAGTCCACGGCGCCTCCCGACGAGCCCACTCGCAGTGGGAAATTCTTAATGGCCCCTCACGAAACTGCGCAGATCTGCAAGCGGGTAGCAATTTTTTTAACCCGCTTTGCCGTGAACATGATGTAAGCGCTCAATTCTGACCGGAAATTCGGCCATACGTGCAATTCTGGCCCGTCGCCAGAACCTGAGCTGCACGTTTGGAGATTCTGCAGCTGCTTCGCAAATTGTTGTTGCAGTTGCGGGCAACCTCGATTATCTCACGTTGTTCGCCCTTCCGTGATCGAGGTTTGATCGAAATTCAGTTATGCAGAGATTGGGTATGTTTTTTTGCCGCGTGAGTAGAGGAGGTGGTGACCATGAACGAGAAGGGCTGAGACGAATTGCGAAAGATTGATGAAGCTCTTGAGAATTTGGAGGTTGTTTGAGGGAGAGGACGGAGCTGAAGGTTATTAGATGTGCTTGGATGGTGCAGGGGTTTCGAAATTGCGACCTGACGTTGGTTTTGGAATGTCTAGAGAGTTGTGTTCGCATGTCGTGATTTAGTGGTTTTGTGAAACCATAGAATTTTTTTTATTTTTTTATCACGATTGTTGTAATTGCTCTTGGGTGGAGAACACATTGCGCAAGATTGGGTGCAAAGTTTCAAGATGTCGAAACCGTCGGGGACTATAGTAGGTGTGAGCTCGGCGACCTTGACAGTGGTGGTTGGCTACGCGATCTGCTCCAGCCTGCTCGCCGTAACTAACAAGTACGCCATAAACTATTTTCCTTACCCCGCTCTCCTGACGGCCCTGCAGTACCTCACGTCCGTGGTGGCCGTAGTGGTAGCAGGGTGGTCAGGCGTAATCACCCACAATAAATTTGTCTGGGACACGGCGAGGAAATTCTTCCCCGCCGCGCTCGTTTTCTACCTTGCCATTTTCGCCAATACGAATCTTCTAAAACATGCGAATGTGGACACATTTATCGTGTTCCGGTCCACCACACCATTGCTGGTCGCCATTGCTGACACTGTATTCCGAAAACAACTCTTCCCTTCTAAATGGACATTCGCCTCGCTCTTGTTGATTTTGGGAGGCGCTGTGGGTTACGTCGCCACGGATTCACAATTCAGCGTCACCGCGTATTCATGGGCGGTTCTTTACCTCGTGGTGATTTGCACGGAGATGGTGTACGTGAAGAAGATGGTGATGGATATTGAGCTCAACACCTGGGGTTTTGTTTTCTACAACAACTTGATTGCCCTTCTGCTGTCGCCCATCTTCTGGGTCCTCATGGGCGAGTACAAGGTGTTCATGGTGGGAGGGCCCGCTCTGGAGGACGGCCTCATAAGCTTCTTCGCCGTGGGAGTGAGCTGCCTTTTCGGCGTGGCGATCAGCTTCTTCGGTTTCGCGGCTCGGAAGGCAATCTCCGCAACGGCATTCACAGTCACCGGCGTGGTGAACAAGCTCCTCACCGTGGTCATCAACGTCATGATCTGGGACAAGCACGCTTCCAACTTAGGTCTCGGATCTCTTCTCATCACCATTGTTGGTGGCATCCTGTATCAGCAGTCCACCACAAAGAAATCATCATCTGTTCCAGCTCCCGTTGCATCAACCCCTCCAAGCACCGACACAGACGAGGAGAAAGGCTTGCTGCTCGGAGACAGATCTTCCACCATTGTTTCTGATGAGAAGAATGACGCATAGCTGCAGCAAAACCGGCTCAACATTGACTCTTCAAATTCCTCTACAGATTCACACATTCTAACAGCACATCAACACAGGTTCACCGATCTGGGCCTTAGATCAGACTTGCAGGGATTTCAAAGCCTCCTGAGACTGATTCCATCTGACCATTCTATTTAGCTCAAGGTTTGCATCTCTCTGTTCACTGTTATCAGCATCTTCAAGCTTATTTCAAGCATCTACAGAGTAGATGAACTGATAGACTGACAGGACAAGGTTCTTAGATTGCATCACCACATGACTTATGACAGTTTAACTCAATTTTCATGCTTATTGTCATCGTTGAAATCGTTACTGCAGGAATAGAAATAGAGAGGCAGGATTCTTTGTTGATACATTTCGTATATCAACATGTTTCGTATATCAACATTAAGTTTGCAACTATGGTTGCCTTTTCCTGCATATTATCTCTTCAAGTTGTTTTTGTCAAGTCAATTTGTATCGATGTTAGTCAATTTTTTTGTGAGCCTCTGTTCAGTAGGTTGTGCAATCCATCGCTTGATAACTAATCACTTATGTGTCATTCGGTGTGGTTTGTCATAATCTTCACTTGGAGCTGATGTGCCATAATGTAGTATTCCAGTGCTCCCATTTATAGGTTGGATGTTTATATAATATTTAATAGCTGAATATTAATGAAAAGGGTAGCGCATCGTCATTAAAGAAGAGTGATGAGTATATGTACTTGTTTTAAACTTGAAAGACTACTTTAAATTTTACACGTGGTTTCCTAAGCTTGAATGGATATAGCTTTCATGTAGTTGCATGTAAATGTCCTTTAAAACTTTGTTGTGCAGAAATGTTGTATTTAAGTCAAGTTGGTAAACTTCCCATTCTTGAATGGCTGATGAACAAAAGAATTTTTAAAAAATCATAGAGGTGATATGCATAAAGTTTGAGTTGAAATCTGACAAAATAAAATTCACCAAATAGTTTCCCAAGATAATTCATTTTTTTGCAACACTTTTATTTTATTTTATGACCAATAAAGCCACACTTTAAGTGACCAACAAAGCCAATCACTCGTGTCTCAAACTGCATCCATAATGTGAGCTGCCCAGCAAGCTAATCTTATACAATCCAATTGTGTACAACAATCAGAATGTGGGACACTCAATGTGGAAATGATGTTTATCAATATATATATATATATATATATATATCTGATTTTTTTTAAAAATAACCAACAATTTTGTGGATGAAAACTTTTCAGTTTCGTGCATGTGAATTACATAATTATTGCACTTAAGCATTAAAATTGGCAAATACACTCAACATAAAACTACTAGCCATTTATATCAATGACAATTTAATACTTCCAGATCGATTTCATCGGACATCAATATTTAGCCCAAAATAAATGAAAATGAAAATGAAAATGCAGCTACAAAATTTTACAATTTTTTTTTTATAGATAAAATATCTTATGATCCAAAAAAACCAATAATGTTTTTAAAAATTTTCTATCAGCCAAAAATATTTACATAATTGATAAATAAAAATTTATACTTCATCTCATGTTGCAACAGTAATAATTTGTAAACTATAATTTTTTAACTTTATGCATTACTATTCCATGTTTATATTTTACACATTCTATTTTCCAATTAATTAAAATTTAAGTCATGAATGTGTTCATTTCAGCACAAAGGTCTTACGTTTAAACTGGATGCAAAGTTTTAATTTAAAATTTCAATAAAACATAAAATACACAAAACCTCATTAAACAACAACAACAATATATATATATATATATATATATATATATATATACAAAAAATAATCATAACAACAGTTTTCAGTTACAGGATTTTATTATGTACTTTAATACATATATACATATAGACAGATATAACCAAAAAAAATAAAAAATGAAAATAAAATCAAGCAAACAAACAAACCAATCAGATTTCTGACATAACAAAAAAAAAATCTATTCCTCCCACACAACATGAATCGAGAGCACAAGACTGTCAGGATAAGAACAACAACAACACAAATGAGCAGACTCATCACCCATGAGTCCAGTTTCATGTTGTGCGATGACTAGAATGCTGCGTGTGAGCTTGCACGCATTCCAGCATGTTAGCCCATATTGCAACGCATAAAAAAGGGAGGCTGGGTCTGTCGGCGTGCTGCCGAGACGATGCGAAATTCGTGATCTAGATCTCGATCTACGTCAGATCGGCGCTTGAGAACAACTGTTGTGCTCGTGACTGATTCTGCGTGGTTACAGCACCTAGCAGTCGACGTCGTTTATCAACCATGAGTGAGATAAGTGGGGCGGTGCCAACTCTTACTGCAAGATGTTGCACTTTGTAAGCCGGCGAACAGGGTTTATGTCCAAATGGGGTGTGTGATCCCATCCTACAGTGGTTGCTTACAACTACTGCACGGTATGTTGTTTTTAGTAGAGCGGAGGATTGTATTGTAACAACTTGTAAAATTCGGTGCAAGTGGGAGGTAAAGTTGATTCTTTAACTGTTCATTTACTCTGTTCATGACACGTGACCCATGAATCAACGTGAATGACCAAATTCTGCTATTCATTTGTCAGCTCACGCAGGGAGCGCGGATATAGCAAAATCGCCCATATTTCTTCCCAGTCACTGTTGATACATGTGAGATACGTGTTTTGTATTGGGGTGAAATCTTTTTAATTTTGGCAAACAATAAACTTTCCGAATTCCCGCGTGCCAAATCTCAGCGTGAAAACACGAAATATCTGATAAGGTGATCCTTAAAACAATTTTAATTTCCCTCCCAGTGCCTGAAAAATGCTTGACTGCAAACAAGTCTTCTGTGAATAGCCGTGCCTACAAAAAAAAAAAACATAGTAATTAAAAAATAAATAAAATCCAAGTATCTCGGTCCTGAAAGAGCACAAATTCATAGCCGTATTCCTAGCATCCGAGGCCATATTCGTGTACACCTCACTATGTCGATGAATCCCTTCGATGCAGCTTCATCCTGTAATGGTACTCGGCCTGATCTCAACCTGCCATGTATAAATTACCTGCATTCTATCACAAGCATTACAGCAATCAACGATGCCTGAGGCTGGCTCTCACATAAGATTGTCTTTTTCCTTGAGAACCCATGAACCTTGACGAGCTTCGGTTGAGCACGGCGGACGACTTCTGAGGCTCCTGGTAGAATCGATTTATAGACCGCCACAAGTGAAAATGGCTCGATCGGTCGCGACGTTGATAATAGTGTGGGCCATTTCTGGCCCGCTCAGCTTGGAATTGGGTGATAGCTTCATGAGAGTGCTGGCTCAAGGTGAGATCTGCAGCCACTGTATTCAGTTTTAACGTTATTGTGGGGAAGTGACCCATGTGTACTTTTGAGTTCTCTGCAATGTAGGGATTCACGTAGTACCCTGCCAAACTTAAAGCATCAACCGAAGAAGAGCGCTTGTTTACCATTCATGCGTTTTGATTTTTGATGCATTGCTATTTTGATTGCTTGTAGAGTTCGACTATACCGATGGGCCGCACGGTCCAGCCAGCTGGGGAAGTTTGAATACCACTTGGAGAACTTGCTCAGATGGCATGGTGCAGTCCCCGATTGATATCACCCCCGAGATTATTGTCACCGGCAAGAAATTGAAGGACCTGGAAGTGGATTATCCCCACTATGCCATCCTTGCCAACATATCTAATAATGGCCACTCAGTCGAGGTAATCTCTTCTCAACCTGACACCTCTGATTCTTGCTGGGAGATCATGACGGCGGCCGACTTCAATTGACTTAATTCACCTCACAACGTTCATCGGATTGATTCGCTGCCAGTAAACACTTGATAATATTGCGGTTTTTTTCCTGACTTCAAGAGAACCAATCTTTCCGATCATGGCAGCTGAAAATTCCCTATGGTTCCGTAGAGCTGAAGATCAAGGGGGTGAAGTACCGAAGCACACAGATGCACTTCCACTGCCCAGGCGAGCACACATTTGCGAAGCTCAAGTAAGTACTATGGTATACTCCCCATTGAATATCTATCCATCATCACATGCTCAAACAAATTTTCATCTTAAGAATAAACAACGAATCGATCGCTCAATGAATTACACGCATGACAACCACGACTAGGACTTCGGTAAACTGTTCGATATGTCGGGACCAGCTTCTGATCCCTCAAAACTTCACACAGCTTTGCGTTGGAGGCTCATCTGGTGCTAATTTCAGCGGCTGGCAAGATTGCGGTGGTCGCATGGCTCTTCAATCTGGGACCAGTCAGTCCTTTCTTCGATCAGGTACTGAATACATCCCTCATCTGGCAAACTTGAGTGAACGATAATCTTACGATTAAAGGCTTGGTAGTGTAACACTGGTCCCTGATAGAATCTATAACATGGTTGCGTAGTTCATCGACAACCTGCTAGCGTACAAAGAAGAGAACCCACTTGCATCCCCAATCAAGCTGCTGCCGATCCATGCAGAGCATTACGGCCGGTACACAGGCTCTCTCACCACCCCCCCTTGCACAGAAAACGTCTTGTGGACAGTCTTGCTATGGAACGTAAGATTCAGTGCCCAAAGTTTCACAGTTTCGGCATGCTTTGGGTTTCCAATTTTGTCTAGAACCGTCAGTTGGGTGCTATGTTCTTGATATTGTCACTGGAGGATCCACGACGATTGGCACTTAACATATACAATCCTCATAATTCATTGCTTGCTGAGGAAGGGGTCATTGAAGTTTTTGCAAACCATTGATCCATTGTGTCGGTGTTGTGGCGCACATGAGGCAGTTTCCCACGGTTTCACAGGCGCAGGTGAAAAAACTCCAAGCCATTTTGGTATGTTAATCGCCTACCTAGCTTCATGATTACAGCGTTGTAAGAACTATGGTTGCATGTTAAACTCTTGAAGTGGATTCGTATGTGAGTAGAGAATCTTGCCGGAAATAGTCGAAGAAAGCATACATTACTTCAACATGGAATTCTGTTTCTACCCCTGAAACCATTCGACCTGCAGAAACCCAATGCACGGCCCGCACAACCTCCGAACGGGAGGAAGTTTGTGATCAACTCCAGACACGATTAATTTAGCTGTATCGTATTCAAGGCCGCAGCAGGAAACAAACTCCATAGATGAATATGGTCAGCTGCGCCTCTTGATCTCGGGAATCCTTGTTTTCGAACAATGCAAATGAGGTAAAGCAGTTCAACGAGAAATGTAGAATCGCTCAAAAGAGAACTCCAACTCTTGCGTACAAACTGTGCCCATGCCTGTTGACCTTGTGATTTTGTGAATAAAAACACGACTACTCTGTGTTTCGTCTGTATGAGACCAACTGGTCCGGCTACAAATTCATTTACCCGAGATGTCAAAGTACCTGAGCACATTGTGCAAGCATGTGAGGAGTAATAACGACTAAAAAGTTTTTCATATCGGCTCAACCAAAGAAATTGAGCAGAAACAGTTCCATCCGAAGCTTGAAACTGTCGAATCTCTGTCCACAACAATGACGTTGATTTTCTATTGAAAATCCTCAACTAAGTTGGTTTGTTTACTGTTATGATGGGTGTCAATATTGCAGAGCTCTGAGGTACAAAAACTGTTGTCGGTAATGAACAAAAGCTCGTAAGAGAACGTAGGAGATTATCCTTAAGTAATTCTTAGAGAGAGCGCTTTTGGGGAAATAACCGCTAGTTCGGTGAGTTGCAAATCCTGCTCATGTTCATCACCCTCCCAACTAACCAACAGTTGCTAGAAATCACCCACATGTTTACCTCCATGTCCGTAACCCCTTCCGTAACAATCTCTCTCAAACTGCAACTTCTTCAACAATCTATCCAGCTACAAAAGCATGCAATTCTTCATGCATTCCGCACTGTCGGTATGTGTTTTTTCTTACTAGAAACCAGCTCAATAAAAAAAAAACCTCAACAGAAGCAAACAGTTGGTATTCTACATATGGGTCTAATCAAAAGGACCTCACCATTTGCAGTGGCATTCTCCATCGCCAACGCTACAAGCTCTCGTGCAAGTATCAGATGCACACAAACTCAGGTTTAGAAACAATCTATGGAAACTAATTTTTCATCATAAAAGATTGCAGGAATTGTGTATGATTTGATCAGTGAACTGCTTGAGTTTGTGATATTCGCTAGGTTTTGGAAAAGAATGATCGGAGTGGTGGAAATGTTATTAAGAATGGGTGGGGGTCAAGTTGGAGTCACTTGTTCTCAAATGTGGATGGAAGATGGGTCTTTATCAAAGGTGGGAACTTTATTTGATTCAAAGCATAAATTTTATGCGGAAAAGATAAATTATTATTATTTCAAGATATTACTATATTTTGGATTATCCAAAACTAATGAAACAGTAAACATTTTCTCCCCAGTCCGTCCATGATTTAATAAGAAACAGAATAATTACATTTTGGTGCATCCTACGTGGCGTGGTGGAGAGGTAGAGAGGGATCCTCGCAGCGCTATGCCTCCACCGAAGGGATTCCAAATTATCGAAAGATTACCTGGATGCCGAAGGCAAGCATCGCCTGGCACTCCAGAAATAGCCGATCTGGACGCATGGGATCTGCATGGTGAGCTGGCACTCCCCACGTGGATCTCATTGCGGCCCAAGTGTGGACCTTAGAGCACCCTATTTCCACGAAGCGGGGTGGTACACTCAGCCTGCCCGGGGGGGTTATTATAAAAAGGAGGGGGACACTTCTGGCACCGCAGTCTCTTGGCTTCTATTTGGTCCTGGGACTTGAAATCCCATCTGTCTGCATCTCTGGATCCCAACTCTGCTGGTCCATTTCATGTTTATGGGAATTCATGTGCTAAAAACAAACTTTATATTTGTGCTTTTTTTTGTACTTGCTGGGTTGTCAGTTATTTTGGTTGAGAGGTTAAAGGTCCACATACTACTACCCTGGACATATGGTTTATTACCAGTTTGCAGCTTAAATTGAAAAATAAATAAAATAAATAAAAACATAATTACACATACTTTGTATACTGAGTTCTTCTGTGAATTGTGTCTTGCGTCCATGTAAGATAGATCCCTGATGTTTGATTCCTATTCAAATTTTAATACTCCTCAAAACTCTCTGTGGATCCAAACCAGTGAAGGTTGGAATTTGATTTTTATTTGGCATACTACTCACACTTCACCAGTGTTGCAAATGACACCACCATGTTGTAGAATTCAATGCATTTTATGATAAAACAATGAATTTGAACATCTTCACTGAAATGTAGTTACTTGGATGTAGCATACTTAAATTGCTGTGAAATATTCTATGCACCATTACTTTGAAAGGATTCTGTTTGATCAAATGGATGTATTTTTTCTGTGTTGGCTTCATAAGTACAAGCTTCCCTTTAAAAAAGATATTGATCAAACAGAATGAACATTTACAAAGAAATTAAACACCCATCAATAATGTGAACACTGAATGTTCTTTCACATCTAGAACACCACTCAACTAACTCTAATGTTAGAGTAGCTAGGAATGATTATTCTTGTTTGTTGTTTATTGTTTCATTAGATTTTTTATACAAGCACCAGTTGGAAAATGCAAGTGGATGGCGTAGGTATATATTATATCCAGATTTTAGTCCTCATAGAGTATTACACCAGGTAATATATGGTTTGCACCACTGGCTTGACTTTATAAGCCCCAACTTATTCAACCAAATGAATTGAAATAAAAAAGAAATTTTAATTGAATTCCACAAAACCCAACCCTCACAAACTCCAACTCCTTTAATTATTTAGATTATTCGTTTTTATTTTTTAGATTATGCTTTCCTGTGTTAGTCAAGCATGCTTCAAGTCAAAGGCTGTGGTGCCAATTCCCACCTGAAACTTGTGTACTGCCAGGGTGGACAGCATCTTAACCAGATAGTCTCTTCTGGAATATTGGTTTTAGCTCTTTAGTGTGCTTCGGCCCCTTGATTCCAGGGATATTGCCAACTCATATCACTGGTCAATATCCTCAATTGAAGGAGCTAGAAAATATAATAAGAAAACTGAATGACGAACATATACTCTCATTAACACAAACTTTTTATTGCTGATTAACCCAACTTTTTTCCTTTTAACTTTCAAGTACCATAGGCTCAATGCACAGTGCCACTTGGGAACATGGCAACCACAGAGCAATCTACCATGTGAGTCATGCTCCACCACTTTCATTATGATCAAAGCATCCACTTATCCACTGGTTTGGCACAGGCATTAAATTTTGCTACTCCTGCCCCTACAGTGGGTGGGTTTGGGGCAGCTTCTTGGGTCTGAGCTGCATTAGCCCCACAGTGGATGGGCAGCCCAGGTGGGTGTCAGCACACAGCACTTGAGAGGACAAAGCATGCATGGCATCTGTGTTAAGGAATTTTGTTACACAGTGTATAGTGGAGACTGTCACATGGGTGGAGTCTGCCTGTGTGATGACTTTTGATTGACTTTTCTGTTCATGGTATCCTGGGCAGCAGGGATGAGTTTCTTTTGGATGCCTGGGCTTTGTCCTTACGCAACACAGGGATGGGGGATGTTTTCTTCTTGGGCAGGGGGGCAGCACCTTGCTGACCTTTGTGGCATACAGGAACTCACCTGTGTGAGGCCAATGTTTCAAGATTTTTTGTCTGAGAAACTTCATTAAACATAGAAGATTTGACTGATACAGCTGTGAATCAATAATAACAATAACAGAAAAATTAACCAAAGTATATAATAATAAAAAATTCAATGGCTCTGTTTTGATACTAGTACAAACTTTTATTGCAGATAGTTGGCATGTGAGTCAGAATTCAAGATTTTGGATAATTGGTGATACAGGAAACCTTTACTTGGAGCTTTCAACCATTTCAAATTGTCAATTGCCATTCAAGAGCTGGGACTTTGGAAGTACAGTGATGTCATTTAAATATTTGGGGACAATCCAGTATTTTATATTTTATATTTATTTTCTACTTCAATTTTGTTAAAGATAATCATCCAACAAATAAATAAATGAATAAATATCTCTCTCTTAAAAAGTATTATTGTAATATATACACACACACACACACACACACACACATATATATATATATATATATATATATATTTATTTATTTGCACTAGTTGAGTTGTACACATTTACCCACAAGAAAAATCATTTGAACCTTTGACACATAGAATAGCCAATCCAATTTATGAACCATGCAGCCACCCTTTGGTTTAGTGGTTGTTGGACAAAGCATACTGTTGGAGCACCAATGATCAATTTAATGTCAAAACCAAGATACATAACGAAAAGAAACAAAAAACAGAAAAAGAAATGAAGAAAAAGACAGAGAAAGGAGAAGGTGACAGGAATGTAGGGAAGAAGGAAACAGGGAAGAATGAATGAAAGTAAAAGAGATTAATGAATATTCCCATTCTCTTGACAACGAACGTCAACAAGCCAGGAAAAAGCAAAACGAAAATGTATAACGGAACTTTTTTTTCCCCTGATCCTTAAAAGCTCTGATAGCGACCAACCAACGGAGCGCGCTTCCACAGAGGCCGTTCTTGGCCTGCTTCCTCCTCCTCCTCATCACCATCATCATCATCCAAAGGAAAGTTCGCTTTGTCTTTGAACCCGGAATTTGTCATACCTGGGGAGAGTTGGTGGAAATCGAAATAGATCCATTTATTCATTCGTTCATGCATTCATTATTTGATTGCATGTTTTCCCGTGGCTGTGAGGGTGGGCCCGCTCTTGAGTATCTGATGACATTGGTGTGGATTTCGAATTTCTTTCTGGCTCTGAAGGACGCTCGCGAAGAAGTGGAATTGTCCCTTTTCACACACGTCGTGGAATTGGCGCTGTGGTGCGGAGGGGTTTTGGGGGAGAAGACGGAGTAGGTGGAGCATTAGCAGCTGCGGCAGTGAGTGCCTGTGGCGCACCACCAAGCCCGCAGCGCAACCTCCGCAAGGCTAGAGGAATTCCGTCCGTTCTGAGCCAACTCCTTGTGACCTGTATGTCCGTCGCCGTTGTGCCATCCCCATTGCGATCCTGTCAATCCATCCACCTTCTGTGACGAGATCTTACCTCTTTCGTTTTTCTTCATTCTGCACCTGCTCCTCTTTCTCGCTACCTCTCTCCCCCTCTCTCCCACTCTCTCTCTTTCTCTCGCCACGTTGTACTTTTCCTCTCGGCTGTGTACTTCCTCTGCTACTTTCACATCGTCTGGCGGGGACTGCGATTTTGTGCTGCAGCGTCCAGGCAGTAGCATAACTGCTTTCTGCTGGACAATGCTGTTGACTGTCTGTCCAGGAGTGCTGTAGGCTTTTCAAGTGGACAGGGAGCACTGCGCATTGGATGCAGGTTAGTAGCGGTTGATGTTGGCGATGGTGTGGTTGTGGTGATTCCCCGGTTCTGGCGTTTTGTATTTCGGAGTTTGATCTGCGCAATTCGGAAGTGAGGAGACTGTGGTTTGTTTGTTTGGTCGAGTTGTTGTTAGATGCAGGCATTGAGGACTACTGCCTGCTTGGCGAGGATTGCGCTAAGCTAGTCATAGCTTGTTTTGTGTGGTTCTTCGGCTGCGTTGTGTGTTGGTTGGGAGAGGAAGAGGAACAAAGGAAGAGTCGTGGCCTTTTTATGGCGAGTTTCGAAGAAAACTAGTTGGAACTTTTGGTCGTGATCACTGGGAAAGAAATCATGCGGAGACTGAGATCTCTTCGTGGAGGTGGTAGAGTGATTTATGGAGAGACCGCTCGGGCTTGATCTGCCATTTCAGATTCTCTACGTTGTACTTCCTCCGTCACTTTCCTTCATGCGATGTATTTCGTCGCTGGTGTTATAATAACTGGACTACTTTCGGTTTAGTCGACTGGCAGTGGAAAGCAATTCTCTGGAAAAATTTCTGAGTATTGCCAACAGTGGTTTTCCTCTCATCGATTGATGATTCAGATTTTGTTTCAGATGCTGATTCGAGGCTTGCAACTGATGGTTGTAAACTGATGGTTGTAAACCTCAGTCGGTCACGGTCACGGTCCTTGAATCAGGGATTTGGATAGTTCATTGTCTGCACATTTATCTTTGAACTATGGCTTGGTGAGCTGGGATGTATAAGAAGCATGGGACTGTGTATGAACTATGTCAAGATATTCTCTCCTGAGACTCCATATGTGTCGTTCTTTAATTGTACGAGGTAGAATTCGGTACAGTCGTCAATCGCTGGATAGCACTTCTAAATGCATGGACTAATCAATTTTCCTCGCAGTCTAGGGAGGATTTCCTGGAATGGGTAAATTGGTCAAGGAGGTGAGCGGGGAAAGCGATGGTGACGATGGCCGTCGTCTGAAGAAATCCTCCAGGCGAAAAAAATCCTCTAGGAGAAAGGAATCTTCTAAGCTCAAATCTAGTAGTAGCAGCAGTAGCAGCAGCAGCAGCAGCTCAAGTAGTTCAGATTCAAGTAGCATGAACTCAGACGTCGATCGTGAAGGGGCTCGATCTCACAGGGAGGAAGAGGAAGTTGTTTCGGAGTACAGAAGCGGATCTCACAACGACGTGGAGATGGAGAAGTTCATAGAAGAGGTGAGTGTGCCAGAGATGATGTATGCGGAGCCAGCGAGGGTCAATGGTGGTGGCGATACTGGTAATGAAATGCTTGCCCATCAGGTTTCTGGAGTAGCTGAAGAGAGAGCACCGGCGGAGGAAGCGAAGTCGCCCGAGGAGATTGTTGAGGGGGATGTGAAGTCGGCCGAGGGGATCGAAAATGGGGGAGAGATGTCGCCCGGAGAGAATGAAAACGAGGAAGAGAAGACGACTGAAGGGATTGAAAACGGGGAAGAAAAAATGCCTGAAGAGACCGAAAAGGAGAAAATATCCGACGATCTTGTGTTGGAGGAGGCAGGGGCCGGTGATGAGAGTGGAGGATATTCCGCAGCTGCCGCTGGAGAAGATTTGATGGAAAGCTCAAAAGGGTATGGTGTAGTTATTTCAGAAACGGAGAGCGGAATTCATGGACAGGGTGAATGTGATATGACCGGCATTTCAGAAGATAATGTGAATTTTGGGTCTTCCGAAGAGGTTGCATCCTCAGAGCCTGTGGCAGGAGTTGAAAATCAAGGATTTGCCACATCAGAACCTGCACAGGATGTTGAGAATCCAGAACCTGTGGTTGTAAGGAGCTCAGAACCGGAGTTTGCTGATGAGACCTTGGAATCAGAACCTGTTAGAGAGGCAGTGAACCCAAAGCCTGCTGAAGATGTTGAGGATTCAGCGCCTTTGGGAGAGTCTGTGGAGGATGTGGTTGCAGATAGTGAGCTTCCTAGTCTTGAATATCAGGCTCCTTCTGAATTTATTGTAGGTTCTGAGAGGAAGGATTCCGGTCACGCTTCCATGTTTGAAGATGAGAGTGAAATGAATGCTGAGCTTTCATCATCCGAAAGCAGTCAGGAGTGTACAGAGACTAAGGAAGTTGGGCCTGCAGTGAATGAGAACGAAGGGGAATGGAAAATGTCGTCTGAGTCGAAAGATAGAACGGATCGATCGATTGACTCTGAGGTCATTAACAATTTGAACGTAACTGAAATCGAAGGCACAAGCGGGCATGATGATCGTGATGGTAGCAAAGCTGCTCGTGACACCCGCCGGAACCTCAGCGTAGAGTTGCTATCGCCCATGGATGTACAGAAAAGATTCGTAAGCCGGGCCGTCACACCATCGCCGAAGAGAGAAGGCAGTCAGGTGTATAACATTGTGATGGCACTTGAAGGCTTGCAAATTGGTGAGAAATGCATTCACGGCGAGATTGACCACGGCCTTTGTCATGCAAGGCAAGGAGACCGCAAAACATCTTTCTCACACTCCTTTTCACCGTCGACACGGGTGCAGCAGGAATCATCCATTTCTCCGAAGGGGGAGGATACGGTTAATGCCCCTGACCCGAAGAGTAATGTGGAGGTAACTGTACGTGACGGAGAGAAGACGGAAGTACACAATCACATGAGCATTGTTCAGCACGATGCTCAGTCGGGACAGACCCTACACAAGACGTACACAACTACAACTGAAACCTACACTGACACTGTCATATTCCGAAAAGAGGACGGGTTTTTGCCACGCACTCCGGGCAAGAGCTCGTTATCAAAATCTCAGTCCATGGGAGCCGTTTTCAATCAGGTCGATTCGTCTGAATCCATCACCCCTAGACTCAAAATTGTCCATGAATTTCCGGCGGAACTGAATGGTGGTGAATCGCATGCGGGTGCGAGCACTTCAACAAGGGCAATTGAAGGTGAATCCGAGGTAGAGAGAATCCTGCGACTGCAGGAAACGCACGACCTTGTGTGTCCTGTGTGCAGATCTTGCATTACAAAGCGAGTCATTCTTCGAAAGCGGAAGAGAACTACCGTCATATCGAGTGTCGACATGTGGGAGACAGAAGTTCAAACCGATGAGGAAAACGCCGAAGTGCAGGCTAGTGACACTGTCGGCGACAATGTTGAAGGGACCATCGTGGAAAAACATGAAGATTACGGATGCTTGGCGTGCTTCACCTTTCTATTTCGCAGAGGTAACAATTATTTGCAAGGCATTACTGCCAAGATTAGGTCGTTCAATTTTCTGTTGCTCACATGCAGGTTAGTCTGAGAATCCAGTGACGCTGCAGAAGAATCAATAATGAATAAGATGATTTTTTTTGTAGCGCAAGACACATTTTTTTTTTTTTTTTTTTTTTTTTTTTCAATTCAATAGGAACTTATTTGTGCTTTGAATTTGACTTTCAGAAAGAAGTGTGCAACGCACTGAAGCTGTCGCAGTACCGGGCGCTGAAGAAGCGTCAGCACCTGTTTCAGTTGCATCCAGCTCGCAGATAGATACATCAAAGCAGAGTGTTATTCAATCTCCTGCGCCAGTTGCGGAGTTACCCCCTACCGTCACTAACGAAGACTATGATAATCGCTGTCTGCCGATTTTCTTCACATGGAGACGGAAGGCGACTAGTCCGGTTGACTCGGGTAAAACTCTATGAGCTCTGTTGGTGGTATGATGTTATCACAGGTGTACGTTTTTTTTCTTGTTTTGTTTGTATGACCTTTGAGGTATGACATTACGACTAAGTCGGATAAGTAGGATTCGTCTATAAAAATCGGAAAACCGGAAAATTATATTTGTAAATTTGGATCTTCCAAGAGCTGGAATTGACAAGAATAGAGAATGTTATTGTACAGAGGTGGTGGATCCTCTTCTAGGTGAAGAAGAAAGAGAGGCGATCGTGAGAGACTCGCCCGTCGAGGATTTGCCCACTCAGTCTAAAGATGTGTCAGGTGAAGAACTTCAAGCTTCTGAAGTCGGACAACCACCAGCTTTTGAAGCCGAGAAACAGCCAGTCTCTGAGATCGAGCAACATCCAGCCTGTGAGATCGTTGTTCTACCTGTTGCACCCGCGAGAGAAGTTCAAATTCCTGTGGTGGTAATGGAATCCCGAGAGGATCGTCTCTGTTTTCCATTTTTATGGAGAAGAGCCTCCAGAACCACACTAGTACAATCAGGTAGACTTCCATTTTAAATCTTTTAGTTGAATTAACTTTTCATATTTTATTTTATTTTATTTTTCCATCTCAGTGAATGCTCCTGTTTTAGGATGTGCATATCTATCAATGGTTGCACATTAGATGTGTAGTATGTTTATTTTTAGCGCACGAACCGTACTTTCTGATTCCCTTCTTTTGAAGTGCTTACGTGCTCTGAATGACACTAGCTGGTGTTGCACTTATTTACAGAACTTTCACAACCTTTGCTGACGAAGGACAATATTTATGAAGAACATGAAAGCACGGAGCGTCGAAGTGAGGACAGTATAAACAAAGTCAAAGAGAAAATCCAATCAACTGAAGATTTCTCCAACATTGGGGATGACTTGTGGATGTACCCAGAACAGGTTCCACTCTCCATAGCACCCCAGGAAGAGCCACCAACTCCGGAATTTGCTCGTACCACTGATTCAGCTTCTGGCAGTGAAGGTCGTGAGACTATTCAACTCTCTCCCTCTTTGAAGGAAGCTTTGTTGCCGGTTTCATTTGTTACTGAAGAGCGGGAGGCTCAGAGAGCGACCCTCAATTGTATGGATATTCTTCTTCCTGCTTACCCTTGGGGACCCCCGGGAGCGGGCCGTAAAAAAGGTTTGTCTTCTAAGACTTTTTTCTATTTTGTTGTTGATAGTGTCGCATTTGCTTAATCTATACGCAATTAGGCATCGTTTCAGTTTTTCAAGTTCCAATTTTTGTGGTTGGCTTTCAGATGTACTAGAGAGACAAGACGAACAAAGTAGCAATACTTCTACCAAGTTCGAGTTTAACCTGGTGGCCCAAACTGTCGGCGAAGGTGTTGATGTGGCATTAGAGCAATCTGTTACTGACAGCATAAAAGAGCCCGAAGCTCCACCACCGAAACTACTGGTAGAGATCGCTCCGCCACAAACCACTTCTACATCTCAACTAGAGAAAGCAGAAGAGATTGTTTTACCCGAACAAAGCAACATTAAAGGTAATTTTCAGTCTGTCTCTTTCACCTTTTCATACCTGCATAATTCATCACGAGATAATTTGACTATGTTCAATGTCACCGCATCATCCTGACTGCACCTTAATAATAATGATGATAAAAATATACATTTTGTTTCCAAGCATACCAGGACACTAGCAGCGAAATTCGCAAATGCGAAGTGATTTACCTATTTTTCAGTGTGATCCGGTTGATCTTTGTTGAGTTTTTCGCTGTTTGGGTCGTTTATGTACACAGTGGTGGAATTCAGAATAAGGGAATTCAGAATAAGTTTTCGCGTTTTATTTTTTGCTATAGAGCCTCAAGGCGTTGTGTTGTCTCAGGAACCGATTTCAAAGTCGTAGACGAATTATCTGAGAATGAAATAAGCATGATGAGAAGAGAGGATTCCAGATGCTTTCCTCTCTTGCTACCAACTATTTCTTGGAGGCGATCAAACCTGACGAATGAAGGTAAAGAAGTCGAGAAAGCAGATGAATTTGGTGATATTGAAACACTTCGCGATGGAGGTCAGAAAATGGAAGGGGATTTCAGTGATTCTGAAACAGTGGACCAAGAGGAGGTTCCCTTAATACGAAAGCCTCCTACGTCGAAAATACCAACTCCCAGCAAAGTGGAAGTTGATCAGGGATCAATTGCACCTTCGGTGATAGAAGATAGCAGCCATCCTGAAGTACAACAAAGAGATTTCAGCTTCACCGAAGAAATTTCTGAACATGATAACTTGCCAGATTTGCCACCTGTTCATGAGACATTTGAAGAAGAAACCAGGGAGAGGGCAACCTGGACTTGCTGCGTTCCAGGAAGTTGCCTGCCTTCGTACTCACAGCTTGCCTACCAAACAAACGGTCAGTTTAGCACTTGAGCATGTATTATGAGAGATGATCTCTCACAGTATTCTTGAATATTCTGAACAGTCCAGTGTCTTCGTGAGATGGTGATACAATTCTTCAGTAGTTACCTGTGATTAGTCGTTTTCTTATTGCTCATATTCTTCCAATCTTACCTAGCGCAATTCATGGCTCCTCACTCTGTCCAGATTGACTACCAGTACGTGTGTTGTGTTTGTTAGTGCCTTATGTCTATATTGAACAACTGCACTGAAATTTCTTAATTCACATCTCCATGTCACTATTTGTAATCTTTCTCGCAAGCTTTTGTATGGCGTGTGTAGAAGTAGTATTTTTGGGTTCTCCAATTATATCTCCTTTGGATTCATTCGACTTGTCTTTGGTGACCCGTGAATGCTGTGACATTGCAGATAGAGCCTTAGAGAGACAACCTCTTCCTGAGTCTCCTGATGAAGTTCCTGCAGCTTCTAACTTAGATGTTTTCGAGGAGACACACCTAGGATTTCATGAGGATGTGACGAAGCACACTACAATTGACGCGCGTATCGTAACTGAAACGGTTACTACTACAGTTTCGGACAAGACCGATGAGCAGGATGGAGACACCGTACAGTCGGTTAAGGTTGATACTTCAGTAAGCTATGTCCATGCTCTAGTGGAACAGGATGGTGCAGTGAAAGGAACGCCACATGTTGATGATTATCCTACCTCCAGTCTGATACCTGTTGAAGAAGACCCTACTGCATCTGATTCAAAAGAAAGCACACTTACGTTAGAATCTCAATTTTCTACTGGGTATGCAGCCCTTGCCGGTTTTTCTGAAGGCGTAGAAAATGCTAGTATGAATGACATGCTTCCGTCGGGGGTCGAACATAATTTCAATCTAGAGCTCCGACCGTCTGAACCTGCTACAGAGGATGAGCAGCCTGCTCAAGTGCCTGATTCAAATCAACTAGATACTGGTCGAGAGATCAGTCCAGCTGCTGATATTGTGCAGGCTCAGCAGCCCGTTCCAGTTCAAGATGCCGATGCATCCTGTTGTCTCCCCAACTCGAAGTGGCTTTGGGGTAGATGGAAACCTACTATCGAAGGTGAACTTTCTGTTCAGAAATCAAGCTTCATGCATAGATCCTGCAGCCTTGATAAGTTGGGCGTCTTGATTGCTCGAAAGCTTCTGGGACCATTTTGAGCCGCGTAGACCACCATTATGTGTGTTTTATGCAGATCACTTCTGTTGATAGTTCTGAATTTGTTGCTCGTTAACGCATGCAGAGGCAGAACTGCGAATTCCACTTCTTGGAAGTGACTCAGAACAAGTGCAACAGGAGAGCCATCATCTTGACGTTGATTCTGAAGCAGATTCCAAAGATTCATCCGCTCATGTAACTATTGAACAAACACATGAAGTTATTACAACGACGGCAGCTCCTACTGCAGTTGCTGGCGAGGATGCTGAAGTGGACCACTCATCGTGTAGCTGTTTCCCATGGAGGGGCCGATATGACCGAGGTTTCTTCTTTATTTTAATCTTAATTTGGATACATTTTTATAGCAGTTTTAACTGTTTTCCCGAACCCAAGTGAGCTAGATGTATATATATATATATATATATATATATATACATACATATTTTTTTTAAAATTTAATTTTTTTCAACTAAACGCTTTCCCTCTTAACTATGTAACTCATTTGGTTTTTCTATCTGCCTCTCCAGAAGTGGCTACTACAGAAACGATAGTGACTGTGGAAACTGATCACACGGTCATTGGCCTTGAGGGCACTGATGCTCCAAGTACACTTTTAGCTGCTACACGCGCAGCAGAGGATGCTGGACTGATGGATGAATCACGCCACCAGGATCCTGAATATCTGAAAAGTATTGTTTATGGTGGGCTTGACGTATCGTTGACAAGTCTCGGAGTTATTGCTTCTGCTGCTGGCGGTGACGCCAAGACAAGTGAGTCTCTCTTTCACTTCAGAAGATATCACATTGCTCTAGACTTGTATCAAGGCAATTGATTATTAGATCTATGGTTGTGACCGTGCTAACATTCTTTTTCGTCTGTCTCAGGGAACGTTCTCGCCCTGGGACTCGCCAATTTGTTTTTTGGTTTCCTGACCTTTTTCTACAAGGTGTGCATACACTCTTTTGCTCTCTTGTTCAAGCACTTGATCGCAGTGTTGTATTTGATGCTGTACATAGGATAATACGGACCTGCAAGTTGTCGGCATATTGTAAGTGCCACATGTTTCTGAATATTTCGTTTGTTACAGATCCAGGATTTACATAAGGATAGTCCAGCTCGCTTTCAAGAGAGCGTTGGACCGAGGTTTTTGGTGAATGGCCCGTTGGCCATTCTCTCGTTCCTGGTGTTCGGGTCTCTTCCAGTTCTTGCTTTTGGATTCAGTTTCCGACAGTCTAATGACCATGATTATAAGATGGCGGTAACTGTGATCGTCTCTACCATAGCCATAGCTTTACTCGGATGTGGTAAGGTTGCTGCTAAAATGACGGTGTTATCGTACCGGCGAACTGTGTCTACCTTGATCGTAACTGGTGTGGTCGCAGCCGTTTCTTGTTTCTACGCTGGAGAGTACATCTCACATTTACTACAGAAATATGGTATTTTAGATGAGTGAGAAAGTACAAAGATCTTGGCATTATTATACATGTAGTGCTCATTCTAGTTTGGTACTTGTTTTCTCCATGAAAGTGTGATCATTAGCCAGTCCTTTATTATAGAATGCAGATTTGTGCATTTGATTGTGTTGATCAAGTAAACTGCCCATTCCAACAATGGAGGTACAGATTGATGTCTTTGTACATGAAAATAATATAAGGTTGCGATTTTGACCATCGTAATTACCAGTTCCTTGCAAACAGAATTTACGGCTTCTTATCGATGGTGATGGTTATTAAATGATCATCATAGATGCTCTAACTTTTTAGCAGTAGAGGCTCCATATGCAAATTGGATGTGACAATGGCGGCTACTTTCTACTGGAATTTTGAATTGTAATTATTTGACAAAGTATCATGACGTATGGAAGCTAATTGTAGTCTTCAATGTCAGTAGCGATGAGATTACTAGCCTGAATTTAATGAAAATTGGACTGGTATCAAACAGGTGGTCGAATCAGCTGGCATCACATTCTACTGGTGTTGATTGTAGACAAGGCTCTTGGGCTTCCGCGGACCTGGTCATGAAAATCGTCTAGCTGCTATGGTGCTCCTGCTTCGACTTCCAGGGTCAACAACCACGTGCGTCCCCTCATGACCTTGCATTCCGCGTTGCACCATTGTGTATTGGCCAATCTGTTACTAAATTGGTCAAACGTACCTCCAACACTCCTACGCCACGAATCATCTTCGAATATAAAAGCAGACATCTCACGTTCCTGAGGCTTGCACGTCATATCCTCTAATGATGGAGTAGTCCCATGTGCCTTCAAGCTTTAGGATTCAATGCAATAATGGTTAACTGCTCACAATGAGGAAGGAGCAAGTACTTGGAATCAAACACAAGAAAAAACACTAAAAAATTGAGGGAAGCTTAGATTAGTGGCTGGTCAAACGACATAGAGGCTGGACGCATCTGGAAGCGTTGCTCGTAAAGCTTCGACCTGCAAACAGGAAGCCGCGTGATCCAGGATTGTGACGAAGCTCTCAAACAACGCTGCAGACGTCCAGAAAGACTTATCCTCCAACAATCAAACGTCACGGATCAGGTGGGGGCTATTTGGAGAAGACCCAATTCTGGTTAGAGTCCATCGGGGGCATTTACTGAATTATTTTCATATTTCTTGCAGTCAGTGCCGAGGTTCCACTCTGAAAAATGACCATGTCTGTAAGGTAGCGGTATCAATGCCGCGCACCACCACGATTATGGTGGCAATTATTCACGTCTATGTGCAAGCCAACACTAGGAACATGCGTCTGTGGCCATTTCGGTAACTAGATTTTTGCCAAAGCAAGACTTTAAGTTTGTTTTCCCGTCAATGAGAAACCTTACTACACGATCATTGGTTCAACCATATTATCAGTATTGCACATTCCGTCTATACTCTAGCCTTCAAAATTTGTGCTGTACTGCAATCTGTATCATGAGGAATCCATGAACCTTCGGCCCCGTATCGCTCCATCGCTAATGGCCCGATTCGTGGCCGATCACTCTAACGAGCTCTATCAGCTTCTCATGCTGGTTAAGACAATTGTCTTTGTCTGCGTACATGATGTCAACTCCCTATGATTTACTTCCTGCCAATATGCAAGAACTCACAACTCGGGTAATTAGGCTCTCATTCTAGTTTATGCTGTTCTTTCCACACCCTACCCAGCTTCTCACGCTTCTTTCATTGCATTGATGAATGCTGGAGTTCAATGTAGGAGTTCAGCGTTAAGAAGAACCGAGTACTTTTTCTTTGGGAGGTGACGAGACTGCCACGTAAACATTCGCCCGTTGTTATCACGATGGAATTAATAATGCCACTTAGGTTTGACTTGCTGGACCAAATGATTCACACATATGCAGAATAATTTTTCTTTACTGCAGTAAATGATCAGCTGCGCTTCTTGATCTGGTGAATTCTTGTCTTCGAACAGTGCCAATCAAGCAAAGTAACAGCTACGAGATATGTAGCATCATGCACAAACTTTGCCCATGCTATCCACCCTTTACCGTAGTAAATTCTGTGTTTCGTCTGTCTGAGACCAGCTGCTCCGCCTACAGATTGATTATCTGAGATGTTGAAAAATGCTCTGCATCTGGATTGGCTTCCAGGGACCATGACTGCCGAACGCTGGATCTGGTCTACATGCAAGCTTGACAAGGAACGAAGAAGCGCGGAGCGGGAGGATAAGAGGCACATGAACTCAAGGAGCAGGAGAGGAGAGAGAAGAAAACAACGACACCTTCGGCTTGTATATGCACTTGAAAACTCCAAAGACAGCAGCCTTACTCAGCATCTCACATCAGCCCATCTCTCTGAACTCCTTAGTTGTAAACTCAATGTTGCAACCATCGGTTCTCCTAAAGCCGAAATTACATGCAATGCATGTGCGTCGTCGTCGTGATCTTCGTGACATATCTCATGATCAAAGTCGACATAGTGACCGAATGGTATGAACCGATCCATACCCAACTCTCTTAATCCATAGAACCGACGAGAAAGACGGAAAAGCAGACCTTGAGGACGCACTCTAACACCAGACGCAAATGGCGAAGACCACTGAACTGTAACAGTAGAAGCACTCGCATTAGCCATCACCTTACCTCCCAGCAAATCAGACCGAGCAATCAATCTACAACTACTGCTCAGACCCTGATCTGTATACTAGAGCTTTACAGGAAACCTAACGAAATTAGACCTTGAAGATGCAGAGCATCAGAGTGCAATTCGTCCACCACGCAGAAACCTAATTTCACTGAGGGTCGACTCAGCAAGGTTCTCACAGCCCAGCGGTCCTCGTGAGAGGCTGTGCCTCACGTAGGCCTATCGACTACATAAGATGGTGAACAGGGTGATCCAAAGCTCCCATGAGGGGCTGATCGCCAGACCTAAGCGAGTTGCCAATATGGTTGATTGGCTGGCATATAGTAACATCCTTTGGGAAAGGCATGCATTCAAGCGTCATTGAGTCCCAGATAGTTACAATGCTCGAAGGTAGGTCAAAAGAAATGAATTTAGACAGGCTCCAGTCGACAAGAGAACCGGCATTGTAGGGAGAATCAGAGATGAACTGAATCATAAAATTTTAGAAGACTAGTATCGCTCACCAGTATACACTTTCAGAGATCCTGTCCGATCGGCGTTATCAATAACATATTCAATGCGTAAGTTCCCCATCTTTAACCCCGCCCCGTACATAAGACCCTTTCCCAGCCTTTCAACTATACTACCAGGGTCATTACGAATAGCCCCAAAATTTTGTAAGCTGGTCAGTGTATCTATGAAGGCGTAACCCTCCATCTGCTGTGGCACAGGAAAACGCACTTCACCTGCAACCTGAATAACAATCAATATCACACATTCAGGTGTTAGCATTTACTCATACTAAACAGTAGGTTACGTCCCCTATATTGCAATTTGCAACAAGGGCGCCATTCTAACCGATAATCGTTACAAGCACGAACAAAAGCACAATTAATGGCTGGTTACTAAACCTCAATGAAACGACTGAAACTGGAAAGCTCCCCGATGTTGTGGCCACGAAGAGCGTAAGGACCTCCGTTTGAAAAGGACCGATAATTTACGACGTCTCCCAGGCATCCCCCGTATCTGGTGTGCAGGACGACGACAAAAGGAATTTCATCCTTCTGTTCTGCTTTCCTTTGTAAAGGTATGTATCTAGTCATCGCAAGCAGATGCCTATTAAACATGGGTGCCCGAGTTCCCAGCCCAACACCTTGATCAAGCTGCAGAACAAAAACATTCTCCTTCCTTGATGAGTTAGACTTTTACCACAAGAATTAGTAAAACAAAAGATTGCACATAACTACTACAATGAAAATCACACTTGTACAGAGCAAGCGTCGATTAGCTGGAGGATAGACAACCAGTAAAAACAGAATTCTGGCATACACGGTATAAACGATCTTCACATATTCAGTGAGACGGACATAAATACGATACTTTACCTGAAACAAATCTCGTGCGCCTATAAGTCCTGTCTCACCCGATTTTAAGTTGCTACGAGTGATTTTCATCTGTAAGAAAGCAATGTGCTCGATTCCAGAAGATTTCAAACTACTTGAAAACCCACTACCTTCTTTGCTTTTGCAGATCGTCCCTATACTGTCCCTCGTGGCCACTTCTTCAATCACCACTCCGTAAGCAAGTTTACTTTGTCCTGAGAGTTTCTGAAGAATACGAGAAAAAAATTGGGACAATTCAAGTTACTCCAGGGTATCCAGCTAAGGTTACAATCTTTGTAGAGTTTCTTCAAGCAAACCATACTCAAGCTAGTATATAGATAAAAACTTACACTTCCTTTAAACAATAAGAAACCATCCATTTATTCCAAGAGCAGCATGTTGTCAATTAAAGCCAGTAGCAACTAAAAAAGAGTACCTCTACGATAGAAGCCTTAATGCCTGCTCGATCAATCCATATCGCAGGAACTTCCTTAAAATGATCAGCATTATAATATGTGGCGCTCAGCTTTCGTTTATTGAAGGCAAGTAGCTGCAAAGTGTGCTTGTTCTGCTTTTTAAACCCCTCTAACTGAGGATGTACACTCTGAAGGCCTTTTACAAGAGGATAAGCGTACTCCAATTTAAAGCCTAGGTCATCCTGCACAAGAATTGGCAAATTCAAGAATAAAATTACATTAACAAAATTACGAAATCTTTTGAATCCTCAAAACAATTGAACCTTCAGCAGACGTTCACAATTTCATAAGTTGATGGTGATACCTGAGGACGTAAAAGGTTGCTGGTAGAGATAGACCCAGATACAGTTCTACTCAATCCATTGATATTTCGATGTTGTACACACAGACTACCACCAGGCTGAAGTGTCCACTGTAAAGCACGCAAAACTCAAAAATGTTATTTGGATCGTCTATTTACAGCAAAGCTCTTCACAATTAATGGAGAATTAGTTTCCTTATGGAACCCAAAATCAGAAACATCGATCTAGATTCAAAGTCAAGAGAGTTCGCAAGTTCCAACCAATTCACTAAAGTTTAAGTCATGAAAATCCTAACTGAAGTCAGATGCACTTAATAACAGGAATCAAGAAGAGAACGATATTCGGCATGTAAATATACCAGGTCGGGTCTGCCAGCATCGTTACATAGAAAGCTACATTCAGTATTGACTTCTGCAGACTGACGAGGGCTCTCTTTCACCAGAATGTGCACCGCAATGCCCTCCCTGTCACCACAATCGGAGTCAGAGGCAGCCAGTATATTCACTTTGTCAAACAGCCCTAGCTGCTCTACCCCCTTCAGTGCCGCTTTCCCTGCGTCTGAGTTGAATGGCATGCCTTCCCTCACCTGCAGACCAGCCGTCCTCCATTCTTCACGTTTGTACAGAATGACTTGCTTTCTTCCTAATCCATTTAAAAAATAACGTGACCATGCCAATCAAACACAAGATGCACTGAAAAACAGTTGCCCCACTAAACATAAGAGGAAGAAAGCACACTTACTGCCTTCGGAAGGTTTTCTAAAATAATGTCCTTGTTGGTAAGACAAGCTACAGGCTGGGCCATTTCGTCTTCACAAGACATAGAGATTTGCGTGATGATGCCCTCGTCCACATGGCATTCCAACACCCCTGCTTCCAACGTTCTAAAGCCCTTCACCTTAGCAAGTACATAACCTTGATTACGGTACCAACTCTCGATCTTATCCTGAATAACGTTGAGGGTCTGTCTCGATGGCTTCTCCTCTGTCTGCAGCATCGTATTAATATCCCTCTGAACACTGTCCGGTAGAATACATGGTGGTGAAAACTCACTGCTCAGGTAGTTTGATTGGGAGCAGACGGCCTTCTTTAATTGAGAACTAACATTCACGCATTGAAATGAAGAAACTTCGCTATAAACGGCGTCTTCAGTCAGCACTACAAGCTTTATAGCATCCTTAGAATCTGCTTCCCACAACATGTCCACGTTTTTATACCAGCCTGTGGCCAACAACCGAGACTTCGCCTCCATTATCTCCCATTTACTGTATTTTCGATCAGATTCGAATCCCAAAATTTCGTATGCCGAGAAGTCCTCGTCTAATTCCATACCTTTACACCAAAGCAAAGAGATTGGCGTCAAAAGATTGCCCAAATCTCCAAACTCTTGTAAATACTCACATACCCATAGACCCTACTGTGAATGCGGGGATAACGTACCATTCTCACATAAAACCTCTGTCTTCGAAGTGGTAAACAAAGCATCGACTCCAGCATATCTTTTTCAATCGAAGATACAATACCAAGAAACAAAAATGGCAAACGCCCTGTACATAATTAAGACACAAGAAAGCTGCTCACGCTGACCTAAGATGCACATTCTATCTGAGAATGTAAAGATTTTTGAATTTGGATTGCAATGCTACAAGAGCACAGAAGCTTACCATACCTTCCACGTGAATAATTTCCAACCCCGAACAAACATAATGTCTGCTCGCATCCAGGCTGCTGAGTGGCGACAATTTTTTTGAGCTTGAGCCATACGATTCCCTGACCTGGCCGTCTTTCTGTTCTTCGACGAATCCAAAACGTTCCACAGTAGGATCCGCGTTCGGACCCATGCTGCCTTCTCCCCAAGAGCCTCCATCTCCTCCACCACCCGCCCCTCCCCCTCCTCTCCCACCCTCTCCGCCCGTGAACCAAAAATCCAACGCCTTCAAGCTGCGCGACACCGCTCCCCCGAGCTTCTCGCCCTTCGCACCAGCGTGCCCTAAGGCAATCTCAAGAAACCTCCCTCCTCTTTCTAAACCCTTCACCGACGAAGCAATCTTGCCTTTTCCTGCCTCGCAAAACGTTCCTGCGGCCCCCTTCTGACGCAATGCCACCGTGTTCGACAGCCCACGATAAATTCCTCCCACCGCATTCCCCTGCCTACGTAACATGGGCAACGCGATACCCCAATTACTAAATCCCCTTCCATCATACACCAGACTCCCTCCTCTTCCTCCTGCTCCATAGCTACTGTTCAACCCAATGCCAGTGTGATGCCATCCACAGCAATAATCGCACGAGACCAAGCCCGCGGCACGCTTCATCCCTACCAATCCTCTCCCTCCCCGCCAAATCTCATCATTGGCTCAATCCTTACACACGCAAGTAAACTCTCCATATAACACTCCATGCCAAATTTCATTCAGCAAACTTTAGTAGAATCATAAGCGTTAGTAGAACCCATCATCATAACAGGTTGGTCTACAATTGGGCACAATTCGCACACACAAACGTCTGTTCTGCGGAGCGAGATTGTATCTGCTTAGCGTGAAATTTGTATGAGAGTTGTGTATCCTTGAATTCAGGAATATCCGGGTATATGTGTGCACACCTGGGTTCCTGATACCCGCGCACGCCTCAAACTCGTCCCCTCTGGTCCTCTACTACAGGAGCCTGGAGGTTGTCCCCAGTTTGATGAAAACAGCACACCTAGATTTGCACTGAACCCGATGTGACTAGAATCGCGTATGATGTTCAACTACGGATTTAACAATCGATCGTCAACACACGATTTTGAGCTGCTCTGCTTTCGACGACTTTCTATGCAACCGAAACCCTAACCTGGCCACAACCAGATGTACAATTCCATTTCTCAATCATCACAGAAAAATCATCACAGAAAAGAGGAGCCAGGCACACGTTGAAATGTCCAACATAATCTTGCGTGGCTATGTGAACAATACAAAACAGGTAAGCGATCAAATATGTGGTATCGTTCAAATAATTGGCTGACTTGCAGAAAGCGAAGCCTGATAAAGGTTGAACATACATAGGTACTGTTGTGGATTTGTAGAAGACTAGGAACTATCCACCTCTTGCTGTCAACTACGTGAAGAATTCCAGCCAGCAGAGCTTGAGAATTCTCACTTTCTAAAGAGTAAATATCTGGTCACTGTAATTTAGTAGTCAATGTCTGTTCTCTCCGTTGATGAAGAGCTGACAGCTCTCGAAACCACCAAAGATTTCGCCACCTAGATGAAGAATATCGACTGGAGGTTTGACGCATTCCGTAGGGATCAATTAGTCTTTGTACTGGTGCTCAATAGCTATGTATTCGAACTGTCAGTGCTATGATGTGGTGCCTAGATGCCGCGCACTGCAGCTTGCTCCACCTGCACAAAGATTTGAGATATGAGCGAGAATTGCAACCTCTCTTAAGCAATCAAATGATAGTCGAGAAGAACCTGATTGACCAGCTTCCCTAGCTAGTAATGGTGAGCTTGACTTCATTCTTATATACAAGAATTGTTAATCTAATAGTTTTCATATCCATCAGTAACACGACATTCAATAAATATCAACACAAAATGCTACAAGATGCAACCGATGTGAGTCGCTACAACCCGCTACTCTGGGATTGATGCAAATTGACACTGCTTCAGCATTTGATCTATGCAGTTAATTCCAGATATTCTTCACACGGAACAGGATATTACACCAATTCATACATTAGGGAGACTCTGACATATCAGCCACTAATAATCAAATTCTCTACAAAGGCAGAAACGACTAAAAAGTTCACAAAATTGTTGGTTCGCTAATCTTGATGATTACTACTGGGGAGAGGAAATCAGTTGTCTAAGAGCGTTTTAGTATGAACAGCACAGAAGTTACAGGTAAGGCTCTTCAAATCCAGATTTGGAAGTGATGGATATAAATCCGAAGGTGTGACTCAAATCATTAAGTAATCATTATGTCATTACTACATCTAAAGCATCAGCAGAACAGAAGTGATAGAAACTGGAGGGAAGTGAAGGGGCCATTAAAGAAGGAAGGACATTAAAGAAGGTTGATGTGAACAAGCTAGACAGAAATTGGAAGACCAAAACGCAGGAATAAAGAAAAAAAAAAAAAAAAAAAGCAAATCAGCGTCTCTATTGATTCTTGCAAACCTCTAGCAGCAACCATCCGACAAGCAGGGTTTCTGCCGACCGATTCTGAACCAATGCATAAAAACTCTTCGAACAAACAATTTGGGTAACCTTGACTAATTTTATTGACTGCTCAATCTGTAAAATGGAGCTCATATTCATATACCAGGACATTTGAGGTATTTGACACAGAAATCCGACTGGCAAATCCACATAAATCCATAGACTTGGAATAATTAACAAGCATTAGGGTTGCAAATTATAGATTTCTCACTCTATGCTAAGCTCCTCGTCATTTCTTGGACTTCCGAGTTTTCTTGCAACCCGAAACCTCGAATCGCGCCGCAGGACATCCACAAGGCGCTCGAAAAATGAGCACTGTTCGACCGTTTGGTGGCGCCATTTTGCGTAGCTCAGCCTCTAACTCTTTTTGCTCATGTTTCAGCCCTATGCCTCCTTCACCATTCCACGGCGCCAGCTCCTTAGCTCCCGATAGTTTCACACATTCCTCCGTCTCCAATTGAATATCGAGCGCCACAGTATTCCGCAACCCTCGGCAATTAGGATTATCACACTTCCGGTTCAAATACAACCAAATTTCGTAGCTCGCAAGCACAGCCACAAACATGAACACGGTCGCACCAGCGTATGCCACGGGGGCTTGGATCACCACTTCCCCGATGAGAAACAAAGCAGCAGGCACCACTTCCGCTGCCTCAGCAGCAACAAACTTCACATACGGCGTGAAGAGAAATCCGCAAGCTCCCAGCACCAGAACCAAGATAACGACATCAATAGCAACACTGAATGACAAATGATCGCAATCCTTCAGCGACGGCGCAGGCAAATTGGAACCATTTCCCTTCCGTGGCCGCTGCCTCGGCCGATACTGATACAGCGAGAATTGATCCGCGAGCGTCAGCGTATCCGCCATGGCCAGATTTGTTCCCCTCTTTTTGCAATTGTTTTCCTTGCGCATAACCTACAAATTACTCTTGTTTTTCTTGCTCCTCCCAGCAGGTTGATTACCAGGTTGCTACATCTCTTTTCCTCCGCTTAACACATTTTCCAATCTGGATGATCCGCGATTACCCTTTCCACTACTCGCAATCCGGGGACGGCAACGCCATAGCCGCGGCAGAGTTCCGAGACTTCTCAACGCTCCTTGACCACCACACCCGTTGCTACGAAGCCCCTTTCTTACTCCCCACCCCGCTTCCTTCAAAAAGTATTTCCCTCCTACTTTTTTTCTTTTCATTTAAAAAGTAAAAGTTTATCCTGTTCCCACATTTCCATGCGGTGCGTGCCCGTCTTATATTAATGAGAACTCCATGTTTCCCACTTTTTAATTCCCTCCCCTTAAGAAGTGGACTTGCAAGTTGTGTTGCTTTTATTGAGGTAGATTTGTGAGCCATGCATGTATTTTTTTTCTTTTCCATTTTTTTTTCCCCTCATTTCTTTATTTAATTTTATAGATACAAAGTTTAATAAATGGTTGATCTCTTCAACAAATTGTTTGATAATGTTGCTTGGTCTTGTCAACTAATACAACATTTTGAGCATGGAATATCATCTTGTCATATTTTCTTGCACATATCCATCACGACTAAGTTTTTGCCTCTATAGTAGCTACAACTATTAGGGAATTTGTAAAGATAACATTTATTTATTTATTTATTTGACTTTCCTAACCTCGTTTTTAAGCTTTGAAGTTGAACTTTGCAAGTGGGAAAGAAATTGGAAACCTACACCCAAGAGAATTAGATAGAATTGATTTTTGAGGATGTTATGATTTAGAATGCATGAGTAGAGACATAAATATATCATATATGCATAGAGTAAACTTTTATAACATTGTGTGCACATATCTTGAGATGTTTTAAATTTTTTAAATAATTTATTTTATATTAATATAATAGTTATTTACACTCAATGAAATATTTAATCATATGATTAGTGGTATAAAAAAAAGAGGTTCAATAGCCAAAACCATGTACTAATGGATCAATATATGTGATGTTCTAATATGATCATATACAAAAATAACAATGAGTCATTAATGCACATGTAGTATGATAATAGTACCTTAGAGAAGTCAACATTTTAAAATAATATAATACACGATTTGATTGTTGCATATGCAAATAACCTGATTCGTGGTAATTTACAAAACTAAATCTGAAGTTCACTGTGCAACTGTTTTGGATTATTAATAGAAATGTTGTAGTTATTATCCACCAAATATATGAATTCCTTTGAAAAGTGCATCAGTCAACACATTATTGTGTTTTAAATTATAGTGAGGATGGATTCCAAAATGAAAGTGGTAACAAACAAACAAAAAAAGAAAAAAGAAAAATTAAAATCTTTAGCATGATAATAATTTATATTTATAGAATATTGATATTTACGTGATTTTATAAAATTAGATTAGTGTGATGCCTTCAAGGAAAGTCATTCACCATGGGGATTAATCAAATTAGTGTACAGACCTTGAAGAGGGATACAAATTCATATTAATTAGAATTCTATGCTACTGTAAAAGGTTGTTTGAAGTGTCCATTTTTTACTATCCCATGTAATAATAAAATGAATATGGTTTAGGAAAATAATTGATGTTGCAAGATATATATATATATATATATATAATACAGGGTCAACCAAATTTCAATATGAAACTGTTAAAGTAAAAAGGAAAAAAAAACTATATATATATATATATATATATATATATATTGACATTTGAAGTTTTTCATAATAATAACTAGAGATGAAAAAATTAGAGATGGACCAACATAAAAATTAACTTCACAAGGAAATAATATTATATATACTTAAGACATTTCAAAGTCTTTAATAGGTTTTAAAAAGATGCACTTCATACATTAGATCAAAAGAAGAATAATCTCTTAGAATAAAATCCACAAGTAGTATGTCTACAAATAAATAATTAAATAAACCAAGAAGAAGTAAAAGTATATTCTACCTTTAATCATGTGAATATAAAGAATATATGTAAGTCACTGCACAAAAATGTCCAACAATTACAATAAGCTTGAAGGTTATTAATAAGTTGTTGGTACCTTTTGCCTAATGATGTATATTCAGTAAACTTTAACTTTTTTGTGGTGTGAAGCCTGGTTTTCAATTGAAGATAATTTCTATTTTATCCAGACATGCCAAGCATGTTTGCTTTGATGAGTTTTCAAAATTATTATTCAAAAATCAGGCAACATATGGAAACATGAAAGGAAGGATTTGATCAAATAGTGATTACCTGTATTCTTACTTTTAGACTTATGAGTGCCTAGATGGATTGAACTGCAAGATAGTTAAGAAAAAATTTAATCAGCTTTTTATTAATTTTCTAGGCATTGTGGTCATTGGATCTTTATTATAAGAGATATGTTGCAATTTTTTATTTGTGGAAAAAGATATGTAGAATTTTTTAAGTAAAAAATCAATACATTAAGACAAGGATATATATATATATATATATATAATAAAGCAAAAGAATAAAAAAAATTATATCTACATAGATACAATTTGATAGTTTTATCTTATTAAAATCAAGGAAAAATATTAAAAATAGATTTGAAAAATATTGATTTATTAAAAATAGGCCTAATAAATTTTTAATTTCTAAAATAGTCCTTATAATGGGATTGTGGAATTTGACATAAAAGTGCACGTACAAAAGAGTATTCAAGGTAGGACCCTCTTATGTACATTCTAATATATAAGTTATAAATTGAAGTATAAGTTGCACATTTTGAAGCCCCTCTCTTGTTTTTGGTGCCTAACTATATATTGTGTGCATTACAACAATATAATAATAGGATATTTTTTGTTTTGTTGGTTATTGTATTTGAAGTGAGTTAGTAGTACAAACAAATGGAGAACATGACCTTCTTTGTAGGTGGCCATTTTTAGACCTACAAAGCATTCAAACTGGCAATCAAGAATGCTACAATCATTGATAATTTCAAAATCCGCATTAAAAATGCTACAAAAAAAACGTGTGTTGTGAAGTGTAAAGTTGAAAACTGTTCATGGAGGTTGCATGCAACAAATTGAGGAACAACCAAGCAACAATAGCATAGGTAGTAGAAGCAATATGTAGATAAATTCAACAAATTAGAACATACTAGTCGATAAAGATTATTGAGAATATGAGAAGAGATTATGGCATTATGATCTCATATCAATAAGCATGGAGTAGAAAGGAAAGTGCATTGAGCCAATTGATTGGTACCAAAGAAGAGAACTACAAATATCTTTTAAGATATTGCATAGAGCTACTACAAGCCAACTTAAGAAGCATTATTATTGCCATAGCTTGTGGAGCGCATGGTGAGCCTCAACATTTGGATAATCTTTTTATTATATTCTATACGTCAATCTTAGGATTTTTCCTTAGATATTATTTTTTTATCAATTTTGACAAAATTCATCTATAAGACAAATATCTACAAGTTCTTTTATGTGCAACTTCAATAGATAGTAAAGGAGCTTTATATTTGATAGCATTTGCTATTGTACATGCTAAGAATAATAAGAACTAGAAATGATTTCTTAAATTACTTGAATAAATATTCTTATAATATCATATAGTTGGTGAACATATGTTGCAGATGACCTTCTTTTTAAATTGCCAAAAGGGAGTTCTTGAAGCTGTACAATTAATCTTCTCAAATGCTTTTCATAGATGTATTTTATGTAAATATGCCACAATAATTCTTTTATATCAAAGAATCAATTTGCACAAGCAAGTACATAGGTGTATTATGGCCACATACTACCACATGTTATCTATCATGTTTTATATTCAAATTTTTAAAAATTAGATATTTTTTTGGAGTTTGATTTGATAGTGCTACCTTTGAATATATGTAGGCCATTTGAACGACCAAAGAAAAAATAGATGCATATTAAAAACCATGGGCATATCAAATGTATCGTCTATTGTAACTATTATAAGAAGCTTGGTCATCACAAGAAAACATGTCAAAAATCTATGTAGATAGAATTTGATACTTTTGCTTATTTTTTATATTTACATCTTTAATTTTTTTTTAAAAATGGCCTATTTTTTTTTACATATGTACCAATATTTATCAAGCCTATTTTTGATATTTTTTATAATTTTTAAAAAATATATTAAGATATCTTAGTTTATAAAATTTTCTTTTGAGGGATGTTCTTCTTCTAAGACCTTCCGCCAAGGTGTGGCTTCCCTCCAAACCACCCACATCAAAGAATCTTGCCTAAAACCCCCCTTTGCAGCTGCACTTTTATATAAGACCTCACAATTCTATCACAAGGACTATTTTAAAAATTAAAAATTTATTAGGCCTATTTTTGTTATTTTGTTTTAAATCAATCTAAAAATATATGTATAATACTTCTAAAAGTATATCTAATAGGTTGACTACTATGGTAAAAAAAATGATTAAACCAATAATGATATTATGGCCAAATCCACAATTGATATTGAAGTGTAATACAAAATTTGATTTTTTCTATTAAAGACAATAAATAAGCATTTTATCAATATATTATGGAAAAGACATATTTTTCATGTCAAATATGAAATCACCAATATGATTTTAAATGGAAATTTTATCTACACACAATTATATATAATTTTGAGATTATAAAAAAATTAGATTCACTTATTTTTATAAAAATATTTGTATAAGATACAGCATCATTAAATTTAGGTTAATTTTGATATTATAATTTTAAGATTATAAAATTAATAAAAAAATTAATTATCATCAATTAAATTTTTTTAATAAAATATAGATAATTAATTATTAAATTTAGAAGGTTTTATATTTAAAAGAAGAAGTGGGAGGCTACAACATTAAAATCTTTTGTTTATTTGAACTTAAAAAGCCTCACTTAGTTATTTTTATACTTAGAAAAATTACTCCAAAGGTCTTAGAAAAAATAATGAGATAGAATATATTTTTTTCCTATATGACATGAATAGTATTATTTTCTTATATGACATGAATAGTATATGACATGAAAAATGTATGTTGTGGTTCGGCTACCATGTGAAAATATTGTACATATATATTTAATATATAATTTACCACACAATTAAGTAAGATCCATATTAATGGGTTTTATTAGTTACAAGAGGTGGTTAGATTGTTAGTTTAGAAAGAATCTATCTAAAAAAGATATTAATGAGATTTATATAACTTTTTTTTTTTTTTTTTTTTTTTTTTTTTGATAATAACTTTGAGGTTGATTTTATATTGATAATTACTTTTATATATCTTAAGTCACCTTTGTTAAACATTGGTGATTCTAAAGATCTTATTTACTTCTTTTATTTGATACTTAGAACACAAATTATGTAAATCTTATAAGAAAAAGGATTAGAAAGGGATTTTTAATGTAAAAGGGAATAATTAGGCCATCCATGTGAATGAATGGAGATGGATGATAGAAGTCTCTATTCTTATTGGCCAAAAATCATGTCCAATAGGCTTCAAGGAGGCTATCCGAGGGTTTATTAGGAATTAGGGTTTGTTTTTTGAGAGGAGTCAAATATCAGAGGCTAGGATCAGCAAGTTTGGATTTTTGGATATGGTTTTGGTGAAAATCTTGCATGATTTGGATTCTTTATGAAAGAGATATAGGCACTCAAAGTTAGGGTATTGAAATTGTACCTACTGTCACTATTTTGGGCATAACTTGTACATACAGAAAGCAATAGAGGATCAGCGAGTGGAATTGGAAAGAACATTTTTTTGGCTACACTTTCTACAAATGACTTGATGAAATCCAAGCTAAGGTAAAGGAGATATTGGGAGTTGAAGTCAATACTTGTAAATTAAGGGCAGGGAATAAGGAGGTAGTAGTAGAAATTATATTGGGGCATCACCAATGCAGCTTGATCCTGCTACAATTCAAATATTTCAAGTATTTGCTTTTTGTATGGAGCAACAGCAAGCAATAGAATATAAAGAGACATTGGCTACTAAAGCCTTATAATCCATTGTTGGTTTATTGGATCAATTCAATGGAAAGAACATCTCTAAGTATTTGAAGTATTATTCTTAAAAGATGGAGCTTAATAAAGTATCGAAGAAGGAGATGATCCTAATATTTGAGCTTGCAATTATACTTGAACTACATGAGCACACAAGAGGGATTATTCAGACTCATGGAGCAAAATGAGAGGATTTTATCTTTCAGCTAAAAGAAAAATATTCTTTGAAAGATGTTGAGAGAGTAATTAAAAAATCATTTATAGAATGGATTAATAAATCCAACAAGAGATTGCTGCAATAGAATTATTTCGAGAATTCAAAAGGTAATTTCTTCAACTATCTCAGATAGAAAAGCTTATACTTAAAAATGACAAGATCAAGCTATTTCTCCAATCAACCAATAATGAGTTACAAAGGTAGTTGGAGTTATTGCTCGAGGATAATACAGAAGACAATGAATTTACTACTAACTAGAAGAAGGTCTCAAAAGCAATGGATATACTTGCTAAAAGAGAATATTGGAGAAGTAAGGTGGTAGTAAGATAAGAAACTAAGCCTCCATTAATTACAACATCTTGTAAACAATTATCAAAACTTGCTATAGCAATATCTACTACTCCAATTCCTACATCTATAGCTATACCTCAAAAAGATGCAATTGAAGAATTGGTGAAGGGAATGAAAGACTTACAGATCAAATTGGCAAAGTTGGAAGAAAAGGGAGGAACATCTAAGATCAAACCTGCATCAAAGGAAGGATATATACATAGGTGTATTTGATATGATAGTATAGAGCATCCTTGCAGAAGTGTGAAGATTTTGTTGATACTTTATAACAAGGAGTAATTTTATAGAAGGATGGGAAGATTGTTTTATGAAATACAAGTGAGTTCCTCAAAACCAACTTTGAAAAGAGAGGGATGAAAAAGGTTTTAGAAGATTATCTATCACTATATACTATGGCATCAGGGAAAGCCACCACTTATGGCATTGAGGTTGTAAAAGAAAAAGAAGATGGTTTTGGCAAACATGTAGAAACGGGGGATTTGTAGAATCATGCTATCACTAGTATGAATAAAGTGAAAGTTATAAGACAAGAATTACTCAATATAGCCTCAATAATTAGAAATGCCATAAGATGGGATGACCATTTAGATACCATATCTGTACATGCTTATTTGGCAAAATTCCACCATGAAGCTTTGATGGATATGAAAAGAGGAAGAAATATAATAGAAAAAAATCTTGAGGAACCAAATAACAAAAAAAGATCTCAAAGAGATGAAAACACAACACAGAATAGATGAATATCTATACTGTAGGATAATATATTATCTAAAAATAGACCATCAAAATCATACGTTAGAGATATACCGCTATCGAAAGAAAAATGGGAAGAAAGGATGGAAGCAGGTAAAAATAAGAAGAAGAATAAGCTTGTTGCCTACAAATTGCAATCAAATATTAAAGCAACTATAGATTTGAAAGAAGTATTAGAAAAAAGGGTGTTGAATGCCAAAATTGAATTTACATTATGAGAAATTTTAAACATTGCAAAGAAAGAATTTCATGATGTTATTATTGATACTATCAAGCAGAAAAGGCAATTGATAAGAGAGTCTGTAATGTCCAATGCTCTAGATACAACATTAACAAAAGAAGAAGAGCTGAAATTGGCTGAGTCTTATATCAATCAAAAGAATCAATTTTCTTTGGATGAAAATAAGGTTGATGACAAGGGTCCTAGTCATTATTCTAAGAGGCATTAAGCTAGAGCCACCACAAAAACTTTGGTGAAGATAGAAGACTTGATAGATCCAGTAGTTGCTCTTATTGATTATAGATCTGAAATCAATATTATGTCTAAAGATATTTATAAATATAGAAGGTGGCACATTGACACTGAACATGGTTGGATGATCCGAGCAGCAAATAACACATGTGGAGACCTTTATTATGCTTGTCTAGATGTGAAGGTGAAAATTGGAGATGTATCTATTGAACAAAATTTTTTTGTTCAGAATAATATTTCTTATCTAATAATTCTTGGACAATTATATATTATTGCTATAAAGATGGAAATCAAAGTATTAGATAATGGATTAGCGTGTGCTTGCATCAGAAGCCAAAATGATAAACAAGCAGTGTAATTTTTAATTATACCTGCTAATCATAAGCACAATAGGGATTATTTAAAGAATGGCTCATTACCAAGAATCAAAGAGGAGTTTAAAGATTTTTGAAGAGTATTACTATAGAGCGAGGATATAAAGGTACATCAAAAAAATACTCTCGCAAGAGTAGAAATGTGTATTTGTACCTGAATTGTAAAACTTCCTCAGAGTGGATTTGATATGATATGGGCAATAAAATAATGTTGACCACAACTTTGATTCTTCTTAGTGCACACTGGAGGATGCATAAGTTTGGAGGGGATAGATGTCGTATTGTGATTTGGCTACCATGTGAAAATATTGTACATATATATTTAATATATAATTTATCACATAATTAAATAAAAGTCATATCAGTGGATTTTATTAGTTATAAGAGATGGTTAGATTATTAATTTAGAAAGAATCTATCTAAAAAAGATATTAATGAGATTTATACAACTTTTTTTTTCATAATAATTTTGAGGTTGATTTTATATTGATAATTACTTTTATATATCTTAAATCACCTTTGTTAGACATCGGTGATCCTTAAGATCTTATTTACTTCTTTTATTTGGTGCTTAGAATATATACTATATAAATTTTATAAGAAAAAGGATTAAAAAGGGATTTTTAGTGTGAAAGGGAGTAGTTAAGCCATCCATGTGAATGAATGGAGATGGATGATAGAAGTCTCTATTCCTATTGGCCAAAAATCATGTCCAATGGGCTTCAAGGAGGTTGCCCGAGGATTTATTAGGAATTGGGTTTGTTTTTTTAAGAGGAGTCAAATATCAGAGGCTAGGGTCAGCAAGTTTGGATTTTTGGATATGGTTTTGGTGAAAATCTTGCATGATTTGGATTTTTTATGAAAGAGATATAGGCGCTCAAAGTTAGGGTGTCAAAATTGTACCTACTGTCACTATTTTGGACATAACTCGCGATTATAGAGAGCAATAGAGGATTGGCAATTGGGGTTGGAAAGAGCATTTTTTGGCTACACTTTTCATGTATGGCTTGATAAAATCCAAGCTGAAGTGAAGGAGATATTGGAAGTTGAAGTCAGTGCTTGTAACCTACGGGTAGTAAGTGACCCCGCTTAACTAGTGGTTACATTTTGAGCTATATCTTAGGCAATTTGATAAATTTTTAGTTCAAAATTTTCAGGAGTATATGTGTTTATGTTACAAGACTATGTGCAAAAAATTTGTGGCATTAAAATTTTGGCTTTGTGAGATATAAGGAAAATAAAGCTTGAGTGTCTCTGAGCTAGGGTTTAAAGCACCTGCTAGGATTTTTGACATATCGGACAATCAAAAATGAATTTATGGTTGATTCTTTTTTGTGGTGAAACTTAAGAGTATTATCTATACTTTAAAGAAAATTTTATAGAAACTAAATAGTTAGATCAATATTTATTGGACTCTAAAGATCAAGAAGAAATAAGTCCTTACGAGTGAATAAAATTTTGAAGGATTTTTGTGGAGATTGGAACCTTTTTTGTACAAACCTACTTAAATACAAGAGGATTTATCTATATAATTTTTCTTTTATAATATTATTATATTATTTGTCTTTTTATTAAGGACAAATCACTTATTAGAGTTTAGCCAATAAGTTTCAAGTAAATTATCTACAACCAGGTACCCAGTGTATTCCCACATTAAAGTTCACACCACACGACAATGTCTAAGTAGGTTTATACATAAAGTTTTTCTTTGGCATTTAGAAAAAATTTTAACACCCCTTTCTATATAAAATCATAACTAGCTAATTGTTGGTAAGTTAGATTCTCAATAATTTTGAAGAAAATCCATAATTTCCTTTTAAAATCTCATCTTTATATCAAAATTTTATTATAATTCCATATATCTATTTTTTCACCTCTATAAAATCTTGACTCCTAAAAAACCCCTTTAGTTTGTATAAAATGCTCAAATTGCAATAAAATCCTTTAATAGCTTATTTACTTGCACAAGATTGATTTCTTCTAGAACTTTAGAGCCTAATAATCTTTGATCCAATTGTTCAATTTTTATCAAACTTATCCAAAGTATAGGTTATACCCTTAAGCTTTATCATAAGAAAATTCAACTATAGATTTGATTCTGATTGACTGATATCTTAAAAACCCTAGCAAGTATTTAAAATCATAGTTTATAGACACTTGAGCAATATTTTCTTCATATTGCAAAAATCCAAAATTCCAAAGCCACAAAAATTTTGTATATAGTTTTGCAATATGAAAATACACACTTCTGAAATTTTTGAGCTAAAAACTTGTCAAATTGCTTAAAATATAGCTCAATACAAAACCAATGCTTTTAGATTGTATGCACTGACTTCAACTTCAGATATCTCTTTTATCCTAGTTTGGAATTTATTGAGCTGTATATTAAAAGTATAGTAAAAAAAGTGCTCTTTTCAACTCCAATTGCCAATCCTTTATTACTTTCTATGTGTGTAAGTTATATCCAAAAGAATAACAATATATACAATTTAAAACTTTAATTTTGAGTGCCTATATCTTCTTCATAAAAATTCCAAATCACTCAGTTTTTATACCAAAACCATAGCCAAAAACCTAAACTTGTTGATCCTAACCTTTGATGTTCAAATGCCTTGAAAGAAAAACCTTAATTTCTAATCAGGCCTCAAGCAACCTCCTTGAAGTCCATTGGATATGATTTTGGCCAATAGGACTAGAAACTTCTATCACCCATCTCCATTCATTCACATGGATGGCCTAACTATTCCTTTTATACACTAAAATCTTCTTTCTAATCTTTTTTTTAAATAAGATTTACATAATATGTGTACTAAATACCAAATAAAAGAAATAATATAAGATTTCAAGGATCACTAATATCTAACAAAGGTGACTCAAAATATATAAAAATTATTATCAATATAAAATCAACATCAAAATCACTATCAAAAAATAAATAAATAAATAAATTATATAAACCTCAATAATAGCCTTTTTAAATGGATCCCTTCTAAACTAACAATCTAATGACATTTTGTAACCAATAAAAATCCATTGATATGGCTCTCATTTACTTGTATAGTAGAATATATATTAAATATATATATACAATATTTTTACATCATAGCCTAACCACATCACAACAACATCAACATATTTTACATTCTATCATTGTTTTAAGGAATTGCTAGATAGACACCCTTCTTTTACTATGTGGACATACATCCTCCCTTCTTCCTTCCATGTTATACTAGTAATATACCATCACTACAAATTTTTCAATGAGCTAGATACTAATTAAGCTAAAAGATTAAAAAAAAAATTTACAAATAACAACAATCCATAATATAAGAATATCAACAATACAAAAGTTAAACAAAGCAAATAAATAAAAATAAAAAAAAGTGTCCACATAGCAATTTTGCTAAGTAGATATTTCTTTTTCACTATTTGTTTTGTTTGTTTTGATTAGCTTTTGTCTTGCTAATGTTCCTATATTCTGGATTTTTTATTTTTTGTTGTTGTTTTTATACCTATTAGTCTCATTAATATCCAACTTGTTAAAAAACTTGTAATAGTGGTGTATTATTGATATAGCATAGATAAAGAAGGGGAGGGGGGGAGAGGGTGGTGTCTACCTAGTAGTTCCCTTGTTTTATTTGTTTGTTATTTCAAAAGTCTTATTTAAAACATTATATTTTAGATTAATAATCAAAAATAGTTATTTTTTATTATTATTTTTTTATAAAATTGGAATAAATTTTAATTTAATATTTTTTTAAATGTAAATTTTTTCATATTGGTTTTCAAATCTTTAAAAAAAATTAAAATTAAAAATTGGCTATAGATTTTATTATTCTAAAAGATACATAAATTAACCCTTTTTAATTAATTTCTGAAAAGATTTTATAAACTACTATAATGTTTCTTTGGTTTAACTTAACTACAACTTTCTACACATAAGAATTTTTTTAAAGCCTTAAACATAGAATTTTTTCACAAGCATTTAAAATTAAAATAGTATGTATATATAGTTATATACTATGATCTAAAAATATAATCAAATACAAATAAATATTAGTGCTCTAACTAATAGCAAGAAAAAAATTAAAGTATACATATAATAGAGGTCATTTGATTTTATACTACCATTTAAAACTTTAAACTATTTTTTTTATATTTTTCTTCTTTGATTAAGAAATAGCTTATGAAAATCATTTTTTTGCATATTTACATGTATGAGAGTTCTAAATTTTTTTTCATAGTCATACATATGATTAAATTATAACATGCATATTTATTGTTTGTTCTATTATTTTTTTCTTCAAATAGAATACAAGTACTTGATTTTTACATAGTATTGTCCTTATAGTAGATTGATTTATTTACATATTTATATTAAAATTTTAAAATTAAATATCTCAATGATTTGTTTTAAAATCTAGTTAAAATTTATTACTTAACTTTTTAAATCCTTATTTGTTACATAAGAAAAATATTGTAATATTTAATTAGAAGAGAACTTGCAATTTGGTGGTTATCAAAAGGTTATTAACAGATAATAAATCAAATAATTTTGTAGTAAGTAGAATAAAAACCTCATTACACACAATAGTTTTTTTTCAGCAAAAATTAACCAAATGTATTTACTTTCAAGAATTAGAAAAAGAAAAAATATTTTGTTTCAGAATGTATAATCCAAGGGTACAAGTGTGATCTTCAATGGTATAATTTTTAATTTATTATCAAAAAAAAAACAATTATGCAATAAAAAACCTGTTGCTTTGAACTACATAATGTATGTGCAATCTGACAATTTTACATGATCCAATCTAAAGTATTGACTTTCTCCAACATGTGATAGAACGTTTATGTTGATATGATTTGATCATTTGTATTTTATACTATACTCTAAAAAGAGATATGTTAGTTGTATAGAGAAATGTGAAAAGCAGACCTTAGTATAAAATATAGAGTAGTGGATGTGTGAATAAGTGGAAGTCATTGACAGAGAATCCCTTCGATACGCAAGCCAATGAATGATCAGACTACCTAATTACAATAGTAGATGTAGAGTGAACCAACAAACCAGTGGCTAATCAGAAAGAGCCACAACATTATCAAAAGTAACTGCTAGGCACGGGTTGCAAGAGATGTTCACTCTGGGAGACTTGTTATATAAATTCTGGTGGTTGAGGAAACAGATTGTTGACTGAGACATATGAATTCTTCGTGAAAATGGAGGTGGTAGTCTTCACCAGGTTCATCCGTTACGCTCTTTAAAGATAACACAGTTTATGTGTGACCCTACCCAACAGCAACGTGGTCACACACCGCAATTATTGGCTACTTCAGGGGTTGACTGTTGTTTAAAAGCCAAGCAAGGTACCTGGGTGAACGGTAGAGTGTTGGACATCCAGATATATTGAAGACTTGAGTAGAAATCTTTGTTGTATGATGAGCTGCATCACAACGATGTTTATTACCAAATTGATTTGCAATGGCAGCATGGTGCTTTCTACCTAACACTCTAGTGCCAAAACTTGTATCTAACAAGATTACGGTAGAGAAACCCCTAGATCTACTAACACGGTCTCTTGCATAGAACTACACTGTTGCCTAAACCTTTTAACTACATCCATGTGTTTAACCCAATAGCTTAGAAATAACGCCTGCACCGACTGTCCTTCCTCCTTCTCGAAGGGCAAACCGTTGTCCTGCGTATATAGCCAAGAAAATGAAAATGAGATAGTGCACAAGTCCCGACCGAATACAAAAACAGGATTTTGTCGCCTATTTCTTCTTTCATCATTTTTTAAAGCTGCCTGGAGTACAATGACAATACACACTAGAACTCGTTTATTTTTGTTAGTAATTTTTTCTCAAATTCAGTGGCGGTAGACGATTAAAAATAAACCATAGTGAGGTGAGTACATATATACTTCGCAAATTTTGGAGACGGGAGCTTACCGTGTTCAAGAGGGCAAGGGATGATTAGTTCGAATTGAGCAGTCAAATTGTCTCCAGGCATAACCATCTTGATATGCTCTGGAAGTTCAACCTTTCCAGTCACATCAGCAGTACGCAAGTAGAACTGAGGTCTGTAGTTGGAGAAGAAAGCAGTGTGTCGGCCTCCCTCTTCCTTGGTAAGAATGTAAACTTCTGCTTCGAACTTGGTGTTGGTCTTGACAGTGCCGGGCTTGCAAATGACCTGCACAAGCAATACAAGAAATTGTAAAAAGAATCAATGATGTGCAACCCATCATATGAGGTCTCACCCAAGAGCAGTATTTAGATTTACCAAAGAATGTCAAGTGAAGGAAATGCAATTCTACAGTTTTAGCTGAGAACATTAATAAAACAGAAACTCACCTGTCCACGCTGCACTTCGTCTCTCTTAAGACCACGAATTAGAAGACCAACGTTGTCTCCTGCCTATACCAACAAAATCATTCAACTTTAACAGCTTACTCAAAATGCCAGTCAAACTGAACAGAAATTCACGCTAATAAGATCGGCTTTCAAGGATCTTCTTATCTGACCACAGGGTTGGTAGGCAATGACCCCAAAAGTACGAAGTAACACATCCTGGTTATTATATCACCTAAATCTTCACCTCGGAAGTCTTGTTAATAGATTTGACAATACAAACATAAACTCGGGCCCTTTTAGGAAAATACCTGGCCTTGATCCAATTGCTTCTTGAACATCTCCACACCGGTGACAGTTGTCTTCAGATTGGGGCCCTGTAATAAATGAAGTCACAAAAAGTTCATTGAAAGAGTTTGAAAGAATGCGAAAAAAACGTTCTTCGTCATTTGGATTCCAATGACAGAAATCTGAAAAGGTACCGTACCGTGCGTAGTCCAACTACTTCCACCTCTTCACCAACTTTAACGATACCTTGCTCCACACGTCCAGTCACCACGGTTCCACGACCCTGACCACAGAAATAAATAGTGTCAACAAAGATAAACTGTAAGATACAGCCATAAGCACTACTATGCGTCCCTCAGTCAGGACCTTGAGTTCCATGTCAGTGGTTGCTGAAAAAGTTTGCATCTTAAACAAAAGCTCAAAGATAAAAATTTAATTTGATGATCAGAATGTGAGATTTTAAGTCTATCATGCGGATTAAATTCTCAAGGACAATCTCACCTGAATGGAGAAAACGTCCTCAATTGGCATGAGGAAGGGTTTGTCGAGGTTGCGCTTGGGCTCAGGAATGTAAAAGTCAACAGCCTCCATCAATTTCAGAATCGCGTTCTTTCCAAGCTCCGGATTCGTTCCCTGCAGTGCAGCGAGAGCAGAGCCTCTAACGATGGGAATATCGTCTCCTGGAAACTTGTAAAATGACAGCAACTCTGCACAAACGTGGCCAATAAAACATTTTTCAACATGTGAAGCACATAAAACTCCAACAAATTTAGATGGAAACCCACAGCAAAAGCGGGAGGTTTACCTCGCAACTCCATCTCCACAAGTTCCAACAACTCCTCGTCTTCCACAACATCCACTTTATTCAAGAAAACTACCAATGATGGAACTCCGACCTGTGATGCTATCAAATGCAAGTAAGAATTTTGAACTTTGGGCATCCAACTCCTCAAACATTGAAAGTGGCTACTGTAACTCTATGGCGGCTACACGTCTGATAATTTGATCAGACTCTTTAAGATTTGGCTTCAAAACGTTTGCTAACCTGTCGAGCTAACAGTATATGCTCTTTAGTCTGAGGCATAGGCCCATCTGGAGCTGAAACCACTAGAATACCTCCATCCATTTGTGCAGCACCTGTGATCATGTTCTGTAAAACCAAACTCAATAATTTAAGAAATAAGTTCCGTCTTCTCCGAGAAGCCCATCAAAAGCGGGCTAGGATCTTATCATTTTGGCAAAGTAAATGCAGAGACGGCAGCAATGCTAAGACTGGTAACATAGCTTCATAAGCATTACCTTAACATAATCAGCATGTCCTGGACAATCGACATGAGCATAATGTCGGTTTTCTGTTTCATATTCCACATGTGCCTGCAACACATAAGCAACATCATTTAAAAGGAACAAATACTATGACTACATCATCTTCATATACTGAGTAACCAGAATGATATTAAACAAAATATTTTATGAACGAATAGTGAAAGTGAAGAAATGTTGCAAACTAAACATAGGCTCTGAAGTGTTTCCCATAGCAAAAGAGCTTACAGTGGCAATGGTGATGCCACGCTGCTTTTCTTCCGGAGCTTTGTCGATCTCATCAAATGCGATTGACTTAGCCATACCTTCGTCAGCTAAAACCTGCTCAAGGTAATCATGAACGCACAACGATACTGGTTAAACCCGAGCTACATTCAAAATAAAAATGAACTCTTACCACTGGACGAGATTTGGCAAAAGATCTGAGCTTAAAAGAATGTTTCAGCTATTATACTTATAAATACACGTAGTCACTCAATGACAGGAAGTTGATGAGAGCTCCGAGGAAAACCTTGGTGATCGCTGCCGTAAGAGTGGTCTTTCCATGGTCCACATGTCCAATTGTTCCGATATTCATGTGCGGCTTACTGCAAAAAGCTCACTACAATTTAGAGCTTAAAACCTTTCCTAAACTGGCACAAGGATTCAACAGATAATCGCATGAACGAAATCCCTGGTATAGTCTTGACCTTTAAACCCTACACCCTAAACCATAAGAAGAAGATCACAGCAGATTGTATTCCAAAGCTCTTTCACCGGGGAGTCGCCTATAACAAATTCCTAATGTTTTCGTCACTGCAGTAGGAAACAGCCTCCACACCACAAGTATGCAACTTTGACGATAGCGTGATGAATGGAATCCTGGTCGTGCAACTGGTAGGAAAACTGAAGAAATCCATTTGTGCAATTCATGATTACTGAAATTTCACTTCGGTCGCTTTGAAGGCTATAATGTAACCACAATAGAAGTCGGACTGCCCAGTGAAGAGATTTGGAACGATTGCAAACATCAAAGTGCAACATCCTCATAAAATCATGCTTTCTGAATGTATCCAATTTGTCTGGCATACATACAGCAACATACATTACGCCCTGCTCGAAATGCCCTCCCCGAACACATTCTTGCTATTCCAGAAAAACAGTGATGCATAATTTTAGGACACCACAAATCAGTGGCACATTTAAAGCTCCAGCAAGTGATAGGGAATGGTTAGAAATTAATGCACTGTAAGGATCTATCCTACTCACTTTCGGGTGAAGGTAGCCATTGTGCGAACAGACACCAGCCCCTTCAAATAATTCCTCCATTGCGTCAGCTCCTGGGACCTAGCAGGCGATTCCAATGCATGTTGGCGGCTCTCAGTGGCACTTGACGATGCAAATCCGCACAAATGGTGCGTGCAGATGGAGCTTTGTGGCAACACAAGCTTCAGTAACGAATGCGAACGCCTAGCTCGTGCGATTGTCGCTGCCATGACCAATCGCTTAGACCTGTTCCGCAAATCAATGCACCAGTTCTCAAATGCAGTCCAAATTACCAAAACGCTGGCGAATTCCGAGTTCCAGACACAAGCGACGATCGAGCGCTCCCCTTGAGAGGGGCCGATGCGGGTAAGAGTCGGAATGCGGCGATGGCCGATCGGATAAAACCCCCTGTGAAACCCTAAAACCCTAAACTCCTCGTCCACATCGTCACAATGAGGGTGGGGCTTTCCATTTCCTTAAGGCTGGAGTTTGAGACCATTATTTTCAATGCTATCAAAACTATAGTATATCATTCAGGTACTGTGATTTTCAATTTGTGTTTTAGGTTTTGGAGATAATTCTTGTGACGAACAGAAGATTGATATTATGGTTGCTAAAGTGAGATTGTTTCTTGATTGATGAAGAGTTTATAAACAAGACATTATATTTTTTTATTTTTTGTCTTTATTTTTTTATTTACTTATTTATTTATGTATGTGTGGGGTTTAATATACAAATTAAGAAAGTTTGAAATTAAATTATAATTAAGTCAACTAGTGTCATGTGTGATGTTTTTGAAATAATTGAATTAATATTTTAAGAATTTCTTTGAGTTATCATTAATAGACAAATCAAAAAATAGATTAAATTTTTAGAAAGCAATTTATTGTAATTTAAACTATCAACAAATCAATTTCATAGATTTATTTTACTTGTTTTAAATTTTTTATAATAATATTATTTTCTTTACATCAAAAAAAAATTTATTTTTTATATCATAAATAGCACTTCTTTATTTCAATTAAACATAAATAAAGTCCTTTTATAAAATAAAATTAATAATATTTCATTTGATTTAATAAGATTTGTAATAAGCCCATATTTTAATAACATAAAGTTTTCAATTGATATAAAAATAATACTAACTATTATTGCAAGACTTAATTTGAATATAAGTAATTAAATATATATTTTTATAATAATTATTGAACTTAATTTTATTTATTCACCAAATAAATTTAATTTTTACATGTGTAATATATTTATCTAATATAGCTAGCCCTTGTTAAAGTCAACTTTGGATTATAATCACATTTTTCCAATCCCAATTCGTACCACTTACACTAGATTACACTATATAAACAATTTCTTTGGTCCCGAGAGGTTGCTAATAACAAGGGTTGACTATATGTATATTTACTTATTTTATTTTAGTGTTATATTTAGATCTTGTAATGCATATAATCTTAAACTAATTTATTCAAGGTTGGAGACAAATCTTACATTTTTTTAAAGGCTTGCAATAGGACTATTATATCATTTGCTGAAACTTCTTTAGCAACTACATATCTTGGTATTTATCAAAGTACTAAAATTATTCTTAGAAATTTACTTTGCAATAATGTTGTTACCTTTAAATCCACTTATTAGGATCTTTGGACTAATTGGTGTTGTGTGATAGGATTAATGAGTAGTATAATGTTAGAGTAGGACTTCTAAAGGCCCCTTGCAATAGACCTTTAACCATAATATCTATGATAGTAATATATTAAAAAATCAAAAAAAAATCAAAAAAAAAAAAAAAAAAATCAAATGTATTTAATGAGACCATCTATACCTTCTTTTAGCTACATATTTTAAACGTAAATCTAAATTGGATAAATAATGTATTTATAATTACTGATATTAATTACAAAAAAAATATTTATTTTTTAAATTTAAGTAATAAATATTTTATCTTTTATGAAAAAGATAGTTTTTTAAAATTTAATATATTATTTAAATATTTAATTTTAATATTCATATTATAAAAATATTATTTTAGTTAAAAATATTTAATCTCAATTTTTGATATTTATATTATATTATTTATAAATAAAAACTCAAATTAAAAAAATAAAATTATTTTATTTGACTAGCACAATTTGGTGTTGCTCAATTAAACCAAATTGTTTTCTTTAATGTATTTTAAAATAATTCAAGACACATGTTAATATGAAATACTTTAAGTTCTAGTATTAAATATAAATTGTTATTAGACTAAAAGTACCTTTTAAATTATTATAATTTTTAATTTTTTAATTTTAAATAAATTTATAATAGCAAGGAGCTTTTTTTGTGGATCAAACCTTAAAATATTGTTTTTGCATCTTCATTCCACTCTAATTTGCCTTTACAAATTAATCACACAAGTAGAACAATAATTAAAGAAAAATTATTAATAAATCTTTGATGGTAGTTAACAAAGCTCAAAAATAATTGAATATCTTATGTAATCTTTAAAGTTGTTCAATTTATAATAGTTTGTATCTTCTTAAAATCCATCTTTGTATTGTCATTTGAAATCATGTATTTTAAAATTTCAGCTAAAATTATAAGTCGAGAAGATATTTTAGAATATAAAATATCAAATCTATTTAAGAATCAAACTTTTGTAATAACAATAACCCTTAAATAACATAATTGGTTGGAGACTTATTAATATTAAATACTACCAAGTTTATATGACCTTATATTATTATTTTTACAATCACAGTTAAAAGATGACATCTCTAAAAGATAAGTGTTGATTATCTATAGTTTTTAAATGTACATGTTTATTTTATTTTTACCAAATATATCTTATGATAATTAGAAAATTTATTATTAAAATAACATGCAAGGGCTCCAAATCTATTAAGGCAAAGATAAAAACTGCATGATTTTTAGATTTTGAAGAAACTTATATTATAAAACAATAAGAAGTTGAAACATTACAAGCATCAATTTTTTTATTTTTTCATACATTTGTGCTACAATATTATTTATTTTTATAAATTTTAATATGGATAGAAGAACTATGGAATATTAAGAAATTTTATAAGAAATAAAAGTACTAAAAAAGAACAAAAGATGTAAAAATGTAAAAATAATATCAATTTAAAAGAGGATAAGTCACAATTTCTATAATACTTTGATGCTTTTGGGAAAAAAATAAAAAAATAAAAAAATAAAAATATATATTTAAAATAAGAAGAAGATTAAATTTTAATATTGTAACTTTTTGTCTTACCAAATTTACAAGAATATAAATTTCAATAGACTTGTGAAAAACAATATACTCATGAACAACTAAGAAGCAAAAAAAAAGACCAATAAAAGATATATTCATAAAATGGAAAAATACTAGAATAGCTATTGCTAAATACAAATAACTACAAAGTCTTAAATCAAGACTAGATTACAAAAAATACATTAATACAATTAAAGATGGTTTTATTTTACCTGTATGCATACTAGCTAGCAAGAAAGTCATGTGGAAGCTTCCCAAAAATTACAAGGCTTGCCAACCAAGTGTCTAACTTGAAGGATGCTTTTGTAGTGGCTTCTTAGAAGTACATAACTTCTTGAAAAAATTATTATAGCCATGTGGTACACTCATGGATTGAATTTTATTAAAAAAATTGCAATGTAGTGGAATTATTTAATCCTCTACAACATTAATATACTTTATTTATTTTTTTCAAATGTATGTTTTTTTTCCAAATTCTAAAATTTGTTAAAATAAATTACACTTTGTCATTTAAAATTTTCCAATTTCTCAATTTGCTAAAGTTGTTTGAACTTTAAATTTTTTCAGAAAATTACATTCATTTCACAATTTGTTTTGTTTTGTTTTGTTTGTTTGTTTGTTTTGTTGTTGTTTGTTTGTTTGTTTTGTTGTTGTTTGTTTGTTTGTTTTGTTGTTGTTTGCTTGTTTTGTTGGTTTGTTTGTTTTTGTTTTTTTTGTGTTTTTTGTGTTCTTTTTTTGGTTTTTTGGTTTTTTTTAAAAAATCGTTATAAATTCATTGGGCATCCCTTCTACTTTTGGGGTGTAAGGGTTTAGGATTTAACCTTTCCAGTTCCAGGTTGTTGCAGGTTTGTTTGTTTTAGGGTTTCGCTGTTGGGTCGTTTTAGGTTTTCACTGTCTGAAGTGAAGTGGGTCGTCGTTTCTCATACGCTACGGCGCTCAGCAGGCATCTCATTCCACCGAATGCATATTCATCGCAATCAGCTCTTGTCGGTGATGAATTGTTGATTCGTAGATCTACTTGTGAGTCCAAGACTCGCATTAATTGTAGCTCAGCGTCTTGACTTGTATGAGGCAGATCATATGCACATCGAACTCACGTGGAGAGCCTGGGCATGGAGTACATTCGGATCATCGGTTGCCACTCAGGAAGCGCTGCTCCATATATAATCTAAGCTAATTGTGCGGAGATTTTCAATTGCAGCCTCATCCACATCAAATTTCATATATCTGTTTGCAGTTATTGTAAAGCACCAAGAGTTGGGTATTGCTGGAATTCTTGCTGTGTCTGCGTTTCTATGGATTTCTCGTTATGAGGATTTGAATTCTGTTTGTGACATCCTGTTGATTATTTGTGTGTCTTCTTGACCCACTTCGGGATTTTGCACTTGGTATATGATCTCAGTTTTTTCGGACCTTCCTATTAGTATATTGGAGTTCTGTTTTCTCTGTGAGTTATCGTAAGCTATCACTGCCGTGGTTAAATGACGAGAGAATTCTTTAGGAGTTGGTCCAAGTGATTCGAAATTGTGCGGCTTTTACAGCCGATTTGAAGTCTATGAATGAGGTACTAATCCTGTTCTAGGAAAAAAAGGTTCTCGGTTGGTTCACTTGTTTTTTTTATGTGAAGGTTTCAACTAGATAAATGGACGATGAACACCAGAAGCATTTCGAAGCAGAGCATTCATGGCTAAGAAGGGCCTAATTTCTCCCTGTTGGAGGTGCATTGCCGTCAGTTTCTATATTCTCAGTAAATGACAGGCTAAAACTTCATGAACCCTGCTCATTGAGAAAAAAACAAAACGTTATTTATGATCACTCCTTTCTCAGTTACACAAAAACATTGCCTACTGTCTCTGCTTACAGTCTAATGTGTGTATAAAAGGAAGACTGAAAATCAGAAGGAATACTTAAATACATAGTCATCAAATCAAATCAAGACTTCATTGCATTTGGATAAGAGACCCAGATACGTTGCCATTGCTGGAGGCGCCTACCAGACTGAGCCGATCATAAGATTAAATGTATCCAGGTACTGTGGCAGCACCAGAAGACAAGGAAGCATTGAGTATTTAATACGCCGGTCTCACTGACAAGCTTTTGATCCCTATGAGTCTCAGCTTAGAAATAAACTTGAAACCTGAAACTAGACTGGAAGTGACGCAACCAACAAGGCTTGAAAGGACATTGTCGTTTCAAAACTCGTTGAGTTGGGAAGTTGCAACGAAATCCAGAGCTGTAGATGCTATTTTGGCTGGCGAATGACTGTGCCTTGCCCTATCCGACATAGCTGATGACTCTGTGGTGGCATGTTCCATCTCTTGTCCGCGCCTAATAAAAACCCACTTGCCAGCCACAGATGTATCTGTGAGCACAAGCCCAGACTTTTTACTTTTATCCCTGTTTTGGCGTCCAGTACCCTTTGTAAGGACGGTTTCTACCGACGGGTATGGGCGATTGTAGCGACGAAGGGATACACATTGTGCAAAGGAATGTGAAGCGGAGCTGGTTGCCGCGATCAATGAATTTGCAGCCCATGTGTAGCTAAAATCGCTGCCACCTTTCGTAAGTTAGGGCTGTGACTTGCAGGTGAGTGAGAGTGTCCATATTTGCGAGACGATTGATGTTCATTTTCCAGAAGCGCTCCCCAGCATTAGAGAGCGACAGAGAGGAGTGCGACGATTCCCACTTGCATCGCTTCATGGTATCTCTAGCTCCTCCCTGTTTCACTCCCATGGTTAACACTCACTACTCTAACATGCATGCTGACCCACTGACGCGTTCACCATCAACCATTATTCTTGCGTAGTCTGTCAAAAAAGCAGAAAGCATTCCTTCAGCAAACGGTAGCAGCAGCAGGAGCAGCATCCCTATCTTGTGATTGATCGTGCATGCTTGTAAGAGATGCTTGCACGACCGGCGGTATGTTCTGCTGTTGAATCGAGTTAATAGTTGACCCATACGTGCATTCCCTTTTCCTGCTTGATTTTTCAATTTGATCCGTGAATTTCCCAATTTGGGATGGCGATCATGGGGTGGATTGGAACAAGTCGCTGCCACTCTATTCCTGCTTTGCTTAAGTGTGAGATAGTCTTGCTACTGTTATTCGGCAGTTAGGCTGCAGTGAAGATTTTCTAAGGATATGATTGTGCAGTACTGTCTGGATTTCGTCTGTGGAGCTTCCCGTCGAGCTCAATTGACCGTGTCCTGTCATTTGCGCTTTCCTCTACTTGTTGGATGCTGCTCTTGGGAGTCCAAGCGCGAGTGTCTCATTCTAATTGTGTATCCAAATGTCTTTGGATTGCTGTTGATAGAATTTTCATGTCTTTATTGTGAGGAGGATATAGGGCGTGGGTGTATGTAAGATTCTGCATCTCAGATGCTTTAGTGTATCATCTTAATAGGTTTTGGTTGTTCCTTTGGTTTCTTGTCTGTGGCTGGCCTTTGCACGTTTAGGTTTGTTAATTTTTTCTGCTTCCTATTGCAGTTGCCTGCGATCTTGGGCGTTTGGACGAACATTCACGATGCTAGCTGGGAAAGGAGTGCACATGATAAGACTACGTAACTTGGGCAATTACCCAGATACCGTAAGCTCAAGATCAACAGAGTGGATCCCATCACAGCACAAGCTCCCAGTTAACATTCCGTAACTGCAGAGCGCTGGAGTGCTTTTCACAATGTAAATGACTTTCGTGATCGAGTGTTATCGACTTCGTGGGTTTTGGCAGCTGTACAGGCAGATTCTCAAGGCAGAATATGAATCCACAACTTATGTCTGCAGTTGATGATTTGAAGATGTCAATGCTAGACCGCTGCAGCAGGTCACTTTCGACACGTGAAACTCAATTGAATTCTTAGAACACCTTTGTGGTTGAAGCACTGCAAAAGTTGAGTCAGAGGACGGGATTACGAGGAAGTAAACGAGAAGCATTGGATTTGCTGGCAGTAGCCAGAGCATGATCATGGTCTCTACCTCAGCTTATGCACCCTTTTAGGGTTGTTCGCTGTAGGATTATTAGGAGCATATTTACAGCATGCCTCAAGTACATGCCCGCTCAGTACGGGAGAATTGAGGCATGACTAGCTTGGGAAAAGATCATTGTGAATCTCAGACGTACATATAAAGAGATGCCGTAACGCTGTAACACAAGCCGATCCGAGGATGGAAGAGGTTGAGGTGACACCTATGGAAGAGGATGAGGTGCTGGGAGGTGACACCTATGGAAGAGGATGACGTTTGAACGTGATTTAGATGACTGTAGAGGTCGAGGAAATATGAATCACGAACTCTCCCCGGAATGTACTGCTAGTACAAGCGGACGAGAAAGAATTGATAGCTCTAACAGGACTAGCAATAATGGTACGCTAGTCTCTGTAACCATTTCGGCGTACATGTATCAATTTGCGTGTTTTGGTCACGTTCAGCCCTTTTAGAATTGTTTACTCTGCATTGTGTGTTTATCCTGTTTGGAGATCGTACGTTTGGTTTCGTTTCATAATTATCTGACTCTATTAATGCTCTTTGCACATCTGCAGAGATATGCAGCCGTTCCACTGTGTGTTTTGAGAAGAGTGGTGATGGTTTTGCAGTAGAAGCCAGTGGGAGGGACGAATCTTTACGGATGCATAGCTCCCGAAAAAGAGCCGGGAAGGACGATGCTGTGAGCCCAAAGAAAGATCATGTAGAGTTGGGGAGGTCTTTTCAGATGGCAGTTAGTGTTCACGACTGGGCTCTAGCTGAGAGTCTCATAACTCTAGCAGATCCTCAAAGGCTCAATGATGGCTTATGCATCGCCCTGGATTCCATTTGGTTCTTAAGGTGAGGTTCACGTGTGTTAGTTTTATGATCAAGTTGTAAATGAGCTAAGCTAGAATCGTGCGTTGCAAAGTGGGATTGAGAGAGTGCATGGCCCAGATGAAGGGAAGTAAGCAGAGGCATTTGTGGATTATTTTCAGTACAACACAGGAACTGGCGGCTGCAACACGTTTAATTGAGAGTTTGATTCTTGCTGGGGCTCACGACTTCACACGTGCAGCTCTCCGTACTTCCTTCTTAGCTTCCTGCGTATCAGCGTGTCGATCACGGACTATGAGCCTGGCGGACACTGTTACAGTAATGGCACAAAGGTAGGATTCCGAGCAATCTATGTTCTTGTCAAAGATTTGAATGTAGCTGTAGAAGTATCTCATAAATCTTGTTAGTTGATGTCGATTGTACTTCTATGTCATGGAAAAGTCATTAGATTCAACGTTTTATTATTTTTCTTTTTTTAATGCAGGTTAGGAGAGAGACTTCAGGAATGTAATGGTGATGAAATTCTGAAGGCTGAAGCTGCAGCGAAAGTTCAGAGATTTACTGAATGGGCTTTGAAATGTATTGGTTCACATTCACGTGAGGCAGGAGCACACCCTGGATCATCCAGGGACATAGACATGACTATTATACACAGCTCGGCTGTAGAGTCACGCCTTCAGCTTATGGCTTTCAATAGGTTTTTGGAACTAGCAGGTTCCCGACTAACCAAAAAGGATTACACAGAAGCCTTTGATGCAGCATGTTTTCCTCTCACTTTGTTCTCCAGCGCTATTGATCCTGGATGGGCAACTGGCATAGCAGCAAGTGCTATGCAAGGGCTGCTGGGGCTTTTGGTCGAGGGAGGTGCAGATAATGTTAATCAGTGTTTTCTCGAAGCTGCCAGATTTGGAAGTACAGAACTTGTACGAATATTGCTCCAGGTAATCAGCTCATACTTTTTTTTTCCCTCGTGTGATCTTTCTGGTTAAGACAACGAGATTTCATGTCCAGGCTTATGTTGTCCCTCCTCAACTGTTCTATGGTGACGCCATTTTACTCATTACTAGTCTGCAGGTCGAGTATCAGTTTTTTCATCCAGCCTTTTTCCTATTCTTTGAACTGCATACGTGCACTAGTTGGATAGATATAAACAAAGAAAACTTATATTATTGCTTATGTTTCTTCTCTATGTCATTACTTTGAGGGCAGAATGTCACCTCATGTGTGGTAAATGATATTTACAGATTGCACAGCGGGATGGTGTAGACTTAGATGTGGACTTAGCATTGGGGTTTGCCTCCCACTATTGTAAAATTGGCACCATGGAATGCCTGGTTGAGGATGGCAAAGCAGATTCTTTTTTGGGGCCTCTCATGAGAGCTGCTGAAAGGGGCTGCATGGAGGTTAGAGCCTTCAATCGATTTGTCATATTTTAATATTATGTCCTGTTCCCTGGCAGTGAATTCATCAGGAACCGTGTGTAATGCATGCTGTTTCCATAGGACCATGTCTTTATTTCTAGTGAATATATTCGCAATAATGAGCCATAATATCTTAAATTGCTCTGTTTTCTGCAAGAGATAGGATAGCTTTTCATTCACTTCCTGTACGCACTGTGATATTATTCATCTCACGTCAATGGCTTGGTATGAAGCAGGTTGTTCAATGGTTTGTAGAAAGGGGTTGTAAAGATATGGAGCTCTGTTTGGCGCTAACTGCTGCAGCTTCCAGTAGCCGTGTGGACGTTGCTGCATTCCTCTTGAGCCATGTTCCTCATCATGTCTTGCAGACTCTCAGCGCTGAGATTTTAAAGGTATTTCTATTATCTAAGAATTCCAATGGATTTTGGGCATTTAAGTAGTGAATTGCTGTCTCGTGGTGAAGTGTGTTTGCATCGAAATTTAAGACTCCCTCGTGAAAGATAATTTTTGTTATGAGCAGATCTTAATTTTCTTGGAGCGCAGGCTGCAGGCGAGCGCTCTGGTGGATCCCTTAAGGGTATAGCTTTCCTGTTGCAAGCCGATTTCTTGAATAACCCAGAGGCAACATACAGAATAGCCGATAGCATTGCAAAGTCGGAGGACGAAGCAATTACGTCGGAGCTACGGACATTTTTACTAGAAGAATGGTCCGAAGAGGCTTTCTTAAGTGGGCGTTTACTCGGCCAGGCTCACCATCTTAACGTCATGCGTGCTCTAAAGCGGGGTTCCTCACCTCTCCACTTGCAGGAGCTTCCTTTGCAACTCCAAGCGACTGTAGCTTATCTTCCTCTTTATAAAGAGTGCATAGCTTCAAGCGGAGTGGTTCTTTCACAGTGGCTTAGGGGTCAGCTGGTTGAAGCAGCTCTGAGGCTCAATCAAGGTGGTCTATGGTCGTCAGAAGAGGTCCTCGTGAAGTGTAGCAAGCATGAGCTTCTTTCAATCCTTAAGTCTCGATTGCCGGGGTTCATGCTAGCCTCCTGAGGCAAGAGAAGGGTAATTAAATGACTCGCAGTTTTTAATTAATACTCGTAATCATTTTTGAATTTTCGAAACGAGTCCCACTCGGTGCATGTCACCGGAGAGCCTTGGTTTTTGAGAAGCAACTTCATCATCCCTTGTTTTTGGACAGCACAGTTGATGAGCATCAGTGTCATTGGAAGTAATAAAAATATGGATCAAGATTTTGCAATTAAAAGTTACTCTGCTCTAAAGGATGATGATGGTGATTATAGTCGTTCCATTCGTTGTTAACTGGGTCAGCTTTAAATCAATACTATGGCCATGTATCGTTGGGATACCAACGATCGTAATTATAATTACGGTCTCTATTACAAGCTGCTCGCGGCTCTCCTGAATGTTTTGAATCCATTCACTGGATCCATGCTGATGTGGAGGCCCATGAAGCCACATTCATTGCGGAAGTTGTCAGGTTTGAGACTGTAAACTGCTGTGGATGATAATTACTTGTCAAATGCTTAAATTGAGTTGTTAGGAGATTTTCAAGCCAGGAATTAGTACCCTAAGTCTTACTCGTCTTGCTCGCAGGCCACTCAACCTCTTTGAATGCGTTCCAACGTTGTCCCGAGCATTAGTGGTAATGCGTTGATCGAAGGGGACTGGTGATGGCGGAGGTACAGTTTGGGTTGCATCTCGCTCCTTTCTGGACGAAGGCTCCCATTCAAGATGAACTGGAAAGATTTTCGTAGTAATTGTATGTGGTTGTGCAATATTGGGTTGTGTAAGAAAAGCAGACTGAAACTAAATGTAGAATTAATCCAGTATAGCATGTTTCGAAGAGAAGAAAGAACAATATTTAGTGCATATGTAGTATTGACAGTCCCAAAAGCTGTGAGAAAGCGTTTGCACCGAGTTACACAATTATCACAATCACCACAGGAGTCTAATGATCAAGAGCTGAGGTATCCTATACAAGTAGACCTGACATTAGTTCTCCTGAAATTTAAAAAATCTACATTTGCTTGTGATCATTTTAGCCAAGTGGACACGAGATGTATGAGTTCATTGTTCCACTGTAGTATTCATTGCTAACACAACATAATTGAACCCAAGAGAGAATCGATTGGATGAAAGCCCACAAAAGTCCACCTAGTAATTTACATAAATCAGGAGGATTTTAACTTAAGGAATATGCATCGGACAATGCACTAAAATGATCTGGGAAACACTCTGTTTAGTACTTGTGGAATGAAGCTTGTTTTGAATACCAAAGGCACAAATTAAAAGGCTACCACCAACCTCTGATTTTTGTGAGACAGCTTGTCTTGCAAAAATCACCAAACATGAAGGTTACACCTTAATTTAGGTCAATGATATTACCAATATAATTTTTTTCTCTTGCTAGTATATAATGATAAATAGTTTATGCTTACAATGTATGTTTGAGTTTAAATACAAGTTGCTATGTAATTTATTCAATCAATATAGGTTTAATTGTTAAGTTTTATGGTATTAATATCCATGTGCTAGTAGATCTCTTACTAAACTTAAAAGATTAAGAGTACATATATGCAAAGGATAAGGATATGGATGATACTTTTTTGGGCCTTACTCTAAGGAACATTGTCATATACTTTCTTTCTAAATATCTTGTCTATACCTCTTTTTTATAATTGATTTTTATAATATTATAAATATAGTTAAACTACATAATTGGGTTTGGCAACATATGGACGAACATTAGCAAGTAGATTGAGATTGATATAAATTGAACATTGGAAGAAGAAAATATATGGATGGTGCTATATTAAGATCAATAATATTGGAGTTTGTTTATTGTAGACAAAGAACATACATTCTACATTGATTCAAAAAATATGAAACTCTTAATCATTAATAATGCTAATGTAATAGAAAGATATTTATTGAATATAAAATTAATAAATAAGAAGATATACAACATTCTACACAATAATGGTAAAAAAGGCAAAACCAAGAAAGAAGAGACAAAGAGGCAAAAGGTGAAGTTTAAAGATGTTGACAAAAAAAAAGAAGGTGTAGTCTATGAATAATATTACACATGTAAAATACACCTTTTTTATAAAGAATTTTTTTTTACATATTTCTACAATAACATATTTCTTTTTAAGATGCTATTTACTTAATTTTTAAATTATATATGTATAAACTCATATAACTCTTCTTCTTGTTGGCTATACAACTTCTTCTTAACCTCTTCAATAATCTAATTTTTTTCTTATACCACAATATTTAAGATTAAACTTTATGTGCCTTCCAATTGTAGTTAAAATTTTTTACAATCTTTATAGTTAATATCTTAGATCATCATTTAAGAATTCAAATAGAATTTTTTCTTTCTTATAGGAATAAAAAAAATTATTTCATTTTTTTTTATAGGAGCTTCTATTGTATTATATTATACATTTATAGCACAAAGAACAATAATGAAATGCCGCATAATAAACCATTATTGATAGGCATGTTGGATAAATTTTAAGATAGGCTAATACATCTAATCAATGTTATCTATAAAAAAAATTATAATTTTGGTTTTTTTGGTGTTTAACAAGGAGTTATTAAGATAATCATTGTTAAAATTGTCAATCATTAATTTAAAGAAGGTTTTAATGATACTCTTGATTGTATTCCATAGCACAACTAAATCCTTAGCTATTTTATTTAATTATCGCATATAAAACTTAAGTTTAATATTTTCATATATATATATATATATATATATATATCTTTAATATATGTATTTTTATATAATCTATTTGATATAAAGATTATAGACAATATATCAAAGATTTAATATTTTTATTAATTAGATATAGGTAGGATATTTAAAACATTAATATAGACATAGAAATATATTAAGAATCTTTAAAGCTTAGATTATAGAATTTATTATTATCAAATACTCAAGCCTTCTTATTTGTCACCACTCTTTGTTGGTTATGAAAGTTACAAAAGTTATATCAATTAATATGACTAATTAAGTGATAAATCAACCAAATTTTTCTATATTTTTTAATATTTTTTAATATTATGTTATAAAAAGATTTGGCAAAGGCTATGGTGTCTTGTCCAACTTGTAGGATATATGAATAGGAAACTTTGTCATATACATTAATTCACTAATAATGTTGAGATTTTTTTCTCATGTCTAGATAATCCTTATTTTTTGTATAAATTTGCTTCTAATATGCTTATTTTATATACTAGAGATATAAATATATTCTATTCTTAGCCAAACTTTATAAAATATGGACAAAAAGATACAACACTATTATTTGAATTTATCAATAGATACTAATTAACAACACCTATATATACATTACTAACTACTATCAATATATATATATATATATATATAAAAGACATATATTAAAGATATATATTTTTTATGTCTTATTTAATATAGAAAAAAATATATATATATTAAAGATGATCTATATGAAAGATAATTGATGTTGATATTTGTGCAATATAAAACAAAGAAATAAAACCACTACTTTATATTTATTTTTCTAATTTTAAACTTTAAATTTTATATTAAAGAAATAATATTTATTTTTTAGAATCTAGATGTTATAAAAAAACTATAAAAATATAAATGTTTTTTAATTGTTAAAAACTAATACTATAAATAATATAATTAAAAAAAATTTAAAATAAAAAATAATTCTCAATATGACACTTATTTGTAATATTATTACTTTATATAAAATAATTAGTAGTATCATATGAAATATTAATATCTTATTATAATTAATAGCAAAGATTGGATCTATGGTAATTACATTATATTTTTTGTATTACAACATCATCTTAAATATAAATAATATTTGAATGCTTATAACAGAAGAAATATTTTTATTTAATAAAACTTTTTCAACTTTTATTTTAGCATCTTAGTAGTAGATTATAATTTATAGATTTTCTTGAATCCATATTCTAATGCTCTTAGAATTATTTATATTCCTCATGTACAAGTCTTTTTGAATAAGTCTCTATATAATCCAAATGTCTTGCTTAAAGAAAAAACAATCTTTGTCAATACTAGTATATTCTTGTTGCATTCCTTGAATATAGTTTTTATATAGATCTTTTGTATATTAACAAGAAGCACGCCCATTAAATACAAATAATTTACAAAATATTTCATCTCATGTAATATGTGCTTCGAAAATCTCACTATAAAGTCCATCTAGTTCTTGTTGTAGAAAATTATTTCTTCTCAACTAACGTATTTTGTTTTTGGATATGCTATTTTTTCAACAATAATAACAAAATTCTATCACTTCTAGCACAATACTAATACAATATGAAAGCAATAAGTTTATCTTAGACTAATAGATTTGCATTTTTTTGCCTTAATAGTTTTGGTTCTATTCTTACATTATTAATAGATTTCTTTTCTTATTGTGTTTCTTTAAAATAGATACTATATTAGTAGTGATAGTAAGAACTTGTATTAATCTATCTATAGAATTATTTTGGCACTCATATTTATATCTTTAATATTAGCTTCTATTACATTCAATACTTATAAATTATAGAAACATTATTAATTGATAAAGATAAGGAAATAAATTATTTATTATAATAAATTTCTAAAATCCATCAATATTTTTTGATATTGTTCCAATTCTTAGAATTAGTCTTTATATAAACAAAACTTGTTTAGATGTCTTTTCTTGCCTTACTTTTTTTAAAATACAATAAAAAAACTTATTCTATAGAATCTATTCCTCTTATATAATATTATTTGTTGTTGATGTCTATCAAATCTTTTGTAAATTAATAGCACTAATATCAAAATTCTTATTTAATTTCTCATTTTTTCTAAATATAGATATTTATATATATATTTTTATTTATAAAATAGTATCCATGCTTAATAATGCATGTCAAATAAGTTAAGAATATAATAAGCAAGATAATTTATGTGCAATCTTTCTTGTATTGCATCATCTATGTACTCTATATCCTTCTTGTACAAATTGACTACCTTCTTTTAGCCTTATTTTTAAATTCTTATATTAATTAATAAATGTATCAATAAAAATTTTATACTATATTAAGTCACATTCTTTTTAAAAATAAAGATATTGTTATCTACTCAGATACTATTAAATACTTAAGAATAAATAAATAATCTTATTTAGTTTTCAAATTTATTTGAATTACACCAATTATTATAAAAAATTATTGTTATTGATATATAGACCACAAAAGATTTTAGAACCTTTTTATAAATCTTCTATAATATAATAGATGTTTAAAAATATTTTGAAAGTTTAATAGAAATATTTAATAGCTAGCTTAAGATTCAAGTTCCTTTAGGTGGCACCTGTAGGAAGTTTCTTCAATAGCTTAGGAATCAAACTTTATTAGGTGGCTTGCATAGGAAGTTTCTAAAATATATTAGACAACAACTTTTGTAAGAAGCTTCTAAAAGGGCTTCCATACCTTGGTTACCAAGTCTTCTAAGTAGCTTATATGGCAAGGTATTGAGGGCTTGGATAATAAGCCTTTGGCCTTGCAAATAGAATAAGTAAAGACAAGACTCACGCCTTTCTTAATCTTGTCAACTTATTTCTTGAATTAGTTTTTCTTATGGCTTTTAAGTCTTTTTGATTCTTTACAATAACTACTTGGTTATTGTCTTCTTGTCTAATCTATCTCTTTTTTATACACTATAGTCTTCTTTATTTGAGATTATTCCTTCTTGATTGAAGTTCTAAGTATATCCCTCACAATCATACATATATCTAATTAATTGCAATGTGGCCCTTCAAAATTGGATATCTATTCATATATTGATATAATTTTAATATCCTAGATTTTAAAACACTAATTCTTATTATAATAAATATTATCTCTCCAATAAATATTCACCACTCTATTTAATAATTGTTGATAATTTTCTAATGTAGAGAGGACTTCTAAAAATAATATATTAGTAGAAATCATATTTAGGTATAATTTTTATATTGGCACTAATATATTCTCAATTTTGATATATACCTATTAGAAATATGCCATTGTATTTATTAATAAAGTTTGTATTAAAGAAAATATTATTTATTGATGCTTATTAATTATCAACTTTCTCTTTTAAAACAATTTTTGTCAAATTCTTTAACTAATCGGTTAATAAGATATAGATTAGAAAGACATAGATTTTTAATTTTAAAAAATAAATAAAAAAATAAAAAATAAAATGACAAGGAGTGGAGCCAAGACCTCAATGGGGGTGGGGGGAGTGCATTAAGTTATGTTTAAACCTACAAAATACATGAGTATGGAAAAATACCCCTAAACTTAATCCAACATGAATATTGTCCAACAAATTATTATCCACAATGGTTCAAGTTTGGGTAAAAGGTTCTACCTCCTACCTATGGATTCCAAACTTAAGGGTTTTCATCACCAGTTTGCATGACTTCAGATATTCTCAGGTATTCCAGAGCAAAATCTATCCAGAGCAATTGCATAGACTGACAAAACCAGAGCGAGTTCTTTAGTAGAATGTACTACTGAAACGCGAAATAGAACTGGTATAACCCCTCGATGCTTGTTCAAGCTGTGAAGCAATCTCATTCTACTTGCGGAGTTGCGGGGTGCGAGTCAACTGCCGGCATTCTCTGCAGATGCAGCCTTTGAAACGCTCGTGATTGTACCAACACACAACTATGCTCCAAAGGGTAATGCATGGAGAGGATATGAGTCATCAACTGTGTTTTTGAGCAACAATACAAACATTGCAAGCTGTTGAAAGACGTGAAAGATTGCAACAGCATGGAATGCAATCCCAGTTTTCACAACTGCTTTGCAAGCTCCAAAGTGTGCACTGGAATTCCACAAGCATCGATGAAGACGATACAACCGGCTCACCGAGAATGCCAAACTCATTACTCTCAACGTTTATACCGATCAAAGCGTAATTTTAGGATTGACCAGGTGGTTTTCTCATTTGGACATGGTGGTCTAATAAGTTGCGCTGAGACTTTTCATCTAACAAGTTGGGTACAGCTGCGTTGAGATTCTACATCCTTCTCGTTGACTTTTGTGTGATTGCTGAGCTGTTAAATGCCATATTGACTTTCATAGCCCACTTTGCCGCAACAACGCCTTTTCTTCGTCGTCGTCGTCTTCTAATTCTGGGAGCTCAAACTGCACACGCAGTTGGATTTGACGAACCCTAATTTTGTACAATTCCTACACAGTTTGATCATGCGAAATCCTAATTTTGTGCAATACCTGCGCAGTGATCAGATCCACATGAGAGCACTGAAGGTTGAATGTACTATATCAATATGTTTCCTTCGTTTCAGTGTCTACTTGGGAGGTTTGATGGCATTGCTGTCCCACATACAAAGTGATATGCTAAATGCTATTATTTTGAGCGGCTCTTTGTGTGTGTAGAGTCATTTGTTGCAAGCAGTTAATGTTTTGACAAAAATAAGATAAAACAATGAAAAATAAAATGAAATTTGAATTTGAATTTGAATTTATTGAAAATTTAAATTTCTGAATATTTTTCACTGCTTCGATGTTGATAATTTTTTGTTATTGAATTTTTTTATGAGTTTTGATTTAATTCTATAGATTTAATTTTAATTCAGTACAAAACTGAAATATGAACAAATGAAATTTGATGCCTAATTAGAGTATTATTTTACATGGATTTATATTTATTTATTATAATTATTATAATATTTTATTTTAAATGCCATTTAACATATTTGATAAGCTTTTAAGTTAAATTTTAAAATTTTCTGACCAAATTTGTAACAAAGCAAAATTGTTTCAAAAAGCAATCAATCAATATGAAAGCTTGAAAGTTTTTGCTTTGTTTTCCTCAACAAAATGTTTGTATATGAACATATATATATATATATATATATATATACACAAAATATAAAATTGCCCATTTCCATACACTTCAACACAACCTTTTAATAAGATGACCTCTTCCTAAAGTTGAACCAGGGTGACCAGTCCAAGCTGGAGTCTAAGCTTCTGGAACAAGGCAGACAGCTCCTTATTCAAAGTCCAATGACCATGAATGAATGAGTGTGAAGAAAAGAACACGGGAAATGCCAATGAACATCTTATACGAGTGAATTCCAACAGGTTCCGTTGAGTAGTTGTTGTGACACTTGGTCACAACCAAGCCAATCGACCACAAACTCACCCATGCATTTTGATCCTACGTGGCATGGTGGTGATTGATATTGGGTTATACTTCCCATTAGACCCTCAACCAAAGGTTACCATCATTTGATTTAGTTGCTTAACAAATAGGGAGCCAAAGAAATAAAATAAATTTATGTCCTCATTGAATGCATTCCATCTTGTATGGCGCACAAGTGTCAAGGTAGATTAAAAATATGCCAAATAATGAAGTCACATTAATGTCATGTTGACAAGTTTGACGTGAACCAATTTCTTAATGGAAGGACATGCAAGGCGTCAAACCCATGCAAAGATGAAAATTTCTTTTTGTCCCCTAAAAAAGAATTAGGTGGAATAATTATCTATGAGGAAAATAGGAATCTTAAGCTCAAGTTTCGTCCAAAAGAATGTTACTCGGACACGCAGCGACGATTTTAGTGCGGCAAAATCAGACGTGGATGAGAAAAAGGAGGAATCAAGCCGCTCATTCATCACTCGAATGAATGAAGCATAAATGAATCATCAAATTTTCCTAGTCGGACATGTGGTGGGAATTTAACATGGAAGGAGCGTCTGTGAGCCAGATGGTGGATGTGGATGAAAATAAAGCACAACAAAATATCATCCAACTGGAGAATCGGAGTGCAATCCAATGGAGCCTGTCCCCCTCAAAGTAGTGCTGACTCAGCTGACTGAAAGGGGGGGAGTTGGGGATGAGTCAGCTCAAAGACAAATTAGGGCAACTCAACCAGTCTCAGCAACTCTGAGTATGCACAAGGAGGATTCAAGGCACTGCTGGAATACTTCACGATAAGAGAGTGTCACAGAAATATCTTGGGTAGAGGCTAATGGAACTCTGCGCCAGGAGGCCAAGCAATGAGTAGTGGTCATTGGAACTGCTAGAAAAAATCTACACGTACAACTTCAAAGGAGTGTGATAGTTTGTTTGCTTGTATGGGTCAACACACGGCTACAGGGGCCACAACGCAGTAAACGGTATTTTTTCTATCGCCACGCGGGCGCACTCGTCAAAAATTCTAGATGGAACAGGTTTCCGAAAGGGAGGCTGGACTTATGGAGCAGGAGCCCTTGACCGGTGGAGACGTCCCCCCTGCAAGCCAATCCCGGTGATCGCTACCGCTGATCCCTCCTCGCGTTTCGGGCTCTTTTGTCTTTGTCACACTGCGTCAGCAGCTTTCTCAGTCACATGGTCAACCCGTTCACTAGATACAAGGCCAAAGGAACGGAGGCTGGAATCAACCAAAAGGACTAGGTTTCGGGCAGGGGGGCAGTTCTCCTTTTCCGTGGCGGAATTGTCTTCCGTCTTCGTGTACTCGCCGTGGTCACCAAAAGAATCGGCCAGCTTCATGACGTGCATGTGCCGCAATGCAGCATTATCCGGATTCCGACGAGTTACTGTTACTACTGTTAGCAAATTGTGTTGCATGAGAGTGGTGGCGACCCAGAAGAGGTAGTTTTATAGAGTTTGGTTATCAGACTGTTTTCTAATTTGAGTTTGATTTTGTTTACTTCCCGGGAGAGAAGTTGCAGTTTTGCCCTCAGTCGGAGTTGGCTGTCGTAGTAAAAATATTTCTTGCCTTTTGCTTGGGTTGAGGTGGTTATTTGTTCGGCTGTCGTGAATTGTTTATACATTGTTTTGTAATTGCGGCGCAAGCGGTGTTATAGGAGCCAACCAGCGGAGGGGCGGATGCGCAGTTAACTTTAGGTGGAGATATTCAGTCAATTTTTGTCATAACAATACTTTTCGGGTTTCCGGTGTAAGAGAGAGAGAGAGAGAGAGAGAACAAGTGAGGAGTAGCTAACTGGAGATGCGAAAGCGAAGAGGTGCAGGGCTGGGAAGCTGCCGCAGCATCAGTTGGGTTGTTCTGTGAAAGCTTCCTGCTGAGGCCGCAGTGCCAAGCGAAGAGAACATGTGATGACGAAGAAACTGAAATGAGTGTAGGTGCTGTACGTATGATTAAGTTGAGTTTAAGGTTAGGGAGGGGGTAAAGCTTGGGTGTGAAGTAACGTGCAAACGGGCGAATGTCGTGGGAGGTGGACTAATCAAGTCGCACTGCTATTCTACTTTCACATAAACTCTTCTTTCGCTGTTTCAAAGAGCTCTGTCTCATATCTGACGGGGGTTTTCTTCTTCCATCTTCTCTATTGTAAGGCGCTATTATTCGGTGAAATTTTGCTTCCCATGGAGAGGGCTAGCAGGTTAAATAACGTTGATGGTGCAGCGGTTTTCTTCTTTCGTTTTGAGCGACAACTAAGAGGTATCGACTGCTAGTGAGGGTTGCAAGCAAGCTCCAATTTTAAATGCAAAGCGCCTCTACTTAGATTTTGTAGTGGACTGCGGTTTTGGCGTTGCAGCAATTGTGGGCTATGGTGAGGGATAGAAAGAACATGTTTGATATTGCAGTGAATCGAGGTCTTGGATGAAGCTCATGGTTCAAACCATTTTGTAACCGGTTGTGTGCCCATCTAGAGCGTGAAACTTTGTCGGAGTTGGTTCGAGCTCTTGTTTTAAGTTTTATTTTTGGAAAAATTCTTCGACATGAGGGACGAAGCTTTCCGATAAGTGTTTCCACAGTGTGCCACCGTAGCACGAGTAGAGTGGAGTATGCAGGAAAGGTGCGCGAGGCATAATATTATTTTGTTGGTGGTGTTCCACATCCACCGTGATGAGTTACCAAGTGAGGCACTATCAACCAAGTTGCAGCAGATTTCGTAGTGGAGGGTTCAATTCGTTGGCTCCGCCGCCTACTTCTGGATGTCAGCACTCCAACTGGATGTCATCTTCGCACAAGTCCGTGCACCCGGAGCTCAAGAAGCGGAAATCGTGTCCTGTAGCCGCTGCGTTTCTAGATCCAGGACTTTGGAAGTTTCTCCCTGATGATTTGTTGGAGAAAGTAGCGGCATTCATGTCGTTCCCTGGTCTGTTTAGGTGCCGCGCCGTGAACAAACGGCTCAAGGATTTTGTCTTCTCTGAGAAATTTCAAGAAGCTCGGTCGTGTGTCAAGTCTTGGGATGTCCTCTCTCCGAAAACTCAGTACCTTCTTATTTTTGCTACAATCAAGGGAGAGAACTTGTGCTGTGCTTATGACGCGGCTTGGAATCGGTGGCTGTGCATGCCTCCAATGCGGGGACTTGACCCTCGAGCCAAAGATTGCATAGCAGGTAAGGGATTGTTCTTCTATCTTGCGCTTCCAGTAGCGTGGCTCCTAGTTTTTTAGCAGACTTGCAACGATCTTCATAGGATCGATAGAGATTGTTTGATAGTACGTTGGGCATACACTGTCATCGGAAGCTTAATCAAGAACGATTGTCTGTTCTGTTCTGTCTGTCTGTTTGTTAACTTCTGTAATTTTTTCGCGGTTGTCTGTAAATCACGTAGAGTGTCTGTCAACCTACTCGCTTCATCTCTCTCAAGCAGGTTCATTTTGTCAAGTCCTGAAAACAGTAAATGTATAAAGAGTGTATTGCACTGAGGTTTCCCTGCCTCGTTGACAGTGCCTCAATTGAGTTTACTTGAAATCGTCTTTTAGGCTGGTAATAGACCAAGGAAGTATGGCAGCATGACCTAGTCATATTAATTGTCGGATCTAGGAATATTTGTTTTTTCTTCGTGGACGGCAGGGCATTGGATGCCTTATGGATGTAACAAATAACTTCGAGTTGATGCCATTTTTAGGGTAAATTAGTCATGCAATATGGAGTCATGAGGCAGAGTTTATCGATCTGGTTATCCAGTTTTAACGCCTTTCCGCTGATAAGGTGTTCACTTTACTTATTGCAGGAGACGGTGGACTTTTGTGTTTTCGAGACGTGAATGAGGAAGGAATTGCGAGTTTGTTTGTGTACAACCCTATCACAGCGCGCTGTAGAGAGCTACCGGCGATGCACGTTGGTAACTCCATGATGCAGCATAATTGGCTGTTGACGCACATGATCTTTAATAGATTCACAAGCTCCTACAAGTTGTTGGTCCTCACCAAAAGGACTTGCTCTAAAGGCTTAGCGCATATGGAGATTTACGAATCCCTCACACGAACGTGGTCCATCGACAACAACATATCGGTTATTGAAAGGAAGTATAAGCTGAGCTTTCCACCACAAGTTGGAGCATGCTGTGACAATTTTTTCTACTTCGTGGCCAAGGAGGGAATTCTTAGGAGTAGCAACGTCATGGGACTGGTCGTGTACGACATTTATGAGGGCGTGTTCCGAGGGAAGCTTCTGTATAGATGTGAGCCGAGATGTCCAGGAAGCAAGATCGAAGTGCAGGTTGTGGAATGCAAGGGCACAGTGTACATGGTGGTTCGCGAGGATGACTGTAAGAGTACGAAGGGAGTTTCCTTTTGCATGCTGAATCCTTCCAAAGAGCAGAAGATCGAGGACGCAGTGTTGTTCGAGAGTTTCTTTGCGAAGTGGGGCTCCAAGTTCCCCCCCTATCGGTGTGTTTCTGTCCGTGATGAGCTGGGTTTACTCCTTTATGATAAGTCATTTCAGGTCCTAGCAGACGACTTGTCCGAAGAGCTCAAGCTACCACCCTGTCCCTTTCAAGGACTGGCTAATTTTGTCCCCTCCACATCCGTGCTTTATCGCAACAAACCGTTGCACTTGTATTATGCTACACATAATGTGGTCTCGGAGGCTCACTTTCAGCCCAACGCGGTAGCCACAGTGTAGGTGCAGAGTAGCAAACAACATCGTCACTCTAACAAGGTTAGTCTTTAACTTCAGGTGATTTTTTTGGTGATCATTAGGTGTACCACAGTGATCGATTCTGCAGGATCTACCAACTCCTACATGAAACGATCTACCAGCTTATTTAACATTTGGTATGACTCTAGACACAAAATCATATAGAACACGAGGAATGCCTTATACCTATGTAAATACTGTTCCAGTTTGAGACATGTTCAGTGAGACATGTAATACCCAATCGTTTTCAAGATATGTCGAGGAACATTTCTTTTTAGTTGGTTCCCGTCTCCGAAGGGTGCTTCCCTGTTATTTTTTATTGCTTGTGTGCATTGCCGCCTTCCGTGTTGAGCTCCACGGAAGTGACACATGCAAAGCTCCTCGGAAACCCACTTCATTCAGGTGCTGTTCACGTGCCCTATCCGAACAAATATAAACATGTGATCGGTGAACAACAGGTGAAATGGCACAACGTGTACCGATCTGTGAATCTCAACTACATTTGTGGGTACAGTACATGGGGATAATAAGTTCCATCTCCAGACATATCCTATGTCTTCTGGATAGATATGCTGAAAGTAGGTACGTTGGCGTTCAACAACAAACCGGGATGTTAGTGGATCTATCACTAACCAACATCTCTTTTTCGCAATCTTACTTTTCTGGGCAACTTCTTTTTTGAAAAATTTGCGTTGCATGGCGTTGTTTAGAGGCTGGATTTTAGGAACCAAAGCTTGACCAGGGCAGCGGAAAGCATGGAAGAATCCTGATCGTGACAGCTCCGCAACAATCAATTCACCATGAGCTCCTTGTACTGCAAAGTGTCGACTCTTGGATGAGTGAGTACACTTCGGAACAGTGACTCATTTTTTACGTTAAAATGCCAAGTTTCTCTATTTAATCAAATCACACGCTTGTAAGCCAATTGACTAAGTGCTATTCATGTGAATATGTAGCATTTTGAGAGTTGGGATAAGTTGAATGATGCAAATATGTAGCTCAATATTTATTTTAATCAATATGAATGTGTAGTTTAATCAGACAAGTTGTTGTTGGGTATACATATACACACACATATATACACATATAAATTATATAATTTTAAAAAAAAATTCTAGATTTGGTTTTAATATTTTTGAAAAAAATTTAATGTGTTATATGATGACTTCATGAGTTGCTAATATTAAGTGTTGATTTCAATCAATAATGCAAAGTAGATTAATAATTTATAATAAAATATTAAATAATAAAAATATACATTATTGATATAAATTTGAAGAATAAGATTTAAAATTACACCTATTGATAGAAATGTAATTTTATCATAAACATATTAAAATACTATACCATTAAAATTATCTAGTAAAAATATGAAAAAAGTCCATAAAATCTAAGAAAATCCAATGCTAAACTATAAATATATTATCATGTGCTGTTCAAAGCTTGGTACTATTATTATTAAAGTCTACTTCCAAATTTATGTTTGGTAAACAATCTATTTCTTTTTTATACATTCTTTAAAATGCTTAATATTGTTAAAAATACAAGATTTCAATATAAACATATTTTTTTGAATATAAGGAGTAGAATGTCTTTGAAGTTTTTGTACAATATAATGTAAAATATTCTTATAATAATATATTGTGGTGAATGTAAATGTATAGGTAGAAATTTTACTTATATTTTCTTCTTTCTTAAAATTAAAAGATAATTCTTGTTGTATTATTTATATTTTACTTAATTTTTATTAATTTCTAACCAAAATACCTTGAGTATCTATATCTTATCATTTATATCTTCCAATACCTTCTAATATAATTACATCCATACTATACATTAAATTGATTGAGGAAATATAAGAAGAATAGGAAGTGTCGTGTTCTTTTAGAGTTTTCATAACATACTTTTATCAAATACATGAGATATCTTGTGGTTAATTTTGCGCAAAACTTTAATTATAAATATTACTAATTTTTTAATATTAATTAAAAAACATAGCAAGAAATAAATGTTGGTTGGGAGATTAAATAATTGCCTTCCCACAAACAAATTATTACCCAAAAAGAAGGTGGTTCAAATTCTAACTAAAACATCCTTGAAATTATTTGATGAATTCTAGCACAAAGTTCTCTGATGTTTCAATATATATATATATATATATATATCACAGCGTTGTTCCTCAGCAGTTTGTCCATGCATTGAAATTGTTCACAAAAAGCTCCATCACCATGATCTTTTTACCACTTCACAAATGGTTCACACAGTTTGTGCTGGAGGCCACAACCAGTCGGTAGACTGCAGACAAGCCAACCATCAGTGCCGAGCATCGCAAACTGCCTCAATCAATGCATGGAAATGTGGACACCGAATACCAAGAGTACCCAACTGTCGGCACTCGAGAATGGAGTTTTTCTGAAGGAAAATCTGCACTGCAAGGAACCTCACTCTGTTGCCGAATCTAGCACTTTGCCTGGAACATGTTCCACCATGTTCTTGTCCACTTTTGATTCCTTCACTCGCAAGTCATGCTTCGGACTGGATGATTCGTGACATTGTTTGCGTAACTTGCTTAACAATCTCGTCTTGCATCCAAAGTTTTGGTTTATGAGCTGAAATACTAGACCAGTCACATTGGCACTCGGAAGATTGTCGAGTTATTGGGCATTCGAGGGCATGTGGGTCAGGGTCGGTTTCCTGAAGTTAGAGTTTCGTTTTGTTTCAGAGCATTGGTCTTGCCGTAAGAGGAGCATTGTGTCAGATAGGCAATGGAGTAAGTAAAGAGAAGCAGTATTTACCTGGCTGTCGAGAAATCCAAGTTGCAATGCTGTAGCTGCCTTGCTCCTCGATGGTAATAGGTCCAGGTTCTTCGAAGCGTTGCTCAGGGTTTTTGGTTGTGGGCGTGGTACACCTGGTTTTGCTTCGAGAATGTGCCATTGCCTTGTGTTTCTTAACTTTTAGTTGTTGTACGAAGAGAGAGTTACAGCATTGTCTCTGGTTTGCACACAGGTGACTTGTCTCATCCCGTTGCGGAACGTCGTTCATGATCCTGCCGCATCGCCTCTGAATTGTTATACAAACCTGTGGATACTGTGATCCATGAGACTTAACACAGCTACGTGTCTCATTGCAGGTGCTTCTTGCAAAGACAAACAAAGGAAACAGATATCTTAAAGAATCCCTGGGTCCCAATAGGCTCAATCAAAAGTTTTATCTTCGTACGTCCCCCTCCGACACCAGTCGAGTCACTAATTCCATCCCCACAAGCCACATTATGAAGATTTGTAATACTTGACCTGCACCTCAGATTCTCTCACACAATCGATCAAGACACCAGAATCGAACGTCTGCAGTGGAGGCTGCCCCATATCGAACGCAATGGTTGTTCTCGTCGTGTTGCCAGCCCCAGTCCAATCTCAGATTTCTCCCGAGTCCAACATGAATCTCACGAACTGAATTTTGACGACCTTTCCTGTAACTTCCCAAATAGATTTTTCTGGGAATCCTCAAGATGGACCCCTGCATTACAACATTCAAGAAATTTCAACGTCTTCTAAGGTGATGGAGATGCTCTCATTGCACTTGCGTTTTCGCTGTGCAAACTTTTCGCAGTTGTCGACTCTGCAGGCCTAGCTTTGAAATTCGTGATTTAGGACACTAGCAACCATTCTCCCTGATTCAGGAAATGATTGTAGCTCGTCCTGGATTGTCGATTATAGAAATGAGCAACAAAGGGTGAGGTCGTGGACCAACTTGCGAAGAGTATTTTCTCAAAGTGGCACTGCAGAGAGGTTCCTACGAAAGACTATTGATGCAGAGAAAATCTCAGGATGTGGCTATAATGTGCGCTACTACTCTCTGAAAAACGACAACTTTAATTGCGATATTAACGGACAAATAGCAGATAGCGCTGGACACATGCCCTGCACATTATTTAATCTACAGTACAAAAAAGGCCAACACTTGTATACACTCAGCGCTTTAATGTGCTGTTTGTGAGATCTAAAAATTCCTGAATTGAGAATTGCTGAAAAACAATCAACCAAAATAGCAACTATTTGCCAGCCTCGGGAGTGCAAGCGCTCAAGCTTACAAAAGGTAGACGTACCTAAACTGGCTGGAACTCCCCTAAAAAAACGTATAATCCAATACACCTGAAATGAACACTACTTCCAGATTGTGCCCATTTCAGAAGACCAATTTAGGTACATCTCTACCTAATCAATGTCTATATAATGGAGGAAAGGAGATACAGTTCATGATGTAGTCTAAACATTCACACAGACATCATATATATTGAGCTATGTAACGAAGATACAACCTACGAGTCACCTAAACAGAACATAGCCGACTCCCACTGTTCCCCCATCCGCTACGACCCGGTTGATTAAATTATCCATCTTCATTCGTCCTTGGGCAAGCGCCAGAGCAGCTACAACTTCTCTGCAGCAGCTGGATCTGGCACCATGCAGGTGGGCTCCAACCTAAAAGCGGGACCCGATCAAACCCTGTATGTTGCCATGTATGGGCAAGGGCACATTCCTTTGCAATAGCACTTGACAGCAAGCTTTCCTGGAACTAATAAACAGACAACCAGCTCAATTATAAGCGGCGGAGTGTCCAAGGACGCTATGTCTACCCAGATCATCATACATGGGGTTCATTCATGAATTTGATTTACACGTAGAACCCAGTCACCTTCCTTGTGGATTAACTAACTGAGAGAAGACTGCGCTTGCCGAGGCATCCTCCAATAAGTCATCATCATCACTGCCAAGAATGTGTTTCTCGCTCGATACTGAAGAGTCATCGTCATCAAGAGGATGTGTAGGCATGGCCGGAGGCATGAGAGAGACCATCGGGGCACTAGCATCCATTAAATTCGGTTGTGTGGACCCAGATGATCCTGATGCTGCAACTTCGTGTAGCTGCAAAGCGTGCTCTAGATTCCAGAGCACGTCACCCATAGCTGGCCGATCCACGCCGCATTCTTGAAGACATTTCTCTGCTGTTTCACCGAACTTACGCACTGAGTCGCGGCTGCACTGGCCAACAAGCTTGGGATCCATGATTGACTCCAGCAGTCCAGCCTTTTGCTTTTGCAGTGCCCACTCCGCGAGGTTCACTTGGTCGCGAGATAGAGCCGGATTAATCGCAGGCCGTGCACACAGAACTTCCATGAGCACCACGCCAAAAGAGTAGACATCAGACTTCTCGGTCAGTTGTTGTCTCCTGAAGTACTCAGGATCCAGATATCCGAAACTTCCTTTCACTGCTGTGCTAATGTGAGTCTGCTCGAGACTTGGACCTGTCTTCGATAGTCCAAAGTCAGCAACTTTGGCAACGAGGTTCTCATCCAGCAAAATGTTCGTGGTCTTCACATCACGATGAATGATTCCTTGCGCTGCACCTGTGTGCAGATAATGTAGGCCTCGAGCGGCACCAATACAAATTTCCAGACGCTGCTTCCATGACAAAGTTGGGAGTTCGGTCCCGTATAAGTGGCCCCGGAGAGGACCGTTGGCCATGTAGTCATACACTAGGATCATCTCACAATGCTCTTCACAGTAACCAATCAATGACACCAAATGCCGATGTCGCAGCTTTGAAAGCAGCTCGATTTCGGTCTGAAACTCCGTCAATCCTTGCTCAGAGCATGGATTCCCTCGCTTCACTGCAACCTTAGTGCCATCGTCTATCTCTCCCTTAAAAACCTTTCCGAAACCACCCACTCCCAATATCAAAGATTCATCAAAATTGTTGGTGGCTTCCTGAAGCTCCGCGAAGGTGAAGTACCGTCCCAGATTGGAACCCTGCACAGTTGACACATAACTACCGGTACCGCTCTTCTGAGAGACGGTGGACATCTTACTCGCCATGGTGTCTGAGATACCATGATGCGGAAGAGGCAGCCATGACGGTGGTGCATGCTTCCTGCTCTTTGTGGGAGACAATTTGGAGGTCTTCCGGCAACAACAAAAGAAAATCAACGCTGCGGCCAAGGCGACAGCCGCAAGCCCTCCCACAGCGGCTCCCGCGATAGCTCCAGTTTGAATACCACTACCCCCACTCCCATCCCCTCCGACTTTGAAACCCGCACCGCCCCCCAAACTCCCTGTTGTGGAATTGAGCTTCCAGATCTCTAATCCATTAAGGATTGCATCTTTGTAACTTGATGAGGAAGATGGCGCCGGCCCTATTTGCACCCATAATCTGGCTACACCCGTGTCCATTCTGACGAGATAATCACGGTACGCTGCATAGTTCAAATTTCCAGTCTGCGAAATTATGTCCACGCCGTTTTCTGCAGTCTGGTTGTTGAGGTAAATATTGAACACGCGAAACCCAATCGAGGTCACCCATAGCTCACAGAAGTGAAGGCGCACAAGATAAGTGTAGCCCAAGTCGACGGGCAAGGTCCATGTGAGATTGAAGACGGCATTGACAGTCTCGCTGACACCCATGGTCCGCGCAGATTGGTACACAACTGGCGGCGCAGTGTACTCGGGCACTTGTGATGGATACTGAATCGCTGCAGCAATCACGGAATCGGCTTTTCCCCGTGCAGCACCGGACAAGTAAGGATCATCGACTTGCCAAGTGCGCCACATCCCTGAAGAATCATTCTGTGGGGTCACTGCTTCTCCACCTACATTCAGATGATACATCATCTCCACGGCGGTGTTGGCAGAACCCCAAGCGATCGGTGTCCCAGGCTGCGCCAACGACAAAGCAAGCCTTGGAACTAGATTGTCTGGCATGGACACAACCTCGATCGCATTGATGAATGCGTAAGAAGACGCCGCCGGGGAGAAGTTGAGCACCAAACTGCTCGAGGTCACATTCAAGGAGTATTCCTTGAAAACCAAGGGTTTGGAATCGCTTGAGAATAACACAGGTCGAAAGTCGTTAAGCAGCCTATATTGGTTTGCAGTCACGGAAAAAATCGAGGCGTTGGGTGTGTAGCTGCTAAAGGTGAAGGGGTAGAAATAGAGCCGGACAAAATGTCGACCAGGAGTAACTTGAAATGTGTACGACGAATTGACTGGAAAAATCCGTGCCTGCTGGAGTAGTTTAGGATTAAGAAGATTGGAGTTCGGGACAGCGATGGAAGCCAGCACTCCCTGCGGGGCATCCAGTGTAGGGTTTTTCAAGGATGCCTGGGCATCTCCCTTGAACTGGCGCACGTCAACTACTACGTCTGATGCAGCACCACAGGCAATGAGGATTTGGTCCGTGGGTACAAACTGACCATGCACTGCCCACATCGTCGTAGCGAACAGTAGCACTAGACATAACGCCCATACTGACCGGACACCCATCTTCCCCTCGCTTTAACTCAAGGTTACTTGCTCTCTTGCTTGGAGCAATCAAGACGCGAAGTGGACCAGAACAGATCTGAGGAAACAGGGTTTCATGCCACTGCGATTGCTTTTCTTCTAAGATGTGTCATCGCTAGTCTAATCCTCAACCTTTTCCTTAACAAACGCCAAGTATTGATCCTGTCAAATCAGTTCACGAATAGTCATCTTATTACCATAGTTCAAGGTCCAAAGTAACATGCATTGTCAAGAACATGATTCAACATGGAGCGTCTCGTCTGTTCGTCGGACGACTCGTCCACAGCTCATGTACACTTCGTGTAGAATCCCAAGGACTGCTAAGGACACTATCACATCAACAGAAGTAAACATCCATCATGCACAAATACTGTCTGCCTTCCATTAGACGATGAGCTAAACATGTGGTTCAACAATCCTCCAAGAGTTAATTAGTAAAGTACTCACAGAAATATAGGTAGAGGTCTACAAAGACTTCAACAGCTCCATCCACTTGAGCTCATTAAAGGATTCTGCCATCAAACCCTGCATTCAGATCAAAAAAGATACCCAGACTGCTACGGGCATGTAATGTTGGAAGAGATTCTCGAAATCACAGATCAACTGGAGCTGGACCGAGTGACATACAGCCTCAGTCGAGCACTCGATTTAGCTCGAGTCGGCTGCACGATCACGAAGTTCGGCGTTCCGACAACAGCAAACATATCACTACACGTGAGACGTACAAAGTTCTCATATTGTGTTGATGCAAATCGCCACCACTATGACTAGACTAACACGTTCAAGTACTTACAATACCACAGCCATTCTTACGACCCCAAAACATTACACGGCAATGTAAAGCTCTACCGTGTAACTTTCATCCTTTCCTAACACTCCTACCCGACTTCCGCAGACATTGGACCACTGCCTCAACTGGAACCCTCAACATTGCGTCAGGGGGCACTACCACTCACAAACCAGGCCTATTCGCCCAAACTCACACCCTCAAACCAGACCCTCCACCCGCAACTCCCAAGCCACAGATCTTAACCCACACCCCCAAAAACACACTACCCAACGCTCTAATATCCTGCCGCAGTCGAAGTCAAAGGCAGTTGGATACAGGAAGGCATGTAGAAGAAACCAAAAATAAACTAAAACGAAATAAAATGAATAATATACATATATAAAAAACCACTCCTACTACTCCGCTCATACAGAAGGTCAAGTCAAACAAATAAAACCTCGAGCATCACCATTGGTCCCATCACATACCTCACACATCAAGCAAGCTGGCCCATCAGCTTCATATCTGCCCGCTGCCCACACCCCTCAAAAGCACTGACCTTTCCCTCGTCCACCCCTGAGAAAGGAATCACAAGCATCGTCAACCCTGTCCCACAGACGACCCTCGCCTCACTCCTCCACCACCACCACCACGACCACCACCATCAAAAAAGACCCCCACGTCGTCAAAGCTCCCCCACCAATATCCGGAGAGGACAAGCGTCTAAAGAGCAGTAGAGTGAGCGAAACCAGGACAGAGTGAGATACAGAGAGACAGAGAGATAGAGCGACACAGAGGGAGTGAGAGAGAGGGAGAGGGAGAGGGAGAGATGGGGGCAGAGAGGACAGGTAGGGGGCAGGCAGAGATGGAGGTTGAGCAAGGCAGAGAGAGTGAGAGAGGTCACACTGGGAATGCGGAGATCTGGCGATAGAGATGGTGCGAGAACATGAGAGAATGACTCCAAGAGCATGCCCCGCGCCGCGCCGAGCCCCAGAGCGATTTAGTATTCGGTTATCACACTACATTGGTAATGTAATAATAATAACAGGGCAGGAAATTCCTGTAAAGGAGGAGGGAAGCAAGGCACCTAGACCACGCTACTATTCACCTAGCTCACGCCCTACTACAGCCCAACGCAATTTGCAGAGAGCCGGACGAGGTGCAACGATTGCCGCCCAGTTTGCAGCTGCCTCGTCTTCTTGTCAGAGCTTGTCTTCCTTTCCTCTTTCCTTCCCCTTCCCGTAGTGTCCTAGCCACGGCTGTCGCCGGCTGGAATATCGGCCTCCTTGGATGAACACCTAACCCTTGGGATGAATACCTCTGGGTGAACGAATTCATGTCATCCACAAACGAATGGTGCGTCTCCTGCCAGCTGCATGGATGTCCTCGGCCGCACGCCACCCTGAAGTTGGTGAACGCCGCTAGATGGATGATTTTTTGGTGGATGTATGTGGATGTGGGTGGTGGGATTAGGGATGAGTGAAATGGATGTGCATACACCGTTTGGGGTTTCGTTCGTAAGATGGATGAATGAGAAGATGGTTCAGGTTTTTTCTTAAAAGGAGTCGCTTTGTGCCCACGTGGGAACCAGATGTCATGTTCTCCGGGCAGGGCCCAAGTTGTTGATCGAAATTTATGGGGGTGCTGCCCGGCACCGGCTGCTGCATCTATTGGCTTGGAATAAAGAAGGTGTTCTGATAGCCGCGTATTTCGACGTGGAGATTCCTGGAGATGGAAATTAATTTTATTCAACCTCAATAGAAAAGAATAATTTGAATCAGTACATGGTGTAAATGCGTACACACCAATATTGTGAAATTGTACTTTTTGAATAAGGATACAATATGGTACTCAACCTTAGAGGGTGTTAGATGTGTTGAATAGGAACAAGAATTGCAAAGGCAGTATACTATTACATACCATATACATATTTACATATATACAAATGATTATTTCAAAACATTAAAAAACGACATTGAAAAAATTAATTGGTGTAATTCCTTCCGTACAGCTGGAAGTACTACAAGATTGTACTTGAATTCAATTAATGTGAAGAATGTTGTATTTCCCTAATAAAAAGCAGTTTCCTACGCATGCCAAGCTTCGAGGTTCCCCAGAACATACTCTATCACACATGAAAGAGTGCAGCAGACGAATAGGAGTGCTAAAATACTGAAGCAGTGATCCTTAAGCTTGATGTTTTGTCCACTTCTAAAACTAAAACCATTTCAAAGATCACTTCAGTAATAAAGCAACTTCAACTCCCGCGCAGACCAGACAGAAGACTACCTCATTCATGGGTACTGCAATTCTGTTCTGGTTCAGAATTGGTGAGGAGGAAGAACCAAGGCATGGAACAATTACAACCCAATTGTGAACTGCCCACGCTTGATAACAATTGAGCAAGCTCAGCATTTGAAGATCAGTAATTATGTTCAGCATCTGATCTTATTGCGGATCATTGATTTCAGCCTTGAGCTTCTTGAGACACTGGGCAGCGCTACCTTGCTTCAACCAGACATTGCAACATGATAAGCTCCACAGCGTGAATGCAGCGTGCCCGTGTTGGCTGAAGTCCTCGCCCAGAGATTTTGCGCACGCAAGAGCAAGTAAAGTTTTCGGAGTCACCCTCTGAATTCCTCTAACAGGCCCTGGATATTCAAGGAGTGTGCATTGTGAACGTCAGTGGTGGTGTAGAAAGTTTCAGATGATCAAAGGAAAGCTTCGACATAGCATGCATCAAAAAGAGCAGGGATTGTCAGAAAGTGGGCCCATCCTTTTATTACGGCTCGATAAGGAGAAAGTATAAATCACTTTCCTTCACTAGTGAAACACTTTTGAGCTAAACACGACCAAAAGTAGTGACTGGAATTTCGAGTACCTCGTCTGACAGGTCATCATGCCTTTTGCGCGTAAACACAAATCCAAGAATACCTAGGAGGATGCTTACATATGTTCCGGTTCCAATCAGATAAGTCCGATCGTTGTTCAGGACAAACTTGAGCATTAGGTATAGGTTACAAAAGGTACCTGTGAAATAAGAGTCTCGGCTTCGCTTCGTTTTACAAAATGGATAGAATTCCGCACCAAGGACGTCGATTGGTCGCCCAACAGTACCTCGCCTATGTTGTTCAATACTCTTACTTGGATGTAAGGGTCCTTCGGTGGTGTGATATCCTAAACAGCGGTGGTCGTTGCAAAGTCATTCCAGTGTGACCTGAAAATATTTACACGAGACGAGCAGAAACTACAGCTACAGATGAGTGAACTTACCACAGTGAGATCAATGTCCAATTTCGTCATGTAAGAACTCAAGGCTTCAGAGTAACTTTTGACGAACTCCTTCTCCGATGGATGAAGGAGCTCTTTAACATCTTCCGGAAGCACAGCACCCAGCTGCCATCTCAGGCGCTGTAACCTATTCGCACGATGATACCTGGCCCAATAAAGGAAGAACACTGTCATTCAACAGAACCCAGAATCCTCAGCTTCTAATAATTAGAGAATATACACTCCTTTCACTTCTCCCTTATTTATCCACAGATGCTTCCCACTGCAAACCTAGATCGAGTTACAAGCAATTCGTACATGTAAGCCAACAGGCATCGCTTGTTCCGAAGTATACTTTGATGATGAATCAGAGCTCCATTGTAGTTCTCATCCGCCGGAGATATTTGCCCATCCTCGTTTTCTTCCTGCATTTTCCTGTAGCAATATTCAAACTTCAGAAAATCCGGACTTCCTCTCATGCAAAGAATAGCTACATTTATCAGATCATGACCATTTAAACAACGCTGACACCAATTTCTCACACCAAGTCTAAGCACAATCCATTCAAATGAGACATGTCTGCTTTAGAAGTCCCAGAATTCCTCATCACATCATCATCAACAGTGCAAATGGATTGGGAGATGTCATCCACCCAACTCCCATCCAATGACAGTCCCAACCCACACGAGTATTAACGTTCATGAAAGCTCTAGGTCTTGGATTCACTGCACGTAAACAAAGTCCTGTGTGTGCGTTGAACGCATCAGAGTCATGCAGGTTGAGGCAAAGTACTCACTCCATGATTGTCGTCACTTGCTGAAAGTGTTCTTGAATTTCCGAGATGACTTTGTCAAACAAATCATACTGTCATCACAATCCTAACCGCACCTGTTAGACTTTGACTTCATACGGCCGGTATACCGCTATCCCGGACAGATCAAAATCAGAAGCAATTTTTCATCCGATGGAAACCAATTCACAACATCCAGCACGCCACAAATTGAGCCAAGAAACAACTAAACCCTGAACCCTAAACCTCGAACACACAGCAGCACAAACATCGAGGACGCTACGGATGTCTTCTCCATACTAAACCAATAAAACCGACGAATTCTCGAGAATTTCTTAATCCCGAATGTCAAGATGACGTGCTCAACTCCACACTGGCCGTCCAGAGACATCATGGGGCCATAACACCACCACTCCTCCCAGCGCTGCATTCCGCAAAATGCATTACCCCGAGAGCATCTCACAGAGCAAAAAGCGCATCCACAATTATAAAATCCTCGAAACCCCACGCAGGAAATATAATCTCACCGACTCACGAAACCCCACCTCAAAAGCAAGGCAACGGAGAAACAAGAGAGATGAGATTTGCAACAAAGAGTGGCAATGCAATCGTACGTTGAAGCGGCGAATGTGGTAGTCGTCGGTGTTGAGCTCCCGCACCAGCTGCGCCGCCGATCTTCCAAACATGATGATGATGCCCCAATTCCACACAACGCTCCACAATTCCACCGCAACAATCCCACACACACAATGCTCTCACTCCTGCTCGATTGCTGCTCCTCCTCCGACCTGTTGAATTATCCCAATGGGAGATGACTCGCCACGCTGGCACTTCCACGTAGGTGTGCACCACGGCTGAGGTGGCACTTCCTCCCCTCATTCCTCGCTTCAGGACTGAGTTGCGAGGGATTGACGAGAAGGAAGATCTTGACGGCGTGAGGAAATGAAGAGGGGATTGAGGAAGGAATGAGAAATTGGAGGGAGGAGCGAGGAAGGAAGATTGTGGGAGTGTCGGATTGGATTGGGAGCAGCTGTTTCTGCATTTCAATGCTCTCTTTGCATTTCCAACAGAGAATGGTTGGCTTCGTGGCCAGGCACTGCAGAGCGTGACGATGGAGTTTCAGCTGAGGACACTGTGTTCTATTCTCCTCGAGGAGGGTAGGAGTGTGTTGCTGCGGGAGTTGCAACATTGGTGGAGGGGCTGATGACTGTGCCTCAAGCGCAGGTGGATGTGGTGGCGATCATGTCAGGGGTGATGGTGATCGTGATCTGGGTTGCGATTGAGGCGGATGCGATTTGCACTGCTACTCTGGCCCTTGAATCCCCTACCGACAACCTGCTTGGGTTCATCAGCCGGACGACCGTCGCGTTCTTGCTACGGCGTGTGCATGTTTGAATGAGCTCGAGATGCGCATCGTGCTTGCCGAACGAGTACGAGGGGCTTGTGTCTTTGTTCTGCCAGAGCGAGTGTGCGCGTGCTGACCAAGCCTACAAGCTGATGGTGTCCTCTGTATTGCATAACATGGCATGTCACATCTTTGCAGGAAAGCAGTTGAGATTGGTGGGGTCCCTGTCTTTCTTGTCGATCACATTCCCTTGGTTCCTTTTCCAGTTTCCTCTCGCATCTGGCGTGGTCCAATATCCGTTTAGCAACTTTCTCAGGGTCCGTAAGGGAATTGTTCGCAGGTATTTTGTAACTGGCATGTCATAGTCCATTTTGTAAACGTGTCCTGTGAACATGATATCATGTGGATACATGTTTTGGAGAGCACAAAGTAAGATTGACTGTCTTCTTTGACATGGCACCTCGTGAAATGATGTGTTGCGAGTCAAATTGATCACCCTCATGTTTATGACTTGTGTTTGGCAGGCAGCATTAAAGAGTTGAATGTGCGGTGGACCTATCGACAGAATTTGGAATGCTGGAATCTGTGACCACATTCATTAATATTGCAAGAGCCGTTGAGTCTCACGGTTACCGTCTGATGCTCACGGTGCCCAGCCATTTGTATGCCTACAATGCGGTCATGATCTATGTGACATTCCTAATATTCACATAGTTTATGTAAGTATTCGAAGGGAAGAGAATGCGATTGTAATTCGCTTGGCTACTCTTAGTCTCGAACGCCAACAGCATCTTCCCGTCCCGAAAGTTGGTCTGCACTGCTTACTGGGATCAGAAAAGCAACTTTCATTCAGGACCACAATTTTTGCGCTCGAGGCTCTTTATCCACAAATATACGACTCTCTTGCCTTAATAGCGTGGACGTTTGAGACTCTAGCACTATGTGCAGCTCAGCTCAGCTCACAACTGCCAGTGACACACGATCAGCAAGCAACAATCCATCAATGGGTATTGCAACCACTGATGCGGTGAGGAAAAGCTTGAATGAACGTGTGCTCTGTTTATGGTCTTTCACATGGCTGCCCCCATCTGACTCACAGACACGGTTCACTGTCTATTCTGTACCATACAGCTGATCCTTGTAGAAATGGCTCTAAGGATCCCCACTCTTACCCAATTTTCTCTTGAGCTTGTGGACAGGCTGCTGGCTTGTGAGGGGCATCTTAACTTAAGCGAGCATCCTTTTTGCACTTTCAAGCATGACTTGTTTCCCCAGTTGGGTCGGAATCACAACTTGGCAGCTTGTTGTCCGCTTCTTGAGCGGATCGCTGGAAATGAAAACATATTCCCAGGCTTGATGCTGGAGCTCTTTACTATATACAAAAAGGAGTTTGGAAGAAGGCAAAGGGGATGAAGGCTTGCGGCTTTGGTAACGAGGTAACAAGGTAACGAGGTAGTCACCATGTTCATTTGTCCTCTTAAGTTTATGCTATCATGTTTAGCCGTCATGAAATATGTGATTTGCCAAAAAGATCGTAATCTAAATTTCATCCCAACTGTTGTAGACAATTCTCCGAGGCCTAAAAGATCATTAGGAATTTCAAAAATAGTCGTCTTAGCGCTCACAGTGTGGTCACTGTAATCTTTGCGTTTGTCTTGACAGGTCCAAGTTGTTGAATATTTTAAATTTACAAGTGGAAGCACACCACTGGTTCGACACTCGTGGTCTTAGGTACTTCACAGTACGTTTGAAGCAGGTGCTGATGGAGGCTTTGCAGATTTAGACCTGGAGGTTTGGATAGTGATTAATCCGAGACAAATGAAGGAGTGAAATTCAAGAACGGCGGAGAAACCGTCAATAAGAAGGGTGTTGTAAACGTTCAGGACTCAGAAAGTGAAGGAGAAAAAGGAAGACCATCTCACGTAGTTTTACATTTTATGGAGGGTCTTCTACTATTCTATTTATATGAAGGCAGCCTTTGAAGAGGTTTCGGATTGCCGGAACGGCTTTGAGATAATCGGCGTTCAGTGTAAATGAATGTTTCTGGGTGAAGTATTCATGCGATTGCAGGCAGAAATGGAGGGTGCATCACATTCTGGCAACGTATCTGAGCGAGAAACGTATGCAATTGTAATCTCTTTCATCAATACCGCGCTACATGGGCCAATTCCTTCAATCCATGTTTCCTTTCTTCTCAATGAGCCACCTTAGACCAGATTGCACCGAATTCCTAGGACAGAAAGTTTTACATCAGCTATTAGAGAAGCTGATCTAAAGTTCAACAGGCACAGAGCAAATTCAGTTGTGAAGATTTAGCAACTGGCCGTGATCAGTTTATTCTACTGGAGGGATCGAACGAGGATGGAGGTGTCATCTACAGCGACATAGTTGTGGAATCAGACCCCAAACTGCTAGCCCCCATTCTTGTTGGTGCACACATGCAGAATATTGCAACGTGATTTGATTTAAGGCTGATTCTCATGAAAATTAGCATCCAAGGATCTTTGCAGGTGCTTGTCATACATGGCACTTCACCAAGTTCACAGACTGGGGAGTGCAGGGGTTGCAGCAGACAAAACCTATAGATAAATCTCCACAAGTTGATGTTGTGAAGCCCAATACTGGACATGAGAGTTGTGTATTATTTTACAAGATTTAGCTTGAAGTGCTGCTTACTGAAATTCATATCATGCCCCTATTGCAGTACTCTAGTATGGCCATTTACTCCCAAGTTTATCAATGAAGACGCTGGTATCTGGAATTGATTTATTCTGGGGGCATGAACTGGTTCAAGTGGTGTATGGAGTGCCTGGTCTGTGAGAGTCATTATATTGGTGCATGTAGCCATCCCACAACAGGTACTATCTAACCTTTTAATTGCTCTGTTAATCAATCATGTGTCTTGTAATCAAATACAATCTTTATAGTAATGAAGTTATAATGCAAAAACTACTCAAAACATCTATACATTGTAACACCAAAGTATGGCCCTTGGTAAGGTGCCAATCACATGTTGGCTTCTTAGAATGTATCATATTGTCACAATTCACAGTGAATGATGTACATGAAAAAAGTCCAGTACATTTCTATTGTGACTTTGCACTGTTATGTTGTGTTATATTATAACATAAAATATGTGGCTTCACAGTTTAATGATTTGATACTTAAAATATAATTATTTGTAATTATAATTATAAGATATTAATAGGTTGTCTATAATTATATTAAATGATATGAAATTTTATTTTCTTGAGGATTATAATATTGTAAGTTATATAAATATATAATTATTAGATCAAATAATTATATTTTAAGTATCAAATCATTAATTTTATATATTTTATTTTACTATTAGGTATAAAGATAAAATACAGCTAAATTATAAAATTTATTTTTAAAATTAATACATTATATTAATTTATTTAAAATATATAAATTATTAGTTTTAAACAATGTACATATCTATTCTTATTTATTTAAATTTTTTTAATATATTAATATTAAATATCAAATAAAAGGATTTAAATTCATATATAAGATGATTAATATTAAATTAAAACTAAGTTTATATTTTAGTAAAAGTTAAGTTTTTACCTTTGAAAAAATCAAAATCAAAATCAAAATTAAATATTAATAACTATAAAATTATTTATTTTAACAAATAAAATTTCTTTGTGTGTGTATATATCTATAATATAATAAAATCATGTTTGTCTAATGATGCCAAAACCACTAAAAATCTTGTCAAAATCACTAAAAACCAAAAATTGGAACCAATGATATCTGAAATTGTTTCATATATAGAAATAGTTTGAGGCAAAAGGTCTGTCCTTTTCTTTTCTTTTTTTAATTCATGGATATAACATGGATACATAAAACGATTTAAGAGGTAAATACTCTCACATGGACAAACATATAGATAGAGAATGATTTATTGATGCAAAAACCAAGTAAAACATTACATTAAGAAATCCATGCAAAATGAAAAATAAACTATTATAATTTGATGCACACATTTCAAAATTTGATCAAACTTATATATCCCAGTTATGTAATTTCATATATAAATTGTTTACAACAATTGCATCAAACAAAATTTAGCACAAACACTAGTTATAGTATTTATCAAATGAATATATTTATGATTCTTATAATATTGTGGTGGTTAGTGAAATCATCAAAATATATATATATATATATACTGAAGAACAAAACAACTGATTGGAATTGCAAGTGTTTAATGTCTATGCTTCAGAATGTTCCACACTTTCTTATAACAATGATTGTAGTCACAATTTTCCTTTAATTCATTATGACATTCATAAACACGTGCATGAATTGCGTAATTTATTTAATAATTATTGAAGTTATTACAGAATTATCAAAAAATATTTAAATAATATTCTTGTCCATGTGCTAAAATCTATGGTACCATATGTTTTTAAAATATTATCATGTAGTTCTCATTTGTGTGTCCATATATATATATATATATATATATATATGAGTATGTGTGTATTTCTTTTTTATTTTGTGTTTATATGGATTTTATAAAAAAAATTGCAACAATGTTTTTGTAATAATATTTTTGAAATATTTGAAAAAAATCCAAAGGAAATATTTTACAAAGATATGTTACTTGGAGCTTGTTTATTTTTAAATAAATATCTTTATTACTATTATACATTTTTCTCTTATAAAATTGATAAAATCTCTTATAAAATTGATTAAGAGAAACCTAATTGAACCTAAGTTTTTGATTGATCTTTTTTTAAAAAAAATCAGTAAATATATTAATTTTCAAGTATTTTAAAATTTTATATATACATACAACTTATTTATTGGATATTAATGATCAGATTTATTATTAATATTTGATATTTTAAATTGATTTTGTATTTTGGTTATATTTCAAAGTAAGAATAAGAAATGAGCTTGAAACATATAAAGCATGCTATCATTGTATTTGATATTAATATTAAAAAATGGTGTTTATTTGTAATTAAAATAACTATTTTAGAATCAACAAAGATGATTGTGTTGCTGGAATATTTAAAAATTACAAAGAAGAGAATAGATACTATCATCATCAACTGAGAAGAGTACACCATCCTTTGTATTTCAATCATCCAGAAAACAAAATAAAATAATTTATAGAAGACAACCATCAAATAAACTATACAATATAAAAATAGTATTAATTTATCACTTTGAAGGTTACTTTTAATGGTGCATAAATGTAAAACTGATTGGCACATGATTTATTTAATATTATTTCTGAACTTAACATGATAATTTCTTTGAAATTAAGGTTCAACATCACATGTTTAGAAATTCAATATATTTATGCCATTTTAAAAATAAATTGTTAATAGTTCTCCAAATTTTAATTTTATTTGCAACATATTTACAAAAAAAATCATTTTACTTAGAAGTAAGCATATTTTACTCCAAATTACACATAATCAATGTCATATATTTATTATATAATAGAATTGTGTTAATTTAGTAAAATAACTACAAATTATGCTAAATCACTAAAAATATATGCTCTTTCATAATATATAAAAGTATGTTGTCCTTTCACATATAATTGCATTATTATAATTAGAAAAATCAAAAGAAATGTAGGAGAACAAAGTTCACTCCCTAGATGGTTTGATAGGTTTCCACTAGTATATACATATATATCTATATATAATTAAATCGAAAAATCAAATGCATAGCTTAAATGTTTAAAAAAATGATTTACCTTATTCTAACAATCATTTCATAAATATAATCTAAAGTTATATATTGCTATATATTAACAATAAAGTTTAACTATATGTTTTATTTTTAAAAACATTTTAAAATATTAATTAGTAATTTATTATTTTATAATTTAGAAAATTAATATTTATTTATAAAAATATATATTAATTATGTTATCAAAATTACTTAAACATTATAGTTGTTTAAAACATAATAAAATATAGTCATTTTTATTTAAGACTTTTATTTCTTAATTATATATTTTATGATTTTTTTGTATTTTATTATATTTTTATTTTTGTTTTTATTTAACTTAATTAATTTTTTTTATAAGCCAATATATTATTTTTTTCACATTATTATGAAAAATATATTAATGTTAATTTAACTTAATGATTGAAAGAAATCTTTATAACTAAAGCAATACAACATGTATCTCTTTAATAATATTAAGAAGTAAAAAAAATTTATTCTTATATTTAAATATGTAGTAAAACAAATTCAAAATTTTATATAGTTTAAAAAAAATTTCTCCCTCCAGTTCAAAAATATATCAAAATGCTTTGAAAAAATTTCAACAAAGTTCTTTAGAAATTTAGTTAATTTCTTCTATTGGGGACATATACTACTTCAAATTCTAGTTAATTTTTTACCTTGAAGACATCTCTTGCTTTAACACATCTTTTTGTAAATTTTTTTTAACCAAAGGCTTTGTTTATTGGCACTTATACAAATTACTTACATCCACATATTAGAATCTGCAAGGAATATATATATGAAAATTTTCTATTATGTGAAAAAGATAAAAAAATTTCATCCTACTCATTGTTCACCTCCATGACATTAAGAATTCACCAAACATTGAAATTCTCATGGAAATATTATATATATATATATATATATATATATTTATTTATTTATTTATGAAATCAGGCATTCAGAATGTGACAAAGTTTGTGGGTAAAAATCTGTCTGCCATACACATACAAGGAGCTCAATACACACAAGGTTACAAATCCAGTAGGGTTTGTTGTTTACTCATATAATGATATTTCATGTTACAAATCTTGAGTCATGTCGTAAACATCACGATGTATTTGTCATACAGTAACAGCATCTCTCTTGACAGCAAAAGAGGAGGAGGCTAATACACTGAAAAAGCTCAGAAGCAAGGGTTTAGTGTCAAAATACATTATTCTATCATAATCAGAGATCTGTATTTCTAACCACTACTAATTGCATGCACAAAAAGGAAGTTGGGAAAATGAACCACAAGTAATAATCAACAAAGTATTTTACTGCTGTGCATATGGAAACTGTTTGCATAGAAATTGTCACTGTACTGGTTCAGGAACCAGACGGACCCTAGCTGTGTGACACAATTTTAGAAGAGGTTCCCTCAGTTCAATGGGAAGAGTCAAATGGTAATGTGGATAAAACTATTCCTCGAAAACTACCCATGATTTGCTGAACAAGATGGAGAAGTTGAAGAAAGGTGGCACCTATCGGTCTTAGTACAAGCTTCATCCTCCTGTGAAGTGAGCTTCAAATAAGTATGTGTAAGTCAAGCTAGTCTTAGTTCGGCAGGTATGTAACAAAAGAATTAGGAAAATATTCTGTAACATTGACGTCCTTAGAAGGACAATCTTGCAGCTGTCCACCTGGAGGTAAACGTCAAAACGAACAATCACAGCCAAGTGGTAAATCTTCTGGCCAGCCATAGTCGTTGAGAAGTGTTAGAACAACACCATTTGTCCACCCAAAGCCAGTCTGCAATTTCAACACAAGATAACACTTTCAGCATGCACTCAGATTTAGGTGACAATAGATTCACAATTCTGGTCGGTTTGTTTGAACCTCCAAGAGCACGTTTTACGCACTCTAGTTATGAGTTGGAAAGGATGTTAATACTACAAAATTATGAGGGGATGGAAACATTTAGTGCACCTGGGTTGTGTATTCACCACCACCACCAACCTCCCCACAGTATCGTGCGTCATATTTCTCAACCATGTGACCAATCCGTTGAAAAGCTGCATAATTTGATCGCAACCAAGAGCGAGTAATGGACTGGGCCATGGACCTTGCTTTATAAGATCCTGACATAGTAAGCCCCTCAATGATCATATGCTGGAGTGGAGCCCATGCATTTGGATAATCCCTGCAAATCACAATTCAAAAAATTGAGGACCTGCTGAAGGATTTCATTAACACCCTTGAAATGTGTTCGAAGAAAATTGAGTTTCACCAAGTACCGCAGATCTTAATAGCAATTTCCGGAATGGAGTCACTAACCATTGTTGTCCCGTCTCCAAAAGGGAAGTTGATATTCCTGCAGGTAGCACCAGGCCGGAGCTTGATAGTGCATCCACTACTTGATCGATCTTTGGGTCACCTGTACAGATCAAAACCAAAACCAACGAGGTTAGCACAAATTATTCGATACACAACAAGTGATCAATTTCTATCAAGTATTCTGAAATTAATGGAGTGATCGGAAGCTGAACCTGGAAAGAATATGCTGCACCACAGAGGCACAAAATTTGACGCATAAATGTTTCGGTTGGATCTACTGCTGTCCCACGCGTAGATGTTCTGCAAACACAAAGGAGAATATTAAGTTCCACTACATATACATGAAGAAGACGTTTGCATACAGTCTTGTGAAGAAGGCACTTTCAGGTTGCTCTCCTTTATCACGAATGAGAGATACTACCTTTCGTGCATCGGCATGCTTTTGCAAGGGAAGCCAGTAGTCCAGCCACTGGCCCAAACGTGCATTCCACAGAATTGCTTCAAAAGCTTTTCTTCGAGTTTCGGCGGCCCTTGTGAATTTTTTCGACACAGACGCATCACCCACTGCTTTAGCGAAGAAGGCAATGTCGCACTCCATCTGAGGAAGAGAAGCAGCATCATTAGTAATGGTATCAAACACAATCTCAGCAGCATGATGTTATAACAAGTTTGAAGGGAAGTTTGCAAGACTAAGCTTAATGTGTTCTTAATACCTGAAGAAGAAATGCGTTAAGATCCACTGGAACGATAGAAGAAGTCTTTAGAGTGGACAACTGCTCCTCATCCCTAGCAGACGACACAAAGATGAGCTAATGGAATTTTAAAAAGCTGGTCAGTTCAAGATTCAATCATTCGACAAATATATATATATATATATATATATATATATAAAAGTTCGCATGAAAATCACAATATTTTTTCAGGTCACATATTCAGCCACTTATGTGGAGTGTGCAATATATCACAACGCTACACAGTTGCAGTGCTTACCCCATCCACCTTGAACTAAAATCCCAGCCTGACTCTGCTGCAGTGGCAATGTTGAGGTAAAGCTGCTGTTGCTTCGACTTATCCAAGCCTTGGGCAATGCCTTTGTCCTAAGCATAATGAACACAACCCCATCAAATAAGCTTCATGACTGCAGCAGATGCGCAATAAAGCCCTTGAAATTAACTAAAATGAAACAAAGAAACAAAACCCCTAAAATTAAACTGGAGAATCGATACTGTAAGATCTGAAGAGTGGTGGACAGGAGCAACTAAGAATTAGATTTATAAATTGTGCTACAGAAGGATTTATAGGGATGCTCTTACAATGGTGGAACATTCCGGTCGGGGCTGATCCCAGTGAGCGCTGTAGCGGCTGAGGCGATGCTCAATCCCTTGGCCATCTCGAATTACTACTTCATGAGGATCTGCAGCACCAATCTTTTACAGTCAAAAATCGAGTTGATCTTGAGCAGTACAGATACATTTTGACGCTCACATTCTCAGTAAAGATTTATGAATAAGATTGAAGAGAACAAGCACAAGTCACCTGTGGTCCAAAGCCTATACTCTTGGAGAAGAAGTGGCAGAGCCCGCGTTACCAGATTGAGATCACCATTTGTGGAGTAGATTGCGCGCACCATCCTACTGAGAAATGGAGGCTGACTATCTTACACCAAAGACACAGAAAGATTGATTAGAAGCCTAACTGTGAACTTAATGTGACCCCAGAAAAAGTTCTTGCAAATTGTGCTATGGCTAGTTCCTGGACGTGAAACTAGTTAATCGAGGGTACATGATCGTTAGGCCGATTATTACTTCCTTGCGTAGCTCAACATTAAGAAAGCGGGAGCTTCATTCAGGAAGGAATGAGACGACCACCAACCTGCGATTTTCATAATACGTCCTTGTGCCATTGGGGATAAAGCCATGCGATTCAATTATGGACAAGAAGTTATCCACCATACCTGCTGCCGTCTCCGTCATTTTGCTCGCAAGCAAACCCCTGATCACCCAAAGAAAAACAACCCTCAAAAACAAACGCAAACAATGAGAACAAGGTATAAGAGATCCTATTCACTAAAACTGGTAGGACGGCTACATTAAGATGCCCGCCGCAGATTCTCGCTGGGCGGGAATTGTTAATGGGCAACCTTTCAAAAACTTGGGAGGCAGAAGGGGGAGGACAAGGACCTGATAGTCCAGAAACTGTCCCAGTAGTAAACCTCCCGAAAGCGCTCACCAGGCACCACAAAGGGATTCTTGAGCGGGAGAAGGGTGTGACGGTCTGGCTCTCTCTCCACCGCGGGGGAGACATGACGAGTCAGAGATGGCCACAACCAGTGCACTTGGAGGCCCCACTTGCGTGCTGCGACGTTGTGGACTCGAGGGAGGAAGTCCGGAGGGTTTGCGAGGTGGTCGCTTGGAGTGTGCACCACTAGGTCGCTGCCTGCTTCGCTGAAATACTCCTCCAAGAATGCCCTCAGCGTGTCTGCGTGCGCATCAAGCAACACCAGTTTTCACAACAATCAGTCCACGTTCTTCGTGTAGCTGGTACTCCAAAAGCCACACTAGGCCAGCACGCTCTGATAGCGACCTGATAACCACCTTTTTTTTTTCGAACGGTCTCTGCCCAGGGGTAACAAGACACAAAGTGCTTCGTGGAAACACAATCCCTTGATCGATCGAGGCAATGTCAGCCATAGAGTGAGGCTACATTAGGAGGGGAAAGGACCTGGATATCTCGGGCTAAATCTTTCACGTTACGCATTCACAGCCTTCCACTATCTCCATTCTCGTGACGAGGGAGGACTAAGGGAGTTCATTGCTACTTCTTCCTGAACAGATGATTCATGAACTCGAGAGCATTTTAGCAGTGGATACGAAGAAGTGCATGACTGGTAGAGAAACATCATGCTCCTTTACAAACTGAACTCAATTTCTCCACTTGATAATAAACACTTGTCTGCCGTTTCTGAGCTCTGTTGCAAGAAGCTACGATGGACTATCATTAGCCACGGCAAAAACACACGAGTAGCGTGAGTTTAAGGTTCCCGATCCTCTTTGACATACACTACGCCGTGACTGTCCTGAATTGTAATAGGGTGCGAAAGACAAGTCAACCACAAACTCTTTCCGTGACATTCAACTGTCGAATGAGGATCCCTGGTCATTTGTCTGAGCGGAAAACACAAACCAAGTAAACTAACAAATATACACAAAATAAAATTAAGGGAGGAAAAGAAGAAGAAGAAGGCGAAGAAGATTTAAGTGTCTTTTGGGGTGGTGGTGGGGGTAAGTGAAGAACAAACTCGATCCTGTCTGTAGCCAAACAATAAAAATAAAATCATCACGTGCATGCAGAATTTTGGACGCAACCACGTTCGTTTCACAGTCATAAGAGACCTCTCCCATGGTCCTTCGGCTAAAGGCTAAGTGCGGAATTCCGATCCTTCACTTCGTAGAATTCTCCTCCCTCGGCCTTAATTGCAACCAACACGACAAACTCACACCCCTTTAGCTTTAATTACCTGGCTCCACAGACCCAGTACCCGGAGCACGAGGCAACGCAGCGTACGCCGCCACGGTGACCTCCAGACTTGTCTTCAGCGGCAAGTCAACGTACAACTTAGGATCGAACTCCACCCCATGGCCCCCAAACGCCTCCATCGCCGTGGCCTGCAAGTCCATCAGGAAACACAGCAGCTCCCCGGCTGCTCTGTCATCCACCACATCCACCTCCATTGCAAAGCTCGCGTTCACGAACTCCACAGACCTACCCTTCTCAGGCGTCGCAATCAACTTCATGTTTTCATCGCCGACTTCGCAAGGCAACACCTCCTCCTCCTCCTCCTCCTCCTCCTCCTCCACCAGCCTCTCCCGCAAGCAGAACCCCATTGTGACTGAAATTCCAGATGATCTCAACTGAGTGATCGGTCCCTTGAGCACATCAGAGACTGGAAGTGACGAGGGTATGTATTCGGAAACGATCGCTTATGAAGGCGAGCGGCTTGGAGGCTGGCAGAGGGTGGGGGCGAGAGGCACCACAGCGGCTGCCTCAAGCTTTCCCAGACCGGCTGGGAGTCGCCGGTATGCCCTTGTTTTCGCGGATTCCGTCAGAATCGCATGCCGGGTCCACTGGGACCAGCTTCCCAATCTGCCCAGGCCCACAGCGCTCACGCCTACCCGCGCAGTAGCTGTTGTTTGCCGTCGGATTCAAAGCATGGTCCAGTGGCGTCCACCTTATTCAAATGAGAATATTCACGTTCGGACTCCGACCACGAATTCCTCAGCAGGCGAAGGAAAGAACGAAGAGGAAGTGACGGTGGGGACAGTCTACGGCGCAAGGAAGAGAAGAGCAAGGGAATTTGCGAGATGCTAGCAACTGTGAGGGCAGTGGAGAAGTTGGGCAGTGATGAAGATCGTCAACGGCGGGTCCCAGCAGCAAAACACCAAATAGTTTCGATGTGATCTAGCACGATAGGTCCAAAAATAACCCGGCAGGCGGTCCAAAATTGGCGGGGCAGGTGGAGGGGTGCGGGAGGGTGGGTCGGTAATTCCTGCGAATTCGCCGCTCCTCTGATCCACACGGACGGGAAATAACGAACCAGGCACCACTTCACCTGCGGATCCACCCACGCTCCCCCAACCGCACGGCAGCTATCCGCCGCTCGGAATTGCAGTCCCCTGCCTGCCTGCCTGCTTACGCGTCCCTTGCTGCTTGCTGCGCGCCTCCCGCGCAGCGCCCCGATCCCCGTCCCGCGTTTGCTCGGAACCAGAAGCTGGCGGCAGACCCGACGACGAGATGCGCGAGTCCGAAGCTCCGGTGCATGCAGAGACGCCAATATCGTGTCTAGACTGGTGGCGACCGAAATTGGGCCTGGCCGTGGGTGCCCCTACCACGACCCCATCAGGTGATGATTGATCGATCTGCGACACCTCATCGCTGCAGGCGTCCAAAGATTGATGCGATCGCAACGCTTGCTGGCGAAGCGCATTTCGAATGTTCCTGCCTGGAATCGGGGCCCGAGTGGAGACCGCCGCGTTCGCAAAACCCCCCCCCCCCCCTCCGCACTTTGGCTTGCCCTTGTTTCCCGTCTCCACTCCCCAGCTCCGGTCCGTCGCACGCCATCACTGTTACCCCTCCTCTCCCCCACGTTTATATAGAACTCACACTTGCACTTGTTAATGTACATAAAAATTCATTTTCTTACACACTTCTTCACATCTAACTTGTCCACACGCACAGCTTTTTTTCCCTCGTCTCCCTCCTCCTCCACCTCATCATCATCATCGTCGCCGTTCTTTGCCCTGCGTGGGCCACAACACCCACACTCCCTCACTCTCACACCGAGAGAGCCTGCAGAACAAACGAAACTTTCTCGCAGCTCAGAAAACCTGTCATGGAATTCTGGCATCCCAGAGATCCGCCTTAACTTGCGCAGTTCGGTGGCTACGTGTAGGATTTTGCAGCAGCAGCCTCACCACGCTTGGCTCACATGGCAAATCACCAACAACACCCCTTGCATTGCATTCCAGTTGCAGTTGCCTTTTGTATTTGCATTTGCTTGGGGAATCTGTTGCCGTTGTGGACTTGCCGTGCTGGGATTATTCACTATCCTAAAGCCGACCACCTGGATAAGCCCCAGCATGCTGATCTCATTCTGTAATTTGTTTGCATTTTTGTGTGAAATGTGTGCCTGTGTAAGTGTGTGTGTGTGATGATGATGTGGAGTAAAAATAAAAGTAAAAAATTATATGTTGGTCCTTTTTGAGTTAACAATTGAAAAAAACAGGTTTTGTGAACTGAAGTTATGGGAGGGGATGATGCTTTTTTTGTTTCATGGTTTTTGTGTGTTTGAGGTTTGGATAGAAAGCAATGGCTGTTTTGTACACAGGGCACCAAAACCTAAAAATCTGCAAGAGCACATGAAAAGATTGATGATGTGGGATGCATTGGTACATACCCATTCCTCTTTTGAAGTTTTGATGAACTCAATGATATTTTCATGTTGAGAAATTGTGTGTATGTGTGTATGTGAAGGATAGTTGCACTGTTTTGAGACATTTTATAATATTTGTAAGACTTTGTTTTTTTACTATGTGTGTAAGCATTATCTTTTCATTACAGTAAAGTTATACAATCACATTTTGGGGAATCAAGTTCTTTTGGAATGTCCAATGATCAATAAATTAAGACTATATGCTGCCACATTTATTTACTTTCAGTGATAATATTATTATTTTTGTGTAATCAATTAGGTCTGTAACAATTTTTATGGTCAATTTTTCAAAAACATTGTTTGCAATACCCAAGAATACAATTGTTTGGATGTACTCACACTCTCAAACATATTTGTTAAGCACTCAGTGTGTCTGTGGGCATCATTTTTATTATAAATGCAGGCTCTATGAACCACAAATTATTTTTAAAACAATATTTTAATGCATGACAAGTCAAAGCCAGCAGACTCATTTCAAGGGAAAAAAAAAACAAAAACAAACAAACAAACAAACAAACAAAAAAAAAAAAAAAAAAAAAAAAAAAACATGTGTTTTGTGTGAACCAGAGAAAAAAGCAAAGCAAGTTGCCAATTGTGTCAAAGATGGAATGTCATCTTATTATGACAAGTTTAGCTCTTTTGTAAAAATATATATTCTTGCTCTTGGTGGTATATGTGTGTGTGTGTGTGTATATATATATATATATATATATATATAAATATATGAAAGAAAAATAAAGTCAAAGAAGCAAAGATGAGTGAGGAATGAAATAAGAAAAAAAAACTGTTCTAGAACAAACACTGGAGTGTTGTGGGATGCACCAATTGAGTACAAGCCAGCACTAGGGTGTTGGTTTTTCTTCCTTTCTTCCCTCATTTATTCCTCCTTTTGAAGCATGTGCACATTGAAGCTTCAAACCTAGACACAATCTTCAGCTGTCTGAAATCAAACCAATGCATGGGGAGAAGGAAAAAAAGACTAGTATGTTCCGACCAGCTTTTATGGTGAGACAACCCTAAAGCATGAATATTCCCCCATCTCCTGTCAATGAAGTTAACCCAAAAGAACTGGCTTGGGAAAGGGAGCCTCCCCCATGACTGAGTTTGTAGGCCTATTCTCCACTCCTCCAAAGCTTAAACAAACAGACCCAAGTCTTGAAAGATGAGGACCCCCCCCCCATGAGCATTAAATTGGGGGGGAGGGGGGGGGGGGGGTTTAAACTGAAATCTAAAATCAATCCTAATTGATGGGCGGTGGAGGAATTTTTTCCTTATTTATCATTTTGCAAAATTTGGAAAGTGAGCTCTTGTAACCCTGAAATTACAACTCACTCAGTGAAGTTACCACACTAACTTAATATAAGGCAGTGATGGGTGCTTGTTCAGTTGGATGTTCAGTTGGAGTTTGAAGCACGGGGGGAGGGGGGGCTTTTTAAAGTTAAGGCCCATGAGCTGAGATCCAAGTTCATCATCTGAGTGGACTCAGAATAGTATGGGTGTTGCAGAACTCACAAGAAGCCTGACCACAATGGCACTTCCATTTGGGATGGGCACAGATGTAAGTTTAGTATTACCACAACTTTCCTGTTCTTTTGCTATTGGTTTTTTCTTTTTTCTTCCAGCTTACAGGGAACATGCTTGTCTGCATCCTGGAATAGCACCGAGATATTGTACCCACACCATGCTCCTTTGTTTCAGGTAAGCACTGTCATGTGATGTTGTGTGGACTGGAAACAATAAACAATGTGGAGGTTGTCCATGGGTGGTTGTTTTCTTTTTCTTTTTCTTTGTTGACTTTTTTCCAAAAAGACATGTAAGACATTATAGGAATGGATCATGAGAAACTGCACCATGCATTTGCCAAGTCATTTGAGTGTGTCTAGCTGCAGGTTCTTGCTGCTGCTCCCTCAACCTGCACAGTTTCCTTTATGATAAACCTTTAAAAGGGGATTGTAATGCAAAGAAACATATATTTATTTTAGCTATTTGAATGAGTGTCTTCTGAATCTTCACTGTGCAGTTGGTGTATTGCATCAAACTAGCTACATGCTCTTCAATATTAACTTGTGAATTAAAGGGGTTTTCTTTTCTTCTTTTGTCTGTTAGTTTTGGATGGGTTTACCTCAGTTGAATTAGCAGTGCACTGGTGTGTGTGATTTTTTCATACTTTTCCACCAGTTCCAACCTGATTACCCTGATCAATAATGCCTTGAATGCCTGACTGGAGTGCTTTGTCTGCCTTGAAATAGAGAGCAGAGAGTGAGTATTTAGTCACTCTCTTCACACTCATCCATGAAGTGAAACTCAAACTGTTCTTGTCTGTACCAGAATATGCCACATTGATCTGCAATTATTCAAATATCACAGATTAGGTTGGCATCCATTCCATACGGGCTGATTGAATCAACCCAATAGTGCAAAGGCAGCTATATAGGTATTTTTACTGAACCATAATTTAGTAATGAAATTATTGTTATTGTTGTTGTTTTTGTTATTATTATTATTATTATTATTCTTGATGTGTGTATATGGCAAGAGCCAATTGCATTTGAAGATCAGTTTCTTGGTCATTATTTTTAGGGAGTGGCTTGGCAATCAGCTTAAAAAGTGATATAGAAGGTCCCCATGAGCTGTAATAATTAGTGTAGCTAAATTAACCCAGAACCAGCTGCAAATACCAGATTATAGCCATATGTGTTTCTTTGCTATCCTATATATGGTCACCAGTTATTCCAGTTGTGATTCCCACTAACAAAATTGACAGTGTGTTTGTTTGGCATGTAATCACAGTCAGCTATCATCTTAATGTGGCGTGAGAATTGCATAAAAAGACTTCTAACAATTGGGCTTGATCAGACAACTTACCCGAGTGATACAAATGGCAGGGTTGGTTGTGTTCTGAGAAATACAAGTAGCAATGGGAGTTGCACAATTATTATCAAAACAGAGCAAAGAGCTGTTTCCACAATCCCTACAATCATCATCTTTCCTGCTCAATCATCAAAACAGATAATTTTTTTCTTGTCCACAACTGCATGCAAATGCCACATTACATTGACAATTGTGCAATTATTTGGAAGCACTGACTGAATCTCAAGCCTGTAACAGCCCTAACAGACATGTGCCTGGGTCCCATCCTATGCTGCTGATCTATCTTCACACTCAACCATCTAGCTCATCAGTTTGTAATGCCAATAGTAGCTGCTGCTGGAGTTCCTAAAGCTCATCATCAATGTCTGCAAGGGATGGGCATACCATGTGAGATTTTTCAGCACTCCCTGCTCAAATTCCATTACCAGTAATAATCCTCCTATTTTCCCCTGCATTCACATGGCTATGAATTCTTTAGGGTTCTGCCTTTTCAGGGTGTCTGGAAGCCAAAGCTGCACAGTCCTAGTGGTTGTTGAATGGGGAATCAAGCAAGAACAAAGAATGTAGAAGTATGAACTGACCTTGTCTAAGCATGGGTTACTGAAGATCTGTTTAATAGATCTAGACACCAAGAAGTGGTCATCTCAGTCAGCTAATGTGATTGCCCATCTATTTTCTCATATATTGATTTCCAATCCACATGATTCAACATGATCCACAAAATGCAGAACATTGAGATTGGGAGTACCAGATATTAGTTCCAGTAGAGCTGGAGATAGTCTCACTGCAGTCATGTGTCTAAAAAGTTTTAGGTGTAGGATTGGGATGTGGCTAAATTTTGTAATTAAGCCTGATTGTTTATTAGAGATTGAGATGAAGATTACTGACATCAGAGGTGGAGAAGGTTCTTGGCTCTGAGACAACTGTTCCATTGTCAGTTGCTGAATTATATCCAGCATACACCAAGAGACTAGCAGCTCCAGAAAACTGCACATGCATCCAATTCTTGCTTCACAAACAAGCATTGCTGGGAGGAAAATTCTGAAAATTTAGTTGGAGCATAATCTTGCAATGTCTGTTTGCATATGGAAAATGTATAATTATTCATGCATGATGTGCCCTTGTATTTTGTGTTTTGGATCTAGAAAACCATGGATAAGGGTAGGATCATAATTTCATCACATGATCCATGTAGTGCTAAGGTGAGGGCTCACTGTCGTGGCGACAGATGTCAGGGTTTGATTATAGATTTGGAAGAGACTGAGCTGATCAACAATCGGGCGGAAAACAGTCACTTGAGATCCCACAGGAATTCCCTGCCAAGAAATACACAACACTCCAATTCATGGATTTGATTCATGAAATTGTGATGCCTTTCGGTAAGATGCATTGCAACATCTGGAAACTGTAGATTAGGGTTAATGACGAGTAGGCTTACGTGTGAGGTATGGGGACTGCAGGGAGAGAGGACATTGAGCTTGGAATTGGAGTTGTTGTACCACGTTGCTCTGTTTCCTCCCAATGCTACCGCGACTGTGATTGCATCTCCCGTGCCGATTGGTTGCAATTGGGCACATGGACTCATCACTGGATTTGTGTCCTTATAAGTGCTCGTTTTCGCTGCTGAAGCAAACACCTGTTCAGTTGTTCGCATATTCTTAGCAGGACGCAAGGATGAGAGAGAGTAGGTGGAATGCATTGTGCAAAGTATTATGATTATATCACACAGAACGTGGCACGTGTTCTCAGAACACTGATTCAGTAAGTTGAATTATGCAGTATTTATATCATGGTTTTGTGATCCGATGCCAAATTATCTGCAAGCAAACCAACTGTCTGCTGCATTTTCTTTGATAACAGCATGTTTCGATAACCTTGACATGCTTGTTTCAACATACACTTTGCTTAGATTCAATTTCTGCATGTTGGCGGAAGATTGACCTGAAGAGAGGTAAGAGCCATCAGTATGGAGTATGGCAGTGCCCAGAGTGAGCAAGCAATTGCCTTCGGACGAATCCTTTCACGTTCATTTTCTTCTTTTCTAAAATTAATAGCCATCGTTAGCAGACCAAGTTTTCTTTCGTCGACATCCATTCACTTCTGATCCCTGAACAGAGAGAGAGAGCGGGAGAGAGGGAGGGAGGGAGGGGGCTTCAAAGTAGTTGGTTGAGATTCCAGATTTCACATGAGACAGCCTTGGCAATTCCTGACTGCAACTATGATGACCGAAAAACAACCTGAGTTAGAACCTGCCAACGCTTCCAAGATCATGTCAGATGAGTTCAGGCAGCATCAGGAGGAAGACATGTGCAAAGTCTGTTTAGTAGAGGTTAATTCTTCTTATCTACATCAAAGATCCCTAAGTATTCATGAGAAATCAGCACGTTCACGCCGAAAATTCTAGAAAATAAATCCACCAGAGTGCTGACGAGGTACTATTTTGCATGAGTTTATCAATCGAGCCACTACGTAATTCTATAATTCAAAGAGCTACTCGTATTCGGCTGCTGATCTTTTCCTCAATATTTTCAGTGTGATCTTCCTTGTGAAATTCCTCCTCAGAAATTCACATTATTTCTGATGCTTCGAAGCCGGAAACGGTCCAAAAGCTTTACAAATCCTCCAAAACATAACAAGTTGTTCCTTTCAAATGACTTTTGTGATTAAGAGCCTATATTCCAATAAACTTGTGTAATCTGCTGTAGTTCAGGATTTGTATTCACTATCCAATTGCTGAATCCATATTTAATAGCTTCTGTTGATTTAGGAAAGGCAGTGTTCTTGCTCTCCTGGCTAAATAAAACACCGGCCTCATTTCTTAGACCTGCATACCTAGTCGATCCATCAATATTTGCCTGCAGAGTCAACTTCCAGAGGAAAATATTAAAAATACGAACAAAAAAAAAGTAAATAAAATCCACAAAATACAAATATCAAGTCATTAACTCCCAGACACGCTAAGATACTGAAGCGCATGCCACGTATTACTGCATCACACACGAGGAGTGGTGAAGCAAATGTGTTCTGTGGCAGACAGGTACAAACTGCCAACGAATACAGCATAAGCTTGAATTCATCCCACATTTCACACAGTCAACCCTCCCATGCTACAAACTCTACGTTCTGCATGGGCTGATGTGCAGAGCATCAGAAAATCCTCTTTCACAGTAGCTCAGAGACCAAAAACTCGCAATTCCAAGGCAAAGTACAGATTGAATTACCACATGATGATTGGTTCCACGCAAACATGGCACCATAGAAACGTGGATGCACACGGGAGTTGCTGATGAATTGATTGAGCCGTGACGCCTGAAACCGAGATCCGTGTGACGACGATTATTCGGAGCGAGTCGTGTGGAAATGAGAAGCAGTCACGGCTTGTGGTGTGCTGCAAGGTTTCAAATTCGTTCGGCAGTGCTGCGTGGAAGCACTTCAGGGTTTGGTGTCTCGAAAGTTGAGGAAGGGGGGGCGGGAGAGGGGTGACGTATTAGAGCCAGCATTGAAGAACATGACGCCGCATTGATACACAGCCACCAACAGTTCGTTACCGTGGTGGATGATAACCATTGGAAGCTTTGTGAACTTCGGCGAATGAATGTGGAGTCGACGAAAGTGGAAAGGATGACTTTTCAATTAATGACGTTCGTTCCTTGCATTAGATTTTGTTACTTTTTATTTTTATTTTAATCCGCATGATTGCAACCATTTCTTTTAATTATGGGAAAATTTTTATTTTAGTAAGATTCGTTTTGAGGTAATAATTGTAAATCCTCAATTTAGGTATATATGTAAAATTATTGGACTTCTTTTTGCTTTTTTGTTTGTTTTTAATTTATTTTATTTTATTTTTCAGATCTGAGTTTTTACAGTAAAGTATTAAAAAAATTAGGTTTTGTAGAAGTTACAGTAAAAAGCCTATGTTTCTGGAATTCAGAAAAAAATTCACATTATCAAATTTTTATATAAATACCGTTTTAAAACACTGTATTTAGTCAAGATTTTATTCATTCTTAATTATGCATTTAAAAAAGTCCTTATCAAATAAACTATGGTTTAAAATATTAAAATAAAATAAAATAGCAACCTACTGAAATTTTTAAATGTATTTATGATTTTTATAAAATTAAATGGAAATGATTAATATATATTTTACAAATATGTAATCGATAAACTATACCAAAATTATGTATTATTATTATAATAATAAGACAAATACAACTCTTAAGTTATAATTTGTGGTATCTTCATAAAATTATACATGTAACAAAATAAGTTGTTCTTTGAAAATTAGAAAGCTAAACAAAACATACCTTGATTATATATTAATAATATATATATAGTAAACACTAAAAAAAAATGATTATAGGTAGTAAAGTTGTTGGATACTTCTAGAAATGCAAAATCTCAAGGGTATACCTGCTTTGGAACTTATTACAATAAAGTATTCTTTCTTTCTTTTATTTTTGGCATTTATGCAATGTAAAAATTAATTTAGGAATAATCAGTTGTGCAAAATAACAATGATAAGATTTATCATTTATTTAATTTGTGTCGAGTCTTAATTATATTCTTCATTATTGAAAAAAATCTTGCAAACTTTGGCATATAATTTGGTGTGATATCTCCTAACATTACAAAAACAACTCAAAGTTACATGATTTATGTACACCTTAGTGTTGTACATGTCTGAGGAATATTACAATGTTTCTTAACAAAGTATCAATACAAAAGTCCATTTCTATAAATGTTGGTATAGCATGTTATATTATTTCGTATATTAAAAATAATTAAAAGAAGAAACCTACTCCAATCTTAAATCATGATTTAAATAAGTTATTCTTTAATCATGATTTAAAAGAACTTGGCACAAGAATTATAGTTTTTTTTGCATCATTCTACAAATTTGTTTAGTATCTTTTTTACAAATCTAAATTTAAAATAGTTTAACTAGTGAACTTTAATCATATAGCTTTTAAAATTTATAAAAAAAATAATGAGCATGATACAAATTTAATAAAAAAAATAGAAGAATTTTTTGGTGTATTTCATAAACACATCATATCAAATGGCATCTTTAAAAAAATGAAATAATCTATTTCACTTTCTTGTTGATTTTTTTTATTGTGCTACATGAAAAGTTTTGCATTTTAAATAATTTTGTTTTAAAAAATAGGAATTAGCATAAATTAAAAATTGATAGTAAACAAATTTGATGCATTTGAGGTATCATAAGTCTAATGATACCATGACTTATGATACTTAAATAAAATAACTTTGTGGCCAATTAGGATTTATGGCCAATTAGATATCAACCAACATTAATCCTAATTGTCCACAAAGTTATTTTATTTAAGTGTCATAAGTCATAATTATAATTTTACTCACAATATATGATTTATCTTGATATTTTATAATTTAAGAATAAGAAGATCTAAAGTTAGATAACCTAGATGTGTTTCTAACGGATTTCAAATTAACTTGTAAAGAATATAAAACATATGAATACTAATGTAGCCTAAATTTAAATTTTGTAAAGAATATTCAAAAAACTTTGTATCATCAATAAGTCTTATATATATATATATATATATATATATTCAAAAATTAGATAAGTACAAATATTTGTTGTATGTTAATATCATATATATTTGTTGTATGTTAATATCATATATATTTTATATACAATATCATATCTTTTATATTTACAAATGCTTGATCTGCTTTTTTATATTTAGTTATTGATGTTCATCATCAATTTATATATGATTCAATAATTTTTGGGATATTTTTTGTAATCCTTATTACTAAGATATTTAAAATAAAAAATAAAAAACTAAAAACTAAAAAACGAGTCAATTTATCAATAAAAGTTTCATTTACACCATACTAGATCAATGGATGTTTTCAATCTTGATTCTCTTCATTCAAATAATATTTAAATAAATGTATCCTTTTAAAAATAATGTGTATTGGACTTTTTATTTTTAGTATTCAAAATATTAAAAAATATGGCACTGATTGAAGAATAATTTAAAGCTATAAAATTAATAGTTTTGCTGAAAAGATCAAAGTTGCATGCTGATTTGCCAAAACACCTAAAACATCTATACTATAATATAATATATGATATATAAATTTAGACGTTAACAAAAATGTAATCAATGTGTACTGTATGTATGTAAACGTGTGTGTATGTATATATCTATGTTTATACACCTATTTATGTCAAAAAAATAAAATGAAATCTTTCAGAATTGTACAACTGCATAGTATTTGAACCAGATTCAAGTATGCATATTTCCTTGAATATCTCGTTTTCATTACTAAGAAATCTTTTATATTTTTATTGAATTGGTGATGACCCATTCAACACAAGTTTATTGTGATATTTGAATTCCTATTGCTAATAGCAACTGATTCATATTACTGCACGAAAATTATTGCGGAAAATATTCTTCTGAGTTTGCATCCTCAAAATATAAAACATTGGGATTAAAAATACTATTAATCTAGGTTTTATTGTTTTTCAGAATGGATATTATGGTATGGTTTATTCTCACATGTATTTTATCTAAAATTATGTATGTTTAATTTTAAAATATGCAGAATACATTTTTAGATTTTCGCTATTAAAAAACTTTCCCGAAAAAAGTAAAAGTTTGAGAATCCTTTTTCGCATGGCCGCAAAAGCCGCCAACATTCGTCCTCATAAGAGCGTGACAAAGCAGAGTTCCCGTAATGACCAACGACCGACGTGGCGGGTTTCCAGTGGCCATCGGAACGTCACATGGGCAGGGCGGGGGTTCGTGCCACGTGTCACGACATGGCGCACTATCTCCCACCACCAAGGCTTCACCCGGCGGGTCATATGGAGGTGCAGAGAAACCCGTCCTGGTGGCTGCCCGAGAGCGAGGCCAGGGCTGCCCGTGGGGGGTGCCCGAGCGGCTGCCCGAGGGCGGGGGTGGGGCGTCGTCGAGGATCTTAGGGTGGTGCGGAGGGCTGGGCTTGGCTTGCTTGGTGAGGCTGCACGCGCTCCATCTGTCAATCGGGCTTCGCCCCCTCCGGCGACTGCCAAAATTGCGAGATAATATCATCCACTTCACATGGACGTGTTGGGGCCCTGCTTTGTGATGTAGATGGAGATGCAGTAAGTAAGTAAGTCAGTCAGTAAGTCAGCCTGTCTGTGTGTCAGTCATTTAGTCAGTCAGTCAGTAAGGTAGGAAAGAACGCGGCGAGTGAGTGAGCAAGTGAGCGTTACACATCAATTCGGAAGCCCTATATGGATCTCTTGATGTTGCTTGACGCGTGGTGGTGCGGTCGTGGCCTCGTGGGGTTTTGTTGCTTCGACGTCGGTGAGTTTACAATGTTGGATGAGTCTTGCCTGCTTGTCTTCGCGGATCAGAAGGACCTTGGGATGGTTGAGTGCTGTTTTTTTGGTCTCTCTCTCACTCCCTTTTATTTTTATTTTTCTTTACCGGAGTTGTTGTTGTTGTTGGTTGGTTGGTTGGGTAGCGTGATTCCATGGTCATGCGTTTCATTGGGGCAGTTGGGTGCATCTCATGAATACTGAAAGTTCTATATTGTTGTGTTTGGATTTGATGGTGTTGAGTTTTTATCATTTCCAGTGACATTTGGTTGTGGTTGAAGGAGTGTGGAATGGCCGAGGTGGGTGCAGTGGTGTTATTTGGCCATGTGCGCTGGATGCAGGGTTTTGGCGATTGGGTGGAAGGGGTTAAGGGGTACTGAGAGTGTCGGTGTTGGGTGGTGGTTGTTTTGATACGTTCGTGCGTTGGCTGGCTGGGGAGGGGATCGAAGGAGGCGGAGAGAGGGAGGAGGGCCACACACAGATGAAACTAGGCGGAGAGGATCGCATACAGATGATAGTGGGGTTGCAATGAGAGATGAGGCTAGGAACAATGCAGCGGCAAGCGGGGGATGCAGTGTGCGCATGTGGGGCTACCTGCCTGCCGCTTCCCCTCAGCGGGCGCCGCTGTTGCAGCCTACACCGGTGCCCGTTACGCCTCTCAATGATCCGCTCAAGACGGTATGCAATGGCGGGTGCGGCTTTGGGATAGCCATCTCTGGTACTCAGTCTGGCCAAACCAAACCGAAAGGATTGTGGAAACTAAATGTATCACGTTAACGTTTTTGACCCTGGGATGAGAGATGAAGTATCACTTGAGGAGGGATCCAGGGTTTTGATTGCTGTTTGATTTTCGTTGTTGGTTACACATGCAGAATCGGGTAAGCTCAATACATGGGGTTCTACTACAGAGCTTGGACAGTGCTACCTAATCTCTGGCAAACAGCAGGTAAGTGCCCGGTTGGAGTAGTTTTACAATAGGTAGATTTTTTCCCTCCCCTTTCGTCTCTAGGGAGTGGACTCATATGATGGTGTAGGTCGACGGATGGTTGATGCTCTATCTCGTCAGTGATCTGGCCGCTTCCGGACTCTGTAGGAAATTAGGGTATTTAAATGTTGTTCATCCTTCACCAGCAGTTGAGTTGATACAATCACAGGACGCGGGCTAAGTGTTGGCATAAAACTATGGCTTGATGGTGGGATCTAGAGAGTACCAGTGACTTGATATGCGACCGTGTGTACAGGCTCATCCTGAATGTTCTTGCGTTACAGCTTTCACTGCAGCTGCCAACCGCGCAACAATGGAACAATTTAAGAAGTCTAATCTGCTGTACACTAAACTCACTACTATTAGGCCGAAGTCTGTGGTGCAATCGTGTTTGTGGCTTTGAAGTTCAGTTACCGTGACATCTCTGCCTATTGAAAACAGCATTGGGAGAAGTGAAGGTGGATCAGCGAGGGATTACTATATTGAGGCAATGTACTGCATTATTGCGACAGTAGTGAAAGGATAAGAGATCAGAAGGGAAAACTCACATCGCGGTTGTTCATGGATGCCCAGGAACTTCCTGAGCCATACCCACTACCCACGGAATCCCCTATTGTTCAAGCAGCTGGAGGTTGGGCACACTGTGCTGCTGTTACAGGTGTCTCCTTTTTCTACTCTTCTATGCTACCTACAGTGAATGATTGACTCACGTCAAACGTCTCGTAACTGTGTTGGGACCTCATGTCCACTGCCTTGCTTGGGATAACCGTAATCATCAAGATTAAGTTAATATCAATCTGGAATCAATGTTGAGCACACTCACTATGACTGTGTGCTTTATTCCCTTCTTTTTCCTCCCCTTCCCGCCTCCCACTTGGCTATCGGCATTTGGAAAGAAAGACACGACAATTACTGTCTGGAGCTTGAAGTCTAGTTGGAGTGATTCTGAGGAAAACGACGGCAATATTCCTGATTTTTCTCGCTTGTTGTAAATCGCAGTCGCTCAATACTCAAAGGATATATTTCTTTAGAAACTTCTTGTCGGAAGTGCAAGGAAATTCTAATCTTTTTTCTTTAGTGGAGCCGGGATTACTCTGCACACTCGATGAGAAACGGTCGTTTGTTACTCTATCACTGAATTCAACATGGAAATAATGCAGTGATACAGTTTCAATATGCCCACAAGTCTTTTCCCAGTTCTGATCAATCGTCCTTGGCTTCCAAACTATATGATCTGAGAGCAATATCATATGTCAGAGGTAGACATTGCAGAACGTGGACAAAGTTTCGGAGATCCTGTCTGCTGCTTTTTAGGTCCTAAAGTGGGTAGGCAGTTGTGGGAGGTTCTAAGATCCTAGATTAGCCTCTCGTTCTCTGCACTCATTTTAAGTTTATTTTTGAATATGTATGGCAGTGGGAGATTCTGTCTCTGCACAGCTCTATTGGCATGAGTCTGCTTATGCCAAGATTGGAGCAGCTGTCAAGCTTTTGAGCAACTCCTGCACGCAGCTCACTGCGTTGCCTCATTACCTGTATCTCTGAACGACAGGATGAGCACGGTGGGTGAAGCTGCTACAGATGATGCCTTCTAGGCTTAAGAGTAAATAGTAGTCATAATCGAGAGGAATCAAGTATGTTGGCTGTAGTATAGTCTAATCAGTAATCACCACATTTCGCCTCATACTATTTCTTACACACTTGGGACGGGTGTAGCCTAAATCAGTAGAGCAAGCGTTTTTATGCAAGTGATTTGACGTGATTGCCACGTTCTTAGCGTACGAGAGATCTTAGTGGAGTTGAGTTAATTTCTGCTGCAATCAGTTTGAGTATATTATATTGTTGTGTTTGGTATACATGCTTGTTTAACAGTAGGGATCATTTCGTTTAATAGAGCTCCTGATAGTTGATTTTTTTTTGGTTAGATTTACTTTCGGAAGGACCCTTCATCTTTCGATTGCAGTAACCCTGTATTTATCACGGACACTGATCTGTGTAATTTCCAAATCATGGCTTTCCAAAAATTTTCCGGCAAATTGTAGAGAGCTACAGCTGTTTAGTGAGCTTAATTTTGATCGTTACGTATGAGCCTGCTGGTAGTCTGCGTGTATCGTTAACTGGGGACGTCTGAAATTTGAGACGTTGAATTTCGACCTTATGACTTGGTAACTGGATTTCCTTGGAGGTATTATTTCAATATGGTGAATTTGAAGTCTCAAATAACCATTAAAGTAGCATTTATTATACACTATTTCCTCAATGTTAGACATTGCTTGCAGTAATAACTCCTATTTTGTTGATTCAGTACTTATTGAATTATTGTGGAGCAATGCCGTCTGTCAAACGTGTTTCTTTATATTAACTTCATAAATCCTGCATGTAGGGAAATGTATAGTCGAATGATTTCAACTTTATTTTGGTCACGTGAGAGCAATTTTATACAGTAGTTATAATCAGAGCCTTATCTTTTTCGAGTTGCAAAGAGTAGTTAACGCGAGGCTTTTCCAGGATTATCATGATCTCCACAACTTGCCAATAGTAAATAGTTTTTGGTCGTTCTAAATTACTTGACCTATATAGTACACATGCACAGGAGGTGGTGAAGTTTACACCTGGGGCTGGAGCGAATGCGTTCCAAGCATACAACCCAATCTGGACGAGAATGAACAAGTGCAGGGGGATGATGCATCTGCATGTGCTCCAAGCTCAAGCTTACAGTTATCTCCAAGAAACAATGTGGGTGCTTCTCACACTAAACCATCTTCACATGCTCCCCCTTTGCGTAATAGTGGGGCCTTGCCGGGCAAGCAGAGTGGCCGACAAACCCATCGAAATCTGACGTGCAAAACTACTGAAAGCAAGGGTGCCGAGGAAATTCTCAAGAAAAGAAAGGCTGTCAGCTTTGAACATGGAGAATCTCCCGAAAGTCCTACTGCAGCTGAAGAGAATGTTTTTGCTCCACCGTGTTTGGTCAATTTGGATCCTGGAATCAGGATTAGTACAGTTGCTGCAGGTGGACGTCATACGTTGGCTTTATCAGGTGAGTTTAGTTTCAAGTGTTTGATCAACCATTTTTCTTAAGCTTCACAGGGCTATGATTACCTATAACTAAATAGGTTGGAATGCATGAATACTTCTGAACTCTTGTTTCTCTGGGGAACAGATGTGGGTCACGTTTGGGGTTGGGGTTATGGAGGTGAGGGCCAACTTGGGTTGGGCACCCGCATGCGGATTGTATCATCTCCGCAACTCATTCCGTGCTTCAATTCACCAGAGAATGGCATTAGCAGAAGTGGAGCTCCTATTCCCGGGAGTTCCATAAAAGCAATCGCTTGTGGAGGCCGCCACAGTGCCATCGTTACAGGTGAGTATGCTTTTACAACATGCAAAAGGATTGAAGATAAACTTTAAGTACATTGAAGATAAAGTCTTTAAAAAGAACATTGTTTCAATATTAAAACTTAAATATATTAAGATATCGTAGCGTAATTAGGATTAGTTTTGCGATAATTATCACCATTCAGTTTTTCTATTTTCAAGGGGACGAGCCGTTTATCACAATGGAATATTGTACAGGAATGCATCTGATTGCTAACTGGAATGCAGTTGCTTCAGATTTGCGTGTTCTGATTATGCTTGTATTCACAGCATTACGCAACGTTTTGTACACTAGCAACTCTGCTTTACTCGTTATCTGTAAGTTCAATTTGTATCTTTAAGACTTGTAACTTCTGTTTTTAAATTTATTGCTCAACCACAGATGCTGGAGCTTTGTTGACCTTTGGGTGGGGTCTGTATGGTCAGGTTTGTTTCCATATCTTCCTTGCTATTGGTGTTTTATTATAAACATCAGATTATGCTGAGGATTTATATACAGAACAGATTTGCGTTCATGCTTGCGGGAGCTTATTGCTTCGTCAGTGATTGGAGGATATTAATGATGTGTTTTTATCATACAAAGAAGTCTTGGTGATATAAACGAGGCATTAATGTGTCAGGGTAATCTTTTGGGCATCGCTTCTGTTGTTAGCAGGTCGGTCAAGGCAGTACTGAAGATGAGCTGAGCCCTTGTCTTGTTTCAGCAATGGGAGGACTTCAGGTCACAGGAATAGCAGCAGGCTTGTGGCACACTCTTTGCATTACTGATATTGGAGATGTATATGCTTTTGGCGGCAATCAATTCGGCCAACTTGGTGTGGGTGGAAACTCTGCAGAGGTTGCGTTTCTTTTTCCATTTGAGCAATCATTTGTATATCACGTGCTTACAAATGTCCCTCATTTGAGACTGCAAATTTCTCATTTTGAACTTGGAAAGGAGTTATTTGATTCAAAACACAAACTATTTTATTTTCTGTAGGCTTATTCGTCTTATGAATCTACAGCACGCAAGGCCTCTAACCGACCTGGTTATGGAAATTCTGAAAGCAGTAGTTAAGCAGGCTCTGGGGGAGTTGGTTTGCTTGGAAAATGAAGAATTCATCAGGATCTGCAGATGACTCCTGCATGAAAAACAATATAGATGTCTCAGGATACACTCTTGTCGAACCTTGAACTTATGTTTGTATCCAAATTTGATTCATGTTTGTCCTTCAATACTCTTTGTTTACACAATCTTTTTCACTGTTTCAGATGTCTCCACGATTGATCGATGCACCACTTTTGGAAGATGAATTGTGTGTGGCAGTTGCATGTGGTGCTCGCCATAGCGTAGTGTTAACTGGTATCCGCAGACCCTTCCTATTCTCTACCTCTTTTTGGTTTTTTTGGGGTACAATAAGAACAGTATGATTCACTATAATAAAAAGTAGCTAATTATTTGGATCTTTCGGCAGATACCTACGCAAATATTCCATCGTTTATTTTTATTTATTTTTATCCTGATTGAGATGTTTGGTGCACTTCCGATTTGTACTGGATTAACATGTAACTTCTGCTAATCTTCAGGTTCAGGAAAAATTTTCGCTTGGGGTTGGAACAAGTATGGTCAGGTATGATTAATACAACCTAAGAAGTCTGTCTGACTTTTAATGTACAGCTACATTAGACGCTCTACATCAAGGAAACGTGAACTTATTAACAGAGTGCAGTTGTTAGGAGTATGAATCCCCTATTACGAGCAGGAAATGTTGAAGCTTTCATGCTGGTATCTAGAAGGATAAACCCTGTTTTTCCAATATTGGGGAGGGCTTTCTCCGCCTTCTTGGCAATTTGAAGCCCTATATACGACATCTTTTCCATTCTTAAAATGGGGGCATGGATGAGGTCAGGGCTCTTTAAGGGATTCTGGGGACTGATGTTCGTTATATGTTTATGCAGTTGGGTTTGGGTGACAACAACAACAGAGATCTGCCGGTGCAAGTAACTATGAATGATGGTGGGCGTGCAGCCAGTATTGCCTGTGGGTGGTGGCACACGCTGGCTTCGGTTCATATCAAGTGATTTTACAGCATCAAAGGAGTCTCATGCAATCTGGCTACTTGTACATGTTTTTCCTCTGTGTTTGCATGGAGTTGATGAGAGCTTTTTTTACTGGCTAGTTCTCGCAGCTAGTATTTCTCTTTTTCAAATAAGCTGCTCATAAGAGAATTATATGAAGTTATCTCTGAAGTAACAAGTGGGCATTGTTGGATTTCAACTGCTGTTCACATGTGTTCCAAGTACCTTGTGTTTCGAATATATGGATGGGTCAATGTTGCAGTCAAATATTTTCCTTTGCAAATTGAGTTAATTGTGCAGAAGCAGTATTATGATTTAGTGCTCTTCAATCCATTTCATATGTGAAACTTCTGTTAAAATGTCACCTAATTTTGCGGATATTAAGTGTTGTTTCTTAGCATCTTACTGCAAAACCTGTGCCAGGAACCAAATGTCTCTGAAAAGACCAATCTAATACATCCAAAGATGAATATACTGCACTAAAACTCCCTACTCAAGTAGAATTGTATGCTTAACCCATGATTATTTGTGTATCTAAATACAACTTACAAATCATCGAGGCCCACTTACTAGAGCTATGTTTCAAAGTTGTTATAAGTAAATAAATGCAATATTTTTATTCAATTTCACGTGTGACTCAAAAATGTGTTGGTCACATCACAACCTTCAGTTTCTTAGATCATTACAGTACATATTCATGTTCCAACTAACTCATGCATATTTCGTAGATGATAGCTGTATGCAAACCTATCACCATGTTTCACCAAAACAGTCTAAAGATGATAACATTTTTAATACACCTGGATTGTAGCCGAATTTGATTTATTCCAATCTAAAGAATTCATCTGGAAAATTGTAAAATTGGCCCTTGCAATAAGATTGAATGAGTTGAAATAATGATAACAAAAATAATTCTGATGTTGACCACAAAAATTATTGAAATTTAAAATTTTATTGAAAAATGCACATTGTATGAAACATCTTGCAGTTGTCATACTAAGAGATCTAGATGTTATAGCCATGTCTACTTGATTTACACATATTACAAATTTAATTGTACTATTAATCTAAGCCAATAAATCTATGAGTATTTTTTATTACAAATACATTAAAAATAGATTATATATTACATTGTCACAAAATATTTTTGTTTCAACTTAATTTACAATAGAAATGTGATGGGTAATATATATATCTAAGATATTTACAATTCATAAAATCATTATTTTATATTTTAAAATGTTGATAGATAGTATTGTCCTAAATCTAAGAATTGATTTTTAGAATAAAGCTACTATATATTAATAGTAACTAAAATACTAAAAATATTAAAAAATATTCAAGTGTATCAATGATTTTAATTACTATTAATATATAGTAGCTTTATTCTATTATTATTTGAAAAGTATCCATGATTTTTTAAAATATAATGTATAAAGGGAAATAGCCACCTATGTTGTCATACATGTTGTCATAATGGTTTGCACATTAATATTCTCATCTCAACATTAATAATAAATTCTATAAAAATAATTTGGTCTTTATATTTTTTACAAAATATCTTATTTATATTAAAACATAATGGCTTCTTTTACAACTTTTTTCTTTTTTGGTCAAATCAGATAGAATACTAATAGCTTTTAAGTAGATTTTTAGTAATTGGATTTAAATTGATTAGATTTATTTTTAAACTAATACAAATAAACTTGTTTTACATATTATGTGTCACTTTTTTTTAGGATTTAAAATTTAGATATCCAAATAAAAACTTTTAAATTTTCTTTACAAATTATAAGAAATTATGTAATTGATATATAAATTAAATTAATTTTTTAAAAATCAAAGTCAATATTCTTAAAGCATAAATAAATTGATTGGTTGATATTACTAATTTTAAATAATAAATGCTCCAAGTCATATATCTAAAGTTTTTATACAAAATAAAAGCTCTTTGATTTAACTAACTAAAGGCCATGCAAAAGTTTTGTAAGGACTATTAGTTTGTAGGCAAAGTGTCTAAGTTGGAGAATGATTCCATGGTGGTTTTTTTTGATAGAAATAACTTCTAGAAGAAGTTTGTATGGCCATATGTTGCATCAAAAAATACATAAAGAAAAAAATTCTATTTAGGATGCTTTATTAATATTTTTTGATATTACATACTTATATTTATTTATTATTTATTAAAGTCATGTAAGTAATTACAACAAGACTCGCTTTTTATTATGCTTCAAAAAATTTATATTTTAAAAATTTTATATATTTCGAAATTAAACCAAAATATATTAAAAATACTAATTTAAAAAAAAATTAATTGATAAAAGTATTATATATTTTTAAATATATATATACATATCAAAATATTAGAATTAGAATGGTCAAATTAAATTTTAGTAAAAAAATCAAAAAAAATTAAGAATTTAATTGGTTTTTATATAGATAAGTAGAAAAATCATTGTTTGTTCTAAAAAGCACACCAACCTATATAAATGGGTTTCAAATTTGGTATCTAAGAAGCACAATAGATATGGTTCCATCTTATACAATAAGATTAATAAATCTATATAGGATCAACAAAGTTGATAAGCATAAACAAAACTAAATATGTATCAATAAAATTATAAATTTATTAACATTAAATTTATTGAATTAAAAATCTATCTCTAAACAATCACATTGTATTACATATGTCTAGCATGAGTAAAAAAAATAAATTTAGATATATTTATGATGATGTAATTTAATTTAGAGAAATATTTTGTTAAAAATTTAGAAAAAATTATATAGAAGTAAAATTTATTTTAGTCTAAAATAATTGATCTTAAAAGAAATAGTAATAATGATAATAAGAATAATAAGAATATATTATTATAAAATTTTATAAAACTATTAATTTTGATACATAATGCATTATCCCAAGACAAATAAATCTCTAGAATATTTTTATAAACATCTCAAGTATTCAATGTACCAAAATAATCATTTGTTTATTTATCTAGATAGTTAAATATCATAATCTATATACTTAAATTTAACTAAGAAATAATTTAATATAATTTCTTTAATTATAATATTTTTTTTAATAAATTTTTTATTTTTATTTTTATTTTTAAAAATAATATTAATTTACAAAAGATTTAAAAATTCTTCTTACTTTTGGTTAATTATTTATCTATTAGTTTTTTTTTTATTTTCATACAATAAATAATAACAATAAAATTTACTAAGATATGCAAATGAATAAACTATTTTATGTTGAATATTAATAATATTTTTTTTATAATTTATTTATAATTTTAGAGTATAATAAAATAATTTTAAGTATTGTAAATGGTATCAACTAGATAATAGAAAATTAGTTCCTTATTTTTTACTAAGAAGCCACCTTAGGACTAAAGCACATTACCTAAGATCTCCTATTATAAAACAATGGAAAATTTAAATGATATGTTATATGCATCAAAGTCTTTCCATAGATAATCATCTAAATAGTAATATTTGGATAGAATCCTTCTCTATATACACTTTAAATTTTCTCAAGCAATAATATATTATAGTGATTGAGGTAGGTGAATGCACTATAAAAGAAGAGGTATTTAGCTCAATCTCTAGTACCAAGAAAGATTATAGTGCTTCTTTTATTCTATTATGTACAAAGAATGTTCTTTTATTTGAAACAAAGTATCTTCACATAGACTCGTTACTAATAACGCAAGTGGGTAAGCCAAAGAAATTTTTACTTGCACAAATATCTTAAATTGCATTTCTAAATATCTTGAATTGCATGAAAGTCCCCCATAAACATCCATTGCATAATGTGTAGGTAAAGTCATTTTTAAAAAATAATAATAATAATTGATTATCTAAATACAAATATATTAGTAAATAAGCTTAATATAAATAAAAAGTTAATTCATAACCACAAGATTTGCTACAAGAGTGATTGAGTAATAAATAGTTGAGTTAAACAGCTCTTTTTTCATATATATTTTTACCCTACCCACAATGAAAGTAAAATAAATTCAGCCAAACAATTCATCAATCAAACAAAACTACAAATGAATGCATGGGTAAGACGTGGTGGTGGAGTGTAGATTATTTTGAGTGTGTTTGAAAAATGTGATGAGTTTGGATTTTGGTTATTACTCTTATCCTTTATTTAATTGGACTTGGTAATGTTGAGGTTGTATTGCCATAGAGGAATTAAAAAATTAAAGAAAATTAAAGAAAACTAAAGAAAACTAAAAATCACAATTAGTTAAAATTCTTTATAATATTTAATTGTTTAATCCCTGCATATTATATTTGTATTGAAGACATGTATTATCTACCATTCCCCTTTTGACTTTTTCACAAAATCTAACTGGACCCAGATGGTTCTCCTTTTGGGCTCATCTTCAGCAATGGTTATTAAAACCAACAACAAGTCATACTAATAATAGTGACATGAACAAAATAAAACAAAAATGCACTTACTGGGCTTCAGAGGATCCCACCTACATAAAATTATATCAAAACACTATTCATGTATTTTTTATTCTCATGTACACACTTTCATGCACACATTTACTTTTTAAATAAGTGAATAAAAAGGTAGTCTGAAATATAGGAGGAATTCATTAACCCATTAAAGTTACCAGTGCCATCAAAGCTTCCTGTCCTGGCTATAATATAGATGCTTCTATCATTGGAATGAAATATATATTTATATATTTATTTATTTATTTACACACACATTCATAAATAAGTGTACAAGAAAATATCTAAATGCCAATGGTTAAACCAAATGATATATATATATATATATATATAAATGTTTGTGTGTCTGAGTATATAAATACAAATATATCCTTAATATACATGATGAATTTAAATTATTGAGATTTATGATTTGTGTGTGGAAAAGATGGAGGTGAGTTGAGAAGTGGTATATATATATATATATATATATAATATTCATCCATCCATACATATATCCATCCATTTATCCTAATTAACCCTGCTCATTCTCACATAGTCATTAATCTCTCTCAAATTTTACGATTATAGTTATGGAAATGATTAGAGTATGAAATTCACATATCATACAATTAATAATAATAATAATAATAATAATAATATACTTATCTAATTATCTAATTAGTCACTGTTTATTCATTTCTTCTATCATAATTTCAATTTCTAAATTGTATATTTATTTGTTTATTTATATGCATATGCATTATCAAATGTAGTTTATCATTTAAAATTTAAGAATTTTCATCAAAAAAGATTACACTATTGTTATGAAAAAAAACCCAGGTACAATTGCGTATAAAATGAGTTTAAAATTTATACATACATACATACACACTCAGAGTTTTATTAGTATTTAAGTTTTACTATTCACAATTTTATATTTTTACTATAAAAATAACTAAATAAATATCAATCCACTGATACCCTGTTTTATATTTTCATCTATATTTGCTGGCTTTGAAAGGAAATGGTGTTTTAGTTTATGTTAAAGTACAAGTTGGTTAGCTGTTAAAACATATTTATCCATTTTTAAGGCTTAGGTATTTTAATCCTTTAAATCTTTGATGTACATAAAATTAACAAGAGCAACACAGCTCCATCACACAATCTTATTAATAACACATTTTTCATGTGTTGGAAGTTCTGAGCTCAAATAAAATAAGAACATTCATAAAAACATTTTTTTAAAAAAACGTAAATAAATCTTTCGTCCAAATTACTTAACAAAATGATAGTATGTTCATTTTCATGTGTTCCAATCATTAAATGATATTTTTATCTTTGATAAAAATCTTAATGACTACTATATATATATATATATATATATATATAATCTAGAACCAAACTAATAAGGTTATTTGTTTGAAAGTTTTAAAATGTAAACTTGGATTTAAAACACATTCACAAAAGAGTATAGGTGTCAAAGTCTTACCAGGAGAATGGGATGATAATAATCAAATAATCATGATTTATATAGTGATCAATTGATAAATAGTGTACTCTTTCCCAGGTTTATGTTAAACACCATTTACACAAGGATTTAGCACCTTGGCTTTAATACTAAGCCAAAAATATTCCATTCATCCATTCTCTTATAAAGAAGCACAAGTGGATGAAAGAAGAACCATCATCCAATGGACGATTGTCATCCTCAACAAAACTTTCTTCTTGGGATTTCCGCAATGAGATTTCCTTTTATCTTTTTTTTTGTTTTGTTTTTTTTGTTTTTTTTTTTTTGTGTGTGTTTAAATTTGGGGAAGAAGGGAGAGGAATCATTTGCTTGATTTGCACTTTGATGGATTACCAATCATTGAAATATCAGATAAATTATATTTATACACACAGATACAAACTTACATGCTTGGAATATGGAGGTTCTATATTGATGCTAATTCCCTTTTTAAGAGAATAAATGCAGAAATTCACATTACAAAATAGAGTACAAATATGGGGGTTATTAGAATCTTGTTCACCTGTAGCCCTAGGCCTTCAATTGGGCATAGCCTCCAGCATTTTTTGAAGCTTCTGTTTGTCGAAGTCAACAACAACAACAAGGAAATGTTTGTATACTAATTAATTAATGAATTCAAATAAAGACACCCCGTTCACACTAGACTTGACCTGACTTGACTTAATATGGCCCAAGTCAGGGCCCCACCCACCGACCTTCCCCTCCCCAGGCTCGGGTTGCGGGTCCTGCCCATCGTGCCAGCTGTACCCAAAAAGTGGCACATTTTGAGCGGCCAATAGGTGCGGGTAACCCCACCCCCTAGTGAAGGTGCCAGCTGGATGAGTGGAGAGCTTTTTACCGCAGCTGCCCGGACACGCTCCACTCCCCGAGGGGGATGAGGATGATGACGTGGCGTCATACGTGGCGCTCAGCGGTTGAGTATGAGTTCATTTCCATTCGGGAGGTGAAGAAATTAGACTTATTTGATGTCTAATAATAATACCGTATCCGTGATTTCCTTCATTTATTTAGCATTTAGAGTTTTGAAAATGATCATATGTCAGATCAGTCCCCCTTGATTTAAGCCAAAGAATCCCATCCACCAAAACTGAAATAGATAATGGCTAGTGCCTACAAGCACAAGTCAGAAATAAACGATAAAATGAGACACGTGGATGATCAGAATGAATGGATGTGTCAAAACTTGTAGATAAAAGAAGGGTGCTAGATTCAAGAAGGGCCCTCTTCGTCATGCTTCCCTTTTCCCACTGTTCGGCGACAAAAGCCTACGTGTCCAGCGGGCATGGGCTCGACCCTCTAACTCAGCACCTGTATGCTCTGCTGTCTTTTCAGGCAGAGCTGAGCTGGCACAAAGCTTTCACTCAAATACACAAGTGAGAAGAATGTTTGTCCAGTCGCAGTAATCATGCCCACATCATATGGTTTGTTATTGTTGCTTGTTGTTGCTTTCCACACATGTAATAATAGGGCCATGATTAATTTAGTGTTCCAACTTTGGTCAGTGTCAACCCCACCTCCAAGTTAGTAAAGACTGTCCTGTAAAAAAATGTTATATATATATATATATATATATTCATTTATTCATTCATTCAGCAAATGATTTTATTTCATTAAAATGTGTATTATTTTACAATGGTAAAAATATATACTATAACATATTACTTATGAGCTAAATTATACAAAGCATCTTATGGAAGTGACTAAATTACTTGCATGTGTTTAATATTTGCAAAAATGAATAAATCTTATTTTTTGTTCATAAAGTTGAGTTGTATTAAATCCACAATCATATTGATATGGTTATTTCAATATTAGATTCTTAATATAAACAATTAAATATACTTCAACTAAATCAGTGGAAAATATCATTATTTTGTAAACTAGATTCACTTTTATGTTGAATTATTTTTTGCAGTTTACTTGACGAATGCTTAATTTATTTTAATAAATACACACTTTTATCACAAACAAAATTACATGACATGTTGGGTCAATTCTCTATCAACATTGACATGTTGACATCAAAATGCATAATACCAATAAATTATTGAACACAATGGTATTTGAAGGTTTCAATCAATTCTTCTATCATTTCTTACATTGAAATACTAATGCATCTTAAACCAAATTTCAATTTCAATATTTAATCATATCCATTGATGTGGTTTGATAGAAGCACTTTTTTCATAACCAAGTGATATTTGAAGTGAAATAGCACAAAAATTCAGGTTTTGGATATCAATAATTTGCAATACTGATTATTTTATATTTGAATTTTAATCTTTGAAACAAACTGCTAGTACTAGCATTACAAGAGTATAATACACTCTAAGCATTAAAGTTTTTAACGTTCAAAAATGAAAATTGACCTCAAAAACAAACATGTATAAAATCATAATTTTGATGTTTTTTTCAATACTGATTGAGAGTAAGCTTTTGCAACATTTTTTGTAAAGCTAAAGTGCAAATTTTGTTACATAAAAAATAGTTGTTCTATAAATCATACTCAAATCAAATCATGTAAATAATATATGTATATATTCAAAAGCTGACGTGCAAGCTTCAGTTCAAGGTTTCAAGGAATATCATATGAATGATCATGATTTTATGTACTAACTGAAATGTTTAGTATATAAGCATTTATATCTTTCAATGATGTGGGTGGAAATTCGGACTTAAAGTTTTAAATATTTTGACATCATTAAATATTAACATCATTCTCTAATGCTTGAATAGTGCACTGAAATAAGCAAATGTATTGTATGTTAATATTATTTGTAAATTATTGTTTTTTCATTAGGTCTAGCATTCCATATAAATATATATAATTCACACACACACAAACAAACAAACAAAAAACAAACAGAAAAAAACAAAAAAACAAAAACAAAAACAAAAAATTTAGAATCCAATGCTTGTAACTTTCTATGTGAATGTGTTCTACTCATGTTTGAAGTTACAGTGTCCATATTCAAGTGAACTAGGACATGTTATTTACAAAGTCAGATTTTCATATTATGTTTTTACTGTGAACTGCATCTGCTCGTAAATAATAAATGGAAAGGAAACCAAATATCCTTAATGACTTGAAATGAAGTGACCATGATGGCGACTTTTAGATTAATTAACTTAATAAAATAAAAAGTAAAAAACTAGCATCCGTTGATTGAACTAGAATAACATGTCTGTGATATTTCAAAATCATGCACAGCAGATGCTTTCTTTGAAAATCAAAATAAAAATCGCAAAAAAATTTTAAAAATTAAAATGGAGTATATTCAAAACAGTCTCTTCATTCACAAACATGACAGAATTGTTCTTGGTTACATAGATTCTAAGTAACCAATATCCTTCAAATCAGCAAAGGAATATTTTCAAACTTATTATAGAACTCGACCCTACCAGGCATCCTTTGATTTATAATCTTTCCAGCAAAAGAAGAAATCTTGGTCTGAAATGAACACTAAAACCCTAACGACTGTTCCACCAATCGCGGGCTCCAGTAACCGCGGGAACGGGCACCGGGTAAGCGATGCGATCCCAACACCGCGATCAGGAGCAGAGCTCATGGTTAGAGGGCCAGGATCTAGGGAGGGGGGGGACCTTATCCCCACGACTCATGGAGGACTCGGACATTCCTGCTCCCCAGCGTGCCCTTTCTCTGTTCCCATCCTGTGAACCCCAGTGGAACACGCCCCCCTCTGACCGACGCTCGTCCACGGCGGAGGGAACAAGAGAACAGGCAGCTCTGGGAGAGTTCCCATCGTTTGACACACGTGCCCCGACTGGTATGCTTCCTTGTTCCAGTGTCCATGAATGGGCCCCTAGCTGAGAAGCCGCCCCCCTATGCCCACCTTTTTTTTCCCCCTTTATTAATATTATTTAAGTTTTAATTTCTCGGGGTGCCGTATTAGCTAAGTAGAAGTCAATTATGTGGGCCAATCATTCTTTGGCCCACATTTTTCATTCGATTCCCCTCTTCCCTTAAGTTGAAGAGTCTTCCACTAAGTCCATGGCCTTGGCTCTATTGTGCTTTTCTTTTCCCTCTTTTCAAAGCTAATTGGGTATGAGCCCCAGGTTCTTTGCTTTGCGTTGCTTGGATGTGATGAAGAATATTTTTGAAATTGTCATTGTCATTGCCCAAAATTTGGTCCACAAAAACCTTTGTAAGGTTAATGGATACATTGTGCATTCTCTTTTCAAAAAAATGTAAAAAATCATTTATAAGTATGAAAATTACGAATTAAAAAAAATCAAACCATCCACAACTTGTACAAAAAGGTATTGAATAAATATCTAATCTTGGTCAACACTTTGTTGCTGATTTTCTTAGGGTGAAAACGGATGATGCGCAGATGTACATCCACTATATTTCATCCATAACACATAAGTGGATGCTCTTTCGTAGTGATTTTAGGGTTGGCTTGAATTTAAAGTCAAGCTTTGATATCAGATATGAACGGACAGAGCATTCCATTCGGCATCAGAACGAACGGAAAATACATGTCTGTAGATGCATTCGAGAAGAATTGGATGAGATTCCCTCACCTTAAACAAAGCTACTCATCACATGGCATTGTACAATACAATCTTACCTTTGCTGTCTCTCCACTAATAAAATATTCAAAAGGAACATTTAGAACACATTCTTATGGGAATTTTCCTCACTTCAATGTTGACATTTAGAATTGCACATGGGTATCTACTCAACCCTCACTATTCAATATTACAAGAACATCAAAGTCCACTTCCAGCACATCCTTCCAATTACTCACCCGCTTATTCCTATTAAAATCTCATAATTCAATTACAAATATTACAATTTCATTCATCCACTCCTTCATGTGCGGAAGCTTCCAAACTTTGGTATGAACCCCATGTGGAGTACATCACAAGGCTCACTGTGGATGAAAACTGAGAAAGACAAAAGGTAAAGTTATACATAAAGACGTGTAAGGAAATAGAAAAGGAGAAAAATCCCATATTGGAGTGTGATCTACACAGACACCTAATTAACCAACTAAGTAACTAGTGAGATTACTAATGAAGGAAAGGGAGAGAAGCAAGGCACAAATGATTGATTGAATAGTGTAGAGGCAAAAGGGGGAACGGAAAAGAGAATATTCTAATTGTAAAAGATTCTATACATTTTCCTCTCTCTCCTCTCTCTAGACTAGTGGCCGGTGGATAGCTCAGATTTTATGCAATAACAGAAAATTCCCACTCTCTCCCATATATTCCCTATGCTATATAAGAATACTATAGCAACATGGGGGCCATGGGTATAGGGCCACATGGAGGTATAGACCCGTCCTCGGTCTTGGATACCCACCCCATCTCAGTGTGGACCATTAACTAGTATACTCAAAAGTTCTTTTTTCCAACACTATTTATGTGTGTGATCCAACAAACATTGTTAATGTTAGATTTTGCAACGTTTTCCAAAAATCATTCATAAAACATGACCCAAGAGCGTGGACCTTTAATCATTTATTTAAAAACTTTAAATTCGACATTAGTTAAGAATGTAAAAATTTAATCCTTCGTATATATTTTTGTTTTGAGGACATAGTTATATAAAGGAAAGTTTTAAAAGGTTTAAAATAGTAAAATGTGTACAGTGCTTGAGTTTTAAAATGGTGTTTGGCCCATGTGGAATAGAAAAGGTCCCAGTCAATTTGGTCACAGCGGCTAGTGGGCTGCTGAGATGGTGTCTACGTGGCGTTTACGTGGCAAGGTCTTGAAGGTGGCCACATGTGGGATAGTGGTGTGGACCTATGCTGCCATGTAAGCATGATGACATGGAAGTGGCATTAATCCCAATAAAGAGAGGAAGCATCCAGAAGTATCGTTTGGTAGTTCACCTCATTACTTTTTTCCCATTCCTTTTGTTATTTAAAGCAGTTGTAATACTTTATGGTGAGGACATGCTGTGAACGATTGGAATATTATTTCATAGAGCACACATGCAAAAAGGCAAAAAAGGAAAAAAAAGAATAAACAAAAGGAACACAATTATATTTGTGGGTATTGTGTTGAAGTAACAAAGATGGATAGATAATGAATAAATAAATAATACATTTATATATATACATATATATACAGATTGGAATACAAACAAAATAAAATAAAAGCTTTAAATCAGCATTAAAATATTATTCAGAAAAAAATAATTCCAAATTAAAAATATTCCACAAGCTTTTTCAAAAAGTTACTTTTATGACAGTATTATATTTTTAAGGTTTATGGAATATTTTTTATTTGAAAAGTTAACAACATGACCTAAAAAGTAATAAAACTGAAAGCCATGTTGCCATATAATACTTATTCATTTATAGATGTGAAATGAATTATGTCAATTGCAAAACACAAAGCAAGTGGAAATTGGTGCACATAAGTTGTGTATCATTTGATCCATGAATGTACCCATTCAATCACTTTCCAACATGATTTTAATTTAACTCAGGCAAATATTCCTTTAAAACCTGAACATTTTTCTGATAAGTAGAATAATATTTAAACTATTATTATCAATGTGTATAGGTGTGTATCTATTTACTAGCTTTTGTTAAAAATGTTTGGGTTATTTAGTGATCAATTCGTTTATTTATTTTTCATTTTCATTCTTAAAAAGGTAGATTTGAATTCAAAATATATACTCAATATCCGTAGGTTTTAAATTTAGATTCAGTCTTGTATATAATATATTTTAAAGTTAAAATTTGGAATGCACAAGACTTTGTTCTTGATGCCATAAGCTTCCTTGTTTTTTCATGCAAATTTGTTCAATTCACTCCCTTATTCATGAAATGTTATTAATCTCGTTAACATATTTTTGTTTGTTTATTTGTTTTTTTTCAAATTTTACATATAAATATTTTTAGTATATCTAAAAATAAATACACTAAAAATATATATATGTAAATTTTTTAGTGTATATAAATATTTTTAGTGTATCTATGTATCATAGATAAATAAAATATGGAGTTGAATGACCCAAAAAAAACTTGCATCTATGTGAATAAACATCACAGTGTAGTAACTCCATCCATGTTGCCCAATCAATAAATTTATTATTATTATTATTATTATATACATTAAAAATATTATTATTACTCTATATATATTAAAATTAGATTGTGAATCCAATAAAAATATTTCCATATGTATATATATAGTCAACATTAAAAAAATCATTTAAAGTAAATTATAAAGGAACATGCAGTCATTTTTATAACTAAATTATGATTTTATTTATTTATTATTGTGTCTATTTTACATAATAGAATATACCTCCTTTTTATTAATTTGAGAATGAGAGGTTTACAAAGAGGCATGGGCTTTTCCAGGACTCTGGGATAGGGTATGAAATACAGATTTAAGTTCATGATTTATTTGTGATTTGCTTTATATGATTGTGATTTGTTTTTTTAAAAATGATAAATCAAGCTTTATTAATATTCATTATAAAATATAAGTTATTTTAGTTTTGATATTTTGAGAGTACTCGTAATATTCTTGTTCCAAATATTCCTGTTTCATACATATTTAAAATTTTGAAATAATTGTACATTTGTGTAGCATAGTATCAACTCAGCTTTGAAAGGGGAAGATATATTTGTTGTTTGTTGTGTTTATCATATAATACAAGATATGGCATATGAGAATACATTTCTTTTATTTATATTTTTAAAACACTATCACAAAAGTGTAATTATTTTTCAAAACTTACAATAATAAACAAATAAAATTATTCTACAAGTAGTGTAGACTTTATAACACATAAATTATGTTATGTATGCATATGTATATATATATATATATATATATATACTTACAATCTTGGATAGCAAAACATATATTGCATAAATTATTCTAAAAGCACATATGTAAATGATTGTAATATTTAATATTCTTAAAATATAGTTTTAAATAATTTATTTAAAATAAAAATTAAAGATTTGAATTTTTTCATATAAATAAACTTACAAATATAAGATCTTAACAAAAAAACATATTTTTTTAATTGGAATAAACTAAAATTATTACAGTAGAAGCATTCTGACATTGTTTATTATAAAATACCAACCAAAGTATATAGATTTTATTTAATTGATTTATTATATATTTTTCATAAGTCAATCTAATATACAATTATTATTTTTAAAAAAATTTCAAAATTGGCTAAATATTTTTACATATTTACATCAAATTTTAGTCAAGAATTTATTTTTAATATGTAAATTATTAAATAAGTCTAAAATATGTTGAAGATATGTATATTTATATAGAGATATATATTACTACAGGAATAAACACTTAAAAGATAAACAATGCCTTCTATTGATATCCCTTTCATTGGCACATGCACTACATGCATATTGAGTGAAGTTTTCATAGACTCTAGCCCTAGAATGCATGTACATAATATGGACTATGCGTGCATGAATGGAGAATTTTTGCATGCATAAAGAGAAAGTTCTTCCATAAACAATGAGACACTATGAGACATTTACAATGCAAAGGGTATTAATTTATATTATGTACATTAAAACTATTTATTCAAAGAATATTAATAATAAAAATTGGGAAAAGTATAGTGTATCATGAAATCGTACTAAACCAATAAATTTGAAGATGTTTGGAAGAAATAAATAAAAGTTTTTATATATTTTTTATAATTCTGTACATGAACATGTACTTTTTAAAAAAAGACTTTTAAAAACTTTATTCAAAGAAAAACCTTTAAAAAATATAATAGTTTAAAAATATCTTTGTGTAAATTTATATAACTTATTAGTTTCCTTGATGTTCAATAATATGAGTTTGTACTAGAAGTCAAGTTAAAGATGGTTAGAAGAGCTTTTATATTTTAGAAGTATATTTTGAAAGGCCAAGATATGAAAACCTTACAAAGTTTTTTTTGCTTGGTAAGAAAAAACTCTCTTTTATATACCTTGGCTTTTAGAGATAGTATAAAGTAAGACAAAGTCATGAAATGAAGACAAATATTTTTATCATTAATATTAAATTTAATTTTCTAGCTCATGTCTTGATTCTAGATAAAATAAAAAAATAAAAAAAAATCTTTAAATTAATAAATAAAATATTTTTTGTAACAATTGCCTCTTTAAAGTGGAATTACTACAAATTCTTGCAAACAATACTATTTTATTCTATACAAAACAAAAACACATTTTATTCCATCTTTTTCTCTCATATCTTTTTGTTTCATTTATAAAATAATTAAAATCAATAAAACAAGATTTTGTAATTTCAACCAATTGCAAATTGTGAAAGTTGTAGCCTCTTATTGTTGTCCTAAGCATAAGGAATTTTATTGGCTACATATTATTTATAAAGACCATATTCAATTTAACTAATTTTTCTTCTTATAATTATAGAGGTGTTGGTTCCACCGTAGTAGAGCTACTAACTTGGCCAAAGACCTTTGCCATGTAAGTCTTCTCAATTCTTAAGAAATAGGTGCTTAATAAAAAGGAAAACTAGCTACAAAAGTCTATTTTACTAAAAATATTATTAGAGCAATGGGATCTGATTAAGTATTTAATAAGACCAATACCCCACATACAAATCTCAAATATCATAACCATGCAATATAAATGTTGTTAATAAATTATCAAAAAATAACATAATTTTTAAAGCTTTTGTTCAAATCTGAAAAGAAACATTTACTAGTTTACACTAAATCTAAAATGTACGCAGTTAAAAGTAAATATAGAAAACTACATACAACTTTAGATGTTTATGTATCTTAACCCAGATTGAATGTCTTTAGAAAAATGAATATCTATATTTGGACACATCAATTTAATTATAGAATTTCTTATAAAATTATATATTTATTTATAAAAATTATACTATTTTTTCTTCATGTTATAACATCATTTTCTATAAGAAAAAGTAAACCCATTGTATTGATAAACACAAGCAATGGTGCTATTTCTTTGAGAACTTTTGTTTCACTATTGTTGACCTTAAAAATATCTGAAAATATTACATTTCTTGATTTAATGCAGTATTCAAAATAATGATCGTTCTCTCTGTCTTTTATACACACAGAAATATATGCATATATATATATATATATATAAAATAAGAAATACCTGAAATCTGAAGATAATTTAACATGTTTTGGATTTTGTGTGACATTGGCATCAAAGTTGCATTGAGTGCATCAAAATCTTGTTTCATTATCAACTAAGGAATTCATGACCACATTTTTCAATGTTAAAAATACATGTACAAGATCTTATCCAATACACCTTTATAACTACCGAACAACTACTTGTAAGAAAAAAAATCTTAAAAGTATTGTTTCAAAATATCAAAAAAAAGAAGAAAAAACTAGAATTTAATTAAAATTTTCTAACAATCTCACCATGTAATTAAAACCCCTTAACTCGTAGATTTTTCAATACCTAGGTGAAATATTCCATACATTCGAAGAGACACGTCCACTAATTTGTAATGAAACGAGATGCACTCTTTGAGGCGGATGAACCCACAGATGAAAGAGTATATGAACGAATGGGGTGATGGAAGAAGTCATTCATCCACGTAGCCAGGGAAGGGAAGGGAAGGGGAATCATCCCTATCACCAACCCAGCAAAAGCATAGACTCTCGGCCTCTGGACACTTACACGTGTGCAATCAAGCCCCACCAAGGTGCCACCCACCCACCCATACCCGCGGATAGTGATTTTGACCCACGCTTGACCTGCGCCGCAGCTCTCCCAAACCTCCACCACCCCACGGACACCCAAAGCCGCGTTAGGCCGGGTCGCGGGAGGGGGGGAAGATGGCCCGCGGTAGGGCGACCCGGGATCTTTCCGCGGGGGGTGGGCCATCTTTCCAGGGCGTGAAAGAATCCGGATCGTCTCGCAGGGGGGGCTGCTCCTCCTCTCCTCGCCTCGCCTCGCCTCGCTTGCTCCCTCGCCGTCGCCTCCCCCTCGCTTGGCTTCGCCTTGCCTCGCCCTTTTGTCTTTGCCTTCTCACCCTGGGCTTCGGTTCTGCTCAGATCTGACCATGCCATTTCCTGATTTGCGCCCCTTTTTTCCTTTTGCTGTTAATTCGGTTCACGCGTGCATCATCGCTAATCGTTGTGAGTAAGTAAGCTGGTCGTTCACCCCCTCGCCGTCTAGTCGTCTTCGTCCCCTCTGCAGACTCTGTATTCTCTTCCCAGTTTTGTAGTCACATGCGTGAAAAGAGAGGAAACGAGAGTGGGGATGTAGAAGTTTGGGGCGAATCCGAGGTTTTTTGCCTCGCAATCCAGAGGAGCTTTTGGAGGGAGAGGTTGTTCTTGGCTTTACTTAGGGCAGTCTTTGTTGGGACTGTCATTGTCCCGAGATGGGGTTCACCAGCTGTTTGAGTTGGAGGCGTGTGTGGTTGGCAGGCTGTCAATTCGGTGGGGTTTGCTTTTGGACGCGGCGGAGTTGGGGCTTGGTTTGAGAGCGTGGTAGTGGGTTGGTTGGTTGGTTTGGCGGTGTGTAAGAGGGTGTTGGGTCATGTTGTCCTGGCGTCGAGGTTGACGTTGCCTTGGCTTCATCTGCCGTGGTTTGTGGGTGTCGTGGTTTTTGTTTTGTTTTTGTGGGGGAGTGTTAGGGCAGGGATATGGTGGTCTTCTTGAATTTCTGTTGTGGGTGTGTTTACGGGCATGGAGGTTGACTTTGTGAGTATGAGATGATGCATCTTTGTGTCTGTTCGCTGCTCTTGAGGTGATCCCTCTGCCATTGGCTTACACCTATTTTCTGAAATTTGGCAGGGGAGTGTATGAGAACAGTGGTGGCTTCCTCGTGTATGACTCCGCTGCGAGTGTGGAACTCGAAGTTGCAGGAAGCTGCGTTCTTGAGGAGGCGGAGCTTGGTCTGAAAACAAGAGAGTTGCTTAGTTAGGGGAATCAGGGGATGATACCCCAGAGGATACTTCTTTTCGCTGCTGGTGCTCTGCATTGTTTCGGAAGTTGGAATTATTTGGTGCCATTGGCGAGTGGATACCGAGCCAGGTGGTTTTATACTTGAACTTGACGTCCCAGCTGCTAACGGACAGGTCGGTGCAGGTGTCCCATGTGGGTCTCGCGAAGACAGATTCATTGTGAGGGAATGGGTTTGCTGCTCCTCGTGCATTGATCTTTGAGCTTTTGAGAGAACTTGGGAGTTTTTTTTTCCGTGCTCAGCCTCACCACTTGAAGATCTTGGCTGACCTGGTTCTTCATCAGCGTAGGCGTGAGTTTGAAGCCGAGGAAAGGGTTTCGTTTACAGTTTAGGTACCATCAAATGCATCTGTGTAGCCCTGGCGGATCACTGTAGGAGTAGTAGATAGGCTGCGGCTTCTAGTTTCCGCTCTCATGAGATACAGAGCATCATGATCCAAACAGGAGGACGGAGGCAAGTACGGGTTGTTTGGTTAATGTGAATAATTCATCATTCTGCTTTTGAAGTTTATCAGCCCTGGAATCCTCGGAGAGTGTGGAGGCAGTGATGCCCCCCTCGGTCTTTCCAGACGAGGTTCTCGAGCACGTTTTAGTCTTCCTGGATTCCCACAAGGACAGAAACTCTGTCTCGCTAGTGTGCAAATCCTGGTATAAGGCTGAGGGATGGAGCAGGCGGAAAGTCTTCATAGGAAACTGCTATGCAGTATCTTCGGCCACTCTCATCAGGAGGTTTCCCAAGTTGGTTGCCCTTGAGATGAAAGGGCGGCCGAGGTTTACCGACTTCGGCCTGGTTCCACAAAATTGGGGTGGATTCATTCAGCCATGGATCCAGGTCATGGCCGAGTTCTATCCTGGGTTGGAAGGGCTTAAATTGAAGCGTGTGACCGTTTCTGACGAGAGTCTGAGAATGATCGCTGTCGCTTTCCCCAATTTTCGATCTTTACGTCTCACTAGCTGCGATGGATTCAGTACTGATGGGATCACAGAGATCACAAAAAACTGCAGGTAAAATCCTCTGTTCTCTGCTGTTAATCACACGTGGTCCCACCTCAACTCGGAAGCTTTCCCGGACAGTGTTAAGTGTCTTACGTGTTGTCCCGAACTTCATCTGTTGTTGTTCAATCAATCTTTGCGCATCTCATCTTGTGTGATGCGATGATGAGTGAACCCGAGCACTTTGACGCCACAGTGGCAGCGTTATAGATTTTAATTTTTTTAATTCAAGAATGAAATTAAAAGCCAGTGAAATAAATAGTACATCGCAGATCTAAGACACTCATTTGTTTTTTCCTGTGCACAGAAATCTCGCGGTGTTGGATCTCCAAGAGAATTATATGGACATCCGGAATGGAGACTGGTTGAAGGCTTTTCCCGAGTCTCTAACATCTCTTGAGTGCCTCAACTTTGCAACTGTGAAATGTGCGGTTGATGAAGAAGCTTTTCAATGTCTGGAAGCTTTGGTGGCTCGCTGCCGATGTTTGAAGACGTTGAAGGTGAACAAAGATATCTCTCTGGCGCAATTGAGAAGTCTTCTTCTTCGAGCTCCTCAACTTGAAGAGCTGGGCACAGGAATATATAACCAAAATCTGTCATGGGGTAAACTCCACGAGCTTCAGGGTTCTCTCAAGAGGTGTAAGAACCTTCGGAGCCTCTCAGGGCTTTGGGAAGTAATTCCAATGTGCCTACCTACGATGTACCCAGTCTGTCTAAATCTGACCAGCCTAGATCTTTCCAATGTCACTCTCAAGACCACGGATTTCACAAAGTTTATTAGCTATTGCACCAAGGTGCAGCGCCTACTGGTAGGTTCCTTACTTTCACTTAAGAGTCAATAGTAATAGAATTTGCGATTATTTTTCCTTTAAATATTAGACATTCTATCTTAAGTTGCCTCCAAACAGTTCCTATGCTAACCTAACCCTAATCTCTTTTTCATTATATTTCAGGTTCAGGACTTCGTGGGTGATAAAGGACTAGCAGCTGCAGCTTTTAATTGCAAAGAGTTGCAGGAGCTTCGAGTCTACCCTATCGGCGTTGACGGTTACGTCACTGAGCAGGGCTTCATAGCGATCTCCAAGGGGTGTCCCGAATTGAGAAAGATTCTGTATTTCTGCAAGCAGATGACCAACGCTGCAATGGCGAGCTTTGCCCAGAACTGCCCAAAGATGACCCACTTCCGGCTGTGTATCATGAAGTGCTACATGGAGGATTGCGAGACCGGGCAGCCCCTGGATGAAGGATTTGGAGCAGTTTGCAGGTTGTGTGTAGATCTTCGGCGTTTGTCCCTCTCTGGGAAGATGACCGACAAAACCTTCGAGTATATTGGGCAGTATGCAAAGAAGCTGGAAATGCTGTCCGTGGCATTCGCTGGGGACAGTGACGATGGAATGCAGTATGTCCTGGATGGATGTCCAAGTCTGCGCAAACTGGAGGTTAGAGATTGTCCTTTCGGTGATGAGGCCCTCTTGACGGGCATCGAGAAGTACGAGTCCATGCGTTCGTTGTGGATGTCGTCGTGCCATCTTACCCGGGATGGTTGTCAATTTTTGGCATCCCACAATTCATCGCTCAACGTCGAAATTATCAAGGATATGGACAAAGCACCTCATGAGCAAGGTCAGTATGTAGAGAAGTTGTACGTTTACCGAACCATTGCAGGGCCGCGTGCTGATGCCCCGCACTTCGTAGAAACCTTGTAGTGAAAATATTCTGGATATGTTTCCTTCTACTGCTTCCCACTTTCTTCTTCCTCTTTTCTGGTTGTTAAAGACTTCTTGTCTGTCATTTTCTTTCTGCCCTCCCCGCATTTGCTCCACCTTGTGAGAAGTGTGTATCAGGAAGAGAGAGCGGTCCCGCGCGTGCGCGCGAGAGAGAGATAGAGAGAGCGAGAGAGAGAGAGGGAGAGGCGGGGTTCAAGCGAGAAGACCCCTCGGAGAGGTAGATGGCCTGGCTGTAGACGGCCTTCAGTTGCCTGACTGGCTTTCTCTGCAGTCAACTAGGGGCCTGGCTGCTACAAGAGGAGGCTTGGATACTGTACATAATATCTGTTGTAAGTCCCTAGTAGAGAGCTTAGTTCAAAAATATTTCTATAGGAAAAAAATCTGCCGAGCTGTTTTTGGGACCATCTCATGGATCTCACAATGTTGTCTGCATCTGGACTTCCTCCACCCCAAGGAATCAGTCCATTAATACACAAGTTGTTCATGGGCACTTCTACGCACTGCTTGGTGACCTTACTGGTCCCTGTTCAAAAAAAAAGAAAAAAAGACCTCTTGCGCACATGGTCTTCTGTCCCTTCCTTCCATTTCCTTACTTTCCGCTGCTTGCAGACTCAGAAACAGACAAGCAGTTATCTAGTTCCTGTGGGCATGGCATTCTTCTGTACAGCTCGGAAATATTACTTTTCTCAGATGTAACACCCATGCAACTACAAATAGAGCTTGGTGCACTGGAGCTATTGAGTGTTGATTGATTCAAGCACCCTAGGGTGAGTCTTGGCTTTCCAAAACATTTCACTTCTCCGACAGTTGGTGCTGCAGTTCAATTACCTATTCCATGTCAAGCAGCTCCACTCACTTTTGCCACACTTTAACTGGAAGATTTCTTTCCTAAAGTACCAGCTTGGTCTGCAAATTGTAGCAACAAACCCGTAGCTCTGTCAGCCCACCGCCTCCCAACTCTCTGTGGCATAATCTCCAACCCCCGTAGCACCTCCTTGCAAATTCCCCTCCCCACTAGCAGTCTCTGCAAAAAGCGTCTGCCTTCCACACAAGCTCAATCATAACAAACCAAGAATCCTATTTATTACCCCAGGATGAGATCCACTATTCCGTCCCGCTCGACTGGAAGACGGAGCCCCTTCAATCATGTGTTTGCCAAACTCAAAAACCTGTGCTCTGCACCAGCCAGGAGCAAGCATTGAATGCCGGTGACGTGGAGGAACTCACGCAATTCATTCGCAGCTCCTCAATCTGCAACCCCAACGCCACGGCACTCCTCACAGCAATTCCTTTGCAGCATCCTCTTTTTAATAATGTGGGTTTTATTTATTTTTGCTTCTTTTTCCTTCCTCCCCCCCCCCTTTTTTTTTTCTCTTTTTGTGATCTCCATTCTTTTTGGGATATTTTATAAATGGTTGCCTGCTTTTGTCTGAGGGTAACTAGAACTGGGGGCATGTTAGCCATAGTGTTGGGTGTCCTTGTGTGTGTCAGGGCCAGCACTCTCCTTTACTTCGATGCCTGCCAAAGCCTGCCCCTGGCGCCGCTTGCGTTTGTACCCAGTCCCGCAACACTTCTAGACCAACTCCTTTTACTCCTCACTCAAGTGCTGGAGCCTCCCTTCCCTCTTTCTAGCTCCTTCTCTCCCCTTTGTATGTGTGTGTTGCAGCGCCATGGGGGGCCTGGTTTACACACCGTGACGGTGTGGAAATCCATAATTGGCTGCTCTGCTCTGCTCTGCTCTGCTATGCTCAGCTTGACGCCGTCAAAATTGCCAGACTCTCCGTTTCTAAGCCTTGGAAAAGGCTTTTTCCGGATACTTGTTTTAACCATATCTCATTGTATTGGTTGAGGAAGATTGTTTCCTTGTGAGACATCAGAGTAAAAAGTTACAATAAACATGGTGTGTCAGTTATGTTTTGTAACTAGGTAATGTTTTTTCGGTTTTTCTAAACAAGCATTTATTAGTCGCAAGTTTGGCTGCAATGTCCCCCCCCCCCCCCCCTCCTACCTTTGTCGACAACCCATGAATTGTCTGTGTGTTTTTATTGATGGTTTTTATTTTTATTTTTATTTTTCTGTTTTTTCTGTTTTTGTGCATGTTGATATATGTTGTTCAAGTGTCTGGACACGTACGACAAAAACTCAGATGATCATGCAGTAGTATTTGCAGTCGTCCAAGTTGCTCGTGGCAAAAAAGAATTAAAAATAATGGACGTCTTGAGTATAAAACACTGTTCAAAATTTCGAACTCCAAATGCAAATATTGGTGCATTCAAAGCCTCTTTCACACCTGAGGAGTAATGCTCCCGCTGTTGCCAGTATGCATGATTATCACCGTTGGCGAAAGTAAAAACAAAATCAATAAACAAACAAGGAAAAAGAAAAAGAAACTAGTGTTCAAGAGATGTGGCACTTGGTGTGGGCAGCAGCAGCAGCAGACTGAGCGGAGCGGTGTGAAATAGGGCCATGAGAGACAAAATTTGCAGAAGGCATGAGGAGCAGTGAAGGAACAGGAATGCGGATCAAGGTGGAAAAAGCACTGTTGAAACCTCCCTCTTGCTCTCATCAAGACAGGGGAGTCCCTGGCGAGAACACATGAAACATGAAATTAAATCACCCCAAGGACAGAAAATGTACATGCGAATCTGAAGAATCTGATGCCAACTACCACATGTGCTCCTAACTGATCAACTGTGGAGCCTTCCGTCCTTGTCCCCCTCCTGCTGCTGCTGCTTCCACCATCCCAACCATACACCGGCCTCAGAAACCCACACATGTTTTCATGGTTTGTCTCAACCATGGGCCTCATTGATAGCACCTCGCCCCTACACTTTGTCTAACGCTTACTTTTATCTGCATCATGTTGATCAGATCACCAAGGTTTCTACTGTAGAGCCTTGGCTGCATACACTCATTGGGGCTTGCCTGATGTGGTAAGCTTGCTGGCGTTTCGTTAGAGTGGTGCTAGGAAGTGGCGGTGATACTAGAGTGAGAAGAGTACCTGAATCTGGATGCATATACAGAAGTTAAAACAAAAAATAAAGTAGCCTGGATACGAATGCTTGTCCGTTGCCGGCCTGAAACGCAATAATCATTGGCACATGCAACCAGATGCTTTGATTGAATTTTGTGTGTTGGTCAATTGGAATTGCATCATTTTGCTATAGGTTGGGGGTCGGGGAATAAGCTCTGTCTGCATTGGTAGGTTCAATTCATGCAATGGTATTGCATATCTACTCAATTGTAGAACTGTATTGCTACAGCGGATGTTTCGCCTGATTTCAATGCGACCCACTTGTTCTCCATCAATGTGCTTCACTAACTCCTCGCACACAGATTTGCCTTCAGATGTTCATTCCATTGACTTACGATCAGGTGGATTTTTTTGGAGATGAAGGCAGTTACTTTCTCGCGCACGTCTACATGTAGTCAACAAGGACGCATGCACTACATTCTAGAGTGTTGAGGCGAAATATTTTGGCTATTACAAAATGTTTAAGGTTTCGGCAAAGTTACCAATGATGAAAATCGCTAAGATTCAAGCTAGGTTAAACGAATCTTCGAGCCATTTCGAAATCAAGCTCCAGCCTTCTCCTTCCAAAAAAAAAAATGTGCCAGGAGCCTCTGACAATTCACCTCACAAAAGCAACTCCAACGTGTAGGCTAGGTCATGACAGACAACTGCTCGCAGACTATTGCGCCAGCTCATTAGCACTTATAGGTCGGTAGCTACACAGAACACGTCCAGGTTCAGATTATCTACGACTTTAAGGAATCAGGAGAAGAATGATGAATTGGTCATTGAGCCGAAGTGGGCGTGCCATGAAATTTGAACATACCCGATTGTACTACAGAAGATCTGAACCCAAAAATTGCTAACGCCTCTTCCTCCTTGGAAACGTTGTTGCCTCACCCCTAATTGCAGCAGACTGATAAACAATATTGGCAACAATATCATGGTGCTCTTTGCATCCTATCTGCTGAATCTCGAATTCCCTCAACCCCTTCTCTATCCAATCTTGAAAGGAAGACCTCACATACGTCTGTTTTAGAGTGAATATACGACTGACGGCATCCATTACCCGTCGGTAAGGAATATGTTCTGTTAAAACCGCTTGAACCAAAGCATCCACAACTGCAATTTGTCGTGACAAAGTATGTGATACTAACAACATATCAATGCCAGCAAGAACAGCCTGCACGGCAGCTTCTTCAATCCTGTGTTCCTTAACAATGGCGCCCGTCTCCATACAATCCGAAATGATAACTCCTTCAAAAAGTAGAGCATCTCTCAAATAAGCTATTGTATCCACGCACATGGTGGCAGGTTTTCTTGCTGATTCTGTTCGTCCACTGAAACAGGGCACGTCAATATGAGCCACCATGACTGCTGCAACATCAGCGTCCACGGCTTTCGCAAAGGGAGACATCTCAATCTCCACTAGGCGTGTCAGGCTGTGGGGAAGGAGGGGAAGGTCAACATGGCTATCAAGGGTCGTGTCCCCATGGCCTGGATAATGCTTTGCACAGGCAGCAACACCTTCACGTTGTAGACCCCTTATGTAGGCGAATCTGTAGACATCCAGTTCAAACAACATTCTCAGATCTCAAAAGATAGTCAATTGCAGACATACAAAGTACGCTATCGTATAATTATGCAATAAGCAGCAACATAGTCACATCTAGGCAACATGGGCTCCTCACTGAACGAAAGTTTTAGGCCCTTACCCTAAATTAGCAACGCGAGCAGGGGTTGTTGCAAAGGACCTCTTGCCAATGACTGTGTTCTCAGGATTCGTATCCACATCTAAAACTGGGGCCAAATTCATGTCAACATTTACTGCTCTAAGTTCCTTAGCTATCACACTTGCTACTGCTCCAGCAGCCTCTGGATCAGAAGTGTCCCCAACTATCCTTGCATGAGGGATGACAGTAAATGGGGGCCCAAACCGCTGCACGTAACCCCCTTCTTGATCAACCATTATTAGCAATGGCCTATTGCCGGCTTCTCTTTTTAGATCGGCACACAGACGTGCAACCTATAGTTGGAAATTCACTGTTCAGACATGTATTCACTGGATTGGGCAAAATCAATCATCACCTCAAGCCTGCAAACTGCATGGACATTCTGCGAACAAGAAGATTGAGGTGGATCAGGTCGCAAGTGTAGAGCATGACCTGTTCAGGATCTTTGAAATTCCTATTGAAAAGAATCACTCCTCCGGCACCTACCCCCTCCCAAGAATACAATTGACTTAGTCTTATTCCGACAAGAAGAATTGCAGAAACATAATCTTCGAGTAACTGAAAAGTGAGAGCAAGCCCTCACCCATCGCTATGAGTCTTCTTGCGTGATGATTCATGGAAGTCCCACTGAATCCAAACACCAGCAATTCAGCCACCGCAGCCCGGATCTTCGCAACTTGATCCGCACGGAAGGATTTCTCAACTTTTCGGTCAGCCACCTCAGTCTCATCATATGAAGGTACACTTGAGTTGAAAACTGGTAGCGGATTTCTAAGATAAGGAGAAACGTTATCATTCAATCCATCCATCTCGAAGTCACCTTGCCAATAAACGTGAATCGGAACTGAGGTATCTCGCTGCGCTCCTATCCCAGCACAGCTTCGCCGGTCAATTTGGTTTTCTTTGAAACGAATGTGACTCGGAAGCAACACATTCAGCACGATTTTGTACTTGTCAGGGATGGCAATGGTTGATCCTGTTCACATGCACACGACCACAAAAACTGAGCAGCTGGAATACTAAACTAGTAGTAAAGGACTTGACTTCAAATTCAAGTGAGGCAAACCTGGCTTCATCCATCAGAGTCGGCTCAAAAGACAATCAAAGGCCTCTTTAAAACAATTCGAAAAAAAAATCTCGAAAACTAGAAAGAGAAACAAATGAAACACGTTTGAATAAGAACACCAAATGACCTAAACCCTCCACAAACACAAGCATCATCCCCACAACTCAAAATTCAATCACTTGAACCTGCAACTCAGTCCCATGCATTCGAAGCCAAAGAGGGATTGTAACACCTCAATCTCCAATATCCAACACAATTGATTGACCTCTGGACCTAGGAAATCCAAGGCAGAGCACAAAACCAGCCTCAGAAACCTCACCCACAATTCCACCACGCTTAAGAAACAGATTTCGAGAAACTTTCGACTACACATCGACAGAAACACTTACATTGTCACTGAAACTGGGCCATACAGGGTGAGACGAAGCTAGATTGTGGCTACGTTAGCAAGGCTTTCGAAAACATGCGCCTCCGTTGCAAAGGTTGCGAGGTCTCACGTCGTGTCCGACATAGCCTCGGCGCCATAGCCACGGCCTCTTCACATCGCGAGCTGAGGTTTCTGCGGGTTGAGGTGCTCGCCCTGGCCCGATCCAAACCCTAGCCCTAATTTTATCCTAACTGATTCCAATTCCACACAATTTGCATTTGGGTAGTCATCTTGCTTTGGCATAGCTTTCTTTTTACTTTGAACCTTCAAATGATTCTTTGCTTTGCATAGCTATAACTTAATAGATTTGTGTGATTGTGTTTGTGTTGTATTTTGTATCAATCAAAACTTTTGATGAAGGTAAGTGATCTTTAATTATATATGTGTGTATAAATAGGGGAATACTAAATCAACCCATTTAAGATCAATCCACCACATAATTTTGATGTTTGAAATTGCCCCAAGGCTCCTCCTAGCCAGCTGTGGTTCCTTTGCAATGGAAGGTTTACCAGTCTAAGTGACATGTCCATTAATTCAAGCAAACAATTTAGGATGTCTCATTGTTGGTGGAGCGCCAATATTTGTATTGTTCACAATAACAAGGAGGAACCTCGGATATTTGAGCCTTAAAGTGTGTGTGGTGCCATAGTAGTGGGTTGATTTAAGATTTAGGTGGATCAATTTAATATTCTCATATAAATATATGTATATATGAGACTATTAATGTGGGTGTATGTATATATATATATATATAGATTGTTTTCTTGTTAAGTTGTTTACATGCTCTTAGATTATCTTATTATAAATTTGATTGAATTCCATTTAAATATGAATGATTATACTTTGAGAATGTTCATAAAAATATGATTGAATGGTTATTTTAATATCTTTAATGTTTTACAATTATATTAGGATAACTATTGAAATTTAATATTTTTATTTATTTTTCATAAGTCACCAATTCTTGATAATATGTATTAATTATGAATAATATAATTGATGGTTTTGACATTTGATGTTAAATTCAATACATGATTAATTGAAATAGTGATTATTGTAATAACTTTGTGTCTTGTAGTTGATGCTCTTATACAACAAACTATTTAAATTAAATGCTATAATATTCAATAAGTATAAACTTGAATTTATGTAATTGTTGTATTTTTGTCTTTTTTGTTCTCTTTTTATTTTTATTTTTTAAACATATCTTGATAGATAGTATTACTCATGAAAACACCAACAGAATACTAATTCAAATTACACATGGTTATCTTGATAGCCTCTGTTAAAAATGCTGTGAGTATTTATTTTATTTTATTTTTGCAACAATATGCTTGTTGTGTAACTCAAACAAAATTTATTTCTAACATTACATTGTTTCAGTGCTTTTGACTGTGCATGATTTTGTTTCATGACATTAATTTTACAGATTTAATAATAAAATATTGGAAAAAACACTCACCAAAATTGCAATTTAGTAATTTTTTATTTGCAAGTAGCTGCAATCCTCATCCAAAATGTGCTTGATTCTTTTAAAATGACAATTTTGAATATTTTGAACAATTTTACAATGAGCACTTTTTTTATGTAGTATTTTTCAATGAGATGATTGTTATGAAAATTAAAATAATTATAATGATATATTTTTTTGATTTTTTGATTAATTGATATTTTTTGTTTTGTTCTGTTATGAAGGCAATCTTCATTCATTTGTGTGTGTGTGTATATATATATATATATATATATACACACAATAATTGATGTTAACAAGTTTTAGTAATTAAATTTTAGTCCCTAAAAACTTGAAATTTGAACTTGCAACCATTCAGATCAGAATAATTGTTTGGCTTTAAGTTTTTACACTACAATTCTATAGTTCAAAGTCATACATTTTGTAGCACAAACATATTAAAAAAATATATATAATGAACTAAATCTGATTGATATGCAGATAGTTATTGTGTTTATAAATTATGCCAGCTACAAGTTGACTACTCACCAGTGTACATGGCCACAAATTGTAAATTCTCTATATGAAGACAATTTATAATAAAAGTTACACATATATTTAGCACATTCTATTGCAATCAACATAAGATTCATTTGGTGCTTGGAGCTCATTCTATATTTATATATATACATAGATTGTAAGATATACAAAACTTGAAATCTTCTTTTTAAAAACATCATTTTATACATACATTAATAAAGAATTAAAATAAAACAAATTGAAACTTTGTTCACTTTAAATAAGAATTAGTCAAAAAAATAAGCTACACAGTAAAACATAAGAACAAAAAAATTATGACTAGCACGTTATTCATTCTCCTCAAAGAAATTCCTAAAAACTCTTTCATGAAATTGAATCACCACAGTTTTAAAGTTGGTCCATTATCTGGAATGGGACGGTAGTGGGCCCCACAACTGCACCCCGCACACGAAGTCCACCTTTACCACGGCAATGCGACCCTTTCCGCGGCAGAAAGGCATGAGAAAAACTCCGAAATTGACTTGACCAATCCGGACCAGAACAGGCCACCCTCTCGACATCCTTTTCACACCGCCAGGCGTTGTCAGAGGGCTTTATCTGCTTGCTTCCCCAGTTCCTAATACTCTTTCCTCTTCTTCCTTCTTCTTTCACCTTCCAGCCTCGCACACGCATTCCGCATTGGAGTCAATCCTTCTCCTCCCCATGGTCAGACGCCTTGAAGCTCTTCATTGTAAGCTTTCTGCCCATTCATCCAACATATGTCTTTGTTGTGATGCGCACAGTTAGCTACAGGTTGAGAATACGCTGTTTGAGGACAAGTATTTACACTTTTCTGTGTTGGAAAATCTGCAACGAAGGGTTGTGTGGGAGGGATTGTGATCTGGTCGTGTGGTGTTTTGGCTTGAATGTGTGTTTGTGCTGCATGGGATCTTGTTTGGCAGCCTCGGCTCGCAGAACCCCTAGCTGAATTCAGGGGTTTAGACTTTTGGTGAGAGGTTTTATTGTAGGATTTGCCTCAGTTAGGTTTGTTGATTTATTGTTTTGGTTTTCGTGTTGTTGGTTTAGAGGTAGGTGTGGTTGTGTTGTCGGTTTGAGGTTTGAGTCTGAGGTGTAGGGAAGGGCGTGCTGGTGAATTGATTGACGTTTGTAATAATCTTTGGAGTTTGTCTTACAGATTGTGTGTGTCCACCTGCTTTGCCTCGCAGCTGTCTGAACGTAATTGCTTGAAGGCTTGATTTTCTTGAAGTAAAATACAATGGAGGTGGTTCGTGTGCCGTTATCTAAGACGTGGGTGAGTAATCCTATGGCCAGAGGTGATGACTTGAGCAAGCAGAGGCTGGACAAGTTAGTCTGCCAAATGAAGCTCTCTCCGCAAGTGAATTCTTTAGTTTCGAAAGTCGGAGCTCAAGACTTGCTGAAGGCTGTCGAGAAGAGAGCTCAATGGGGGAAACATGCATTCAAGACTAGGGTTGCCAGAGCCGCTGTTGCTGAGAAAATGGAGGAGATTACTCTTCAACCAATTAAGACTATCAGTGGGACGATCAAGCTTCCAGGATCCAAGTCGCTTTCGAATCGCACGCTTCTTCTGGCAGCTCTCTCAGAGGTGAAGTCTTGACCAACTTTTTGTTTAGCTTCAACTGAGTCAAATCACTTCCATCATTTGTAGCTCAGTTAGTCTTTCATGCAATTTTGAGTGATGTTAAAAAATCATCAGCAATGATAACTAAGTAATAGCTGTTCTTCTGACAATGTCACGGTTGATGCACTTGACGTTGCTGCTCCCTCGAGCTGTTTTATGAGCTTTTACTAGCTCGACAGGTTCTTGGCTTTGCTGCCACAGCGTGGGATCTCAGCGTACGCATACATATGGGTATGTATGTATTCTTCTTTCTGATCAGTTTCTTTGAGGTTATTGAAATTATCAGGGGACAACTGTGGTGGAGAACCTGCTCGATAGTGAGGATGTTCGCTACATGGTTGCAGCGCTTCAAACTTTAGGCTTCAAAATCGAGGAGGATCGCGCTGCGAATCGGCTTGTAATTGAGGGAGAAGGCGGAGTCTTTCCCATTGCCAGGGACGCAGAGAAGAGCGGTGAAACGGTGAATCTTTTCCTTGGGAACGCCGGTACTGCCATGCGACCATTGACAGCTGCCGTAGTAGCTGCGGGTGGCAATGTTAGGTATAGTCCTTTCCCTCTTCTTCCTAATGAGCATCACGTGGTGTTTGGTTCGACGTAATTACAGTGTTGTGTCTAAACCCGTCCATCTATAGTCTACTGATTTACATGTAAATGTCCAGTTATGTGTTGGATGGAGTGCCCCGCATGAGAGAAAGACCTATCATTGATTTGGTGGCGGGCCTTCAGCAGCTTGGAGCTGATGTCAAATGCACGGAAGAATATCCCAATTGTCCTCCTGTTATAATCAACGATAAATCAAGCGGGTCGAAATCTAAGGGAGGTCTTCCTGGAGGAACGGTATGAAACTGTTTGCTTTGCGCTGTCTGCTGTCGGTTTAGGGCTTAGGTCTTAGATGTCAATCTGCCACCAGAGGTATTTCTAGAATCATTTGAATGTGTTTTTTACAGCTTATATCCACCATCCTGGTGTTTGATAAAACCAACAAGAGCCTTTTTTTTCTTCAACAGGTATTCTAGTTGAATACTTAGGTAAGTATCGTCCTTGTAGCATTGAATCCTTACTCCAAGATTGTTCTAATTCTGAGGTGACAACGACTCGGCATTGTTCTCTACAAATTGTATTTAAAATAATAGTAAAAATACTGCAGCGCTCTACCTTTTGCAGGTGCGTCTTTCTGGCAAAGTTAGCAGCCAGTATTTGTCTGCTCTTCTAATGGCAGCACCACTGGCGCTGGGGGATGTTGAGATTGTGATGATTGACAAACTAGTCTCCGTGCCTTACGTGGACATGACTTTGCGGTTAATGGAGAGATTTGGCGTAAAAGTTGAAAGGCATGGTGGCTGGGAACGGTTCTCAATCAAGGGTGGTCAAACTTACAAGTATGTTCTCCAACTTCGATCCTCTAATGTCCGAATGCTAATACTGTAGTCAAATGACAATGATGCTTCTGGGGTGCACTCCCCTTGACAAGTGTTACTTCCGTAAATGTTACCTTTTCTTGCCTCAATTGATGAGCTCACTGCAGTTCCGCACATCACCGAGGACAGAGCTTGTATTGTTTTTCTTATTAGATACTTCCTGCATACAAAGTAGCTGTTTCATGTAGCATAGATGTGAACTGTAGCACGACAGAAGTGCATGCGAACTGATGTTGCATGTATTGATCCTCTTTTAGGTCACCAGGAAACGCGTATGTCGAGGGTGATGCATCAAGCGCTAGCTATTTCTTAGCTGGTGCTGCCGTGACAGGAGGCACCATCACCGTTGAGGGTTGTGGAACTAGCAGCCTTCAGGTCTGCTTATGACTCTGGAATGTAGGGATTTATAGTCGGTCAGTTGTGTGTTGCAATGATAGATTCGATGTTGTTGAGATTTGACCCTAAACCCTTCCAAGCACCCTGATCACTTCAACATCATGTTGTGATTCGTCTGCCCACTCTGAGCATTTTGGAGCCTTGTATTCCAGGGTGATGTGAAATTTGCCGAAGTGCTAGAGAAGATGGGAGCCAAGGTTGAGTGGACCGAGCACTCAGTTACCGTTACAGGGGCACCAATGGATCCTACAACCGGCAAAAGGTTGAAATCTATTGATGTCGATATGAACGCAATGCCCGATGCTGCGATGACTCTCGCCGTGTTGGGCCTTTTTTCGGATGGCCCTGTGGCGATTCGGGATGGTATTTTGCGGCACCTTGCTTTCATGTTGAACTTGAACAGTTGGTGGCATTTCTTTGCAATTTTCAGCTTTATTATTTACTTGGAGGAAATGGGTTGCAAATGAGTTTTTTCTAATCGATCGTCTTTTCACATGGTTCTGTTCTCGGATACCTCATCTTACCAGTTGTTTAATTCTTTGCAGTTGAGAACTGGAGAGTGAAAGAGACGGAGCGTATGAGGGCTATCGTCGACGAGCTGACCAAGGTAAACCTATTTCTTAAACAAGTTTCTGGTGAAGTCTTGTGAAGTCTAATAGTTTTACATTTCTATACTTGTGAAGTCTAAGACACATTGTCCAGGTTTTTTAAGTTAAAATTTATTTAAGTATTTTATCTTAAATAACATCTTTGAAGAATATTTTTGTAATTTATGAGTTAACCCAGAAGTTGCTCTGGTAACTTGCCTCCACTTGCCAGTGAAATGGCTTGTAACGAGGAAGTATCTGTCACTACAAACAAGAGCACCCTCCTAGTGAGAGTTTGATATGTTTTCGAATGTCAGTTCCTTAAGTATCGGTTAGACTTAGCTGCACATTCTGACGCACTAAGGTCACCGTCTTGATTGGTTCTATCACGTTTAAAGACTTGGATACCATTTTATTGGATGGTAAACAGAAAGAGGCTAAAAATCAGCTACTTGGACTGTAACATTTGTACCTTGTGTGGGCAGCTTGGAGCGGAGGTAGAAGAGGGCCAAGATTACTGCATTGTGACTCCTCCGAAGAGGATCACCCATGCAAAGATCGAAACATATGATGACCACCGTATGGCCATGGCCTTCTCGCTCGCTGCTTGTGGATACGTGCCCATCACAATCTTGGATCCAGGTTGTACCCGCAAGACTTTCCCGACATACTTCACGGAGTTGGAGAAGCTTTGCCAGCACTGAGACCACTTCCCATAGTGTTATGGTCGTCTTCTGTTCTCTGCCTCTTATGTAGTACACCTAACGAGATAACCAGCAAGCAGCTGTGTTAATCATTCATAACCAGGTCGGCGTTTATGCCATGATCTGTTTTTTTTAGCAATTAATTGAAGGAGATTACCAACGTTAGCACCCAAGTATTTAAGAAGTTAGTCATAGTCGGAAACACAACTACTACCTTTAGACTCGATTGGAAGCTATTAATCCACTTGCTGTACTAGATTCAGCATTGGTGGCCGGTCAGCTTGTTCTGGCTTCTGGGTTGCGTGTGTGAGAGTTACACGTGACAAAGCCTCTTACAAATCAATTCAGTAAACGGTGTAAAAGGCGTAATTTCTTTTTAGAAAGGAATATAAGTCGTATGATGTCTGGAATGGTGCTTGTTTTCTTATCATGCCCAACAAGTTAATTGCTCAGAGTTGATCACGCCGTCAGAAGCCATTAACTGGAGTTTTTTTGAAAGTTCGTTTCGAATACTTACAGGGTGCTCCTACTTGTGGATTGTTTATTAATAAAAAATAATTCATAAAATTCTTTATCTGTTGACGGAAGTGTTCCATAAGTCTCGAAAGAACTCTATGGTGATTTCAAGTCAGGTTATTAAATGTTCCATTATATCACTACATTGTCATAGTTGCTACTTAACACTCAGAATATTGTCGAACAATTTGACCAACTCCTCTAAGTCTTACCCAGCATGTGCGAAAAGAATGAACGGCCCTACAAATTTGAGGCTTTCAAAACACTAAGCCTGGTGATGCACTTAGTCACTTATTTTGCATGATAAGGCAAAAAATTGACCTGAAACACTATCTTAATACAAAAGAACTAATCACAACATTTTCCAAAAATGCAAGATTTTGCAGAAAAAGAGAATCAGTTTAAAATAGTAATCAACGATCTTCTCGTTTCCCAAACCAGAACACGTTTTTCATACACCTGGGCTGTTAGTTTCTCGTTTCTGATACCAAAGCCAACAAGTGGAGAGAAGGGGCTGAGAACTGATCTGCTGCTGCTGCTGCTGCTGCTGCCCTAGGCCCTCCTCCCAACACTTCGCAGACGGAATGCGACTCAAAGCCCAACGAGATGCCTGCAAAGTCAATTCGTAACAGCTCCAACCTCGGAGACGAGCTTTTTCATGACACGCGACCTTCGTCTTCTTCTTCTACTTCTTCAATTTACTCGAGATTTGCAACCTTTTTGTCGTAGTGTGGAGCCATGAACAAGAAGCCCCCAGTTCAATGATTTTACCAACACACCCAGCTGGACCTGGCATCTAATGTGCTGGCACTGGCGATGATCACTTCCACGTAACCCAAATGGGCTATTAATGTTTTTTCATTTTATTATTTAATATGGACATTCTAGCAGACTGCTGCCTGCCACCAACTCGCAGCCAAAAGGCAAGAATAATAACCACGAAGAGAAACACAGCAGAGAATGTTCAAGTCTCGGGCACCATTGCCTTGAGATTTACCAACAAACCGCTTCAAACTTCAGTTCCTGCAAGCTAAGCGATGCACTCAGCTTGTGATGGGGTTCCTCTGCCACAGCCCTCCACCACATGGCAGGAAACGCCAGAGTTCTGCAGAGAACCCAGGAGCTAACGATGCAATTGCGCAAGCTCATTTGCTCTTATGTCCCAGCTTGTTTATCGGCTTCCCCAAAAAATATACAAAAACACGAAGAAGAAGAAGAAGAAGAAGAAGAAGCAGAGCTCGGTGGGGGTATCAGCTTTACTAGCTTGCTAGCTCGTTTATGCGTATGTTTGTTTGTTTGTTTGTTTAGTTGTCTCTAGTTCGGCGGTGATTGCCCAGAGAAATGGTGGTGGTGCAGAGAGATGTTTACCATCAGGGAACCGCCCTGTAGCTAGTTCTGAGGGCATTGGAGGCAGTAGGTAGTTCTCAGCAGTGGCCATGTTCCGGTGAGGTATACAAATGGGGCCAACCCATCCCATCCTCCCTCCCTCCCTCTCTCCCTCCATAGACAGACAGACAGACACACACACTCAGACACTCTCAGGCTGCTACAGAACTCAGCCTCAGACAGACTCAGACAATGCAGGCAGGCATCCCCCCACCCAATCCATGTTGCATGCGGCAGCCTCCTCCTCCCTCTTCTTCTTCCTTGTCAACTATTGTCTGATGCATCACCACCACCACCATCAAAAGAGAGAGAGAGAGAGAGCGACGCCCGTGTAGAAGTAGAATGGGAGTTTCTCATGCCATCACATACAATACCACTACAACAACTGTAGCACAACAGCAGATCTGTGCCATATGTTAATTAATACTAGTTTGGGGTAATCATGGTGGTAGAGAGATGTTCATTGATATTGTAAAAACTAGTCATGTATGAAACATGTTGTTTGATGTTCTATTAATAATGTGATATAAATTAATTTTGTTATTAAATCTAATCATGAGTTGGACAAGATAATTAAAATTTACCTTTTTATTTATTTTTATTTTATTCATTGGAAAGTTAAAAGTGTACTATTTTGAAAGATATTATATGTAAGAGAAAATAAAATTACATTTAAAAAGTCAGTACATTGCTAAAAATAAAATTTATTATTAAAAAATAAGTTTAATCAAATTATAGATCTTATTTTATATTTTAAAGCCAAATAAATGTCAATGAACTCCTACCAAACAGGATCTTTGAAAAAAATATATTATTGAGTTTAACATAACAACGTAATTATAGGATCATATGTGAGTACACTATATTAAATACCTATATGTGTATATATATACATATACATATATACATATACATATATATAATATTTTAATAAGGATTATATTCCTTAAACAAGTAGCAATCATAATGTTGTTTAAAACATTAGCAACTATTAATTACCAACCATTTAATTTTAGATGTACTTTTAATGCAAATACAATTTGCAACTATTTTATTTTTAATATTTTTAATTAAAAAACTCTAAGAATACTCAAACTACATGCTATCAACTCTAAATCTAAACTTTAATCATTATATTTTGTCCCAAATTATTATTTGAGTTTATACACTACAATATCAAAATACACACAATTACAAATATTAATAATTTTAATAATAAAAAACTATTAATACGTCTTAAAAAATAGGAGTACTACTTAAAACTATTAATTTTTATAAAAAATATATATTATTGTAAGTAATTTAAAAAAAACTAAAAAAATAGTACTATTTATAATGGAGAATATCAAAAAAGTTTTATTTATTTATTTTATTAACAATCAATAGAATTTTAAATCAACACTCTAGAAATATTTCAACTTAGATTGTATATCAATAGATAATAATATTTTTTAAAATTAAATAATATTTAATGATATATATTAATTTAATACTATTTTAATTATAAAGTTACTATATGACTAATTTTTATTTGTAATATTTTTAAATAAATATAAAAAATAATATATAATTTGATATTAAGCTTAATTTTATTAAAAAGTATTTTTAGATATAAATATTTACTTTAGAAAATATGTTGAGGCAAAAAATTTATTACAAATTTTTTACTATATTTTTTAAAAAAATATCTATAAATTTATTATTATTATTATTATTTACAATAATAAAATATTAAAATTATTTACATGCAACTATGATATTAAGTTACAAATTTGATTAGGGTTCTTTTAAAAAATAAACTCAAGAATCAAACTAAGATGAACATGCAAATATTAATTAAAAAATATAACTTGAATTAAAGAAAGAAAGAAGTCAATCTATTGTTGATTTATTCTTGCTTTTACTCTATATTTTGAATTATGACCAATTCTTTCAAAATCCTCTATATCAATTTATCCATGTATCTAATTGTATAGGATGTGACCAAATAAGAGATATGGTAATTTATTTTTTAAAAAATATCAACGTAAATTAATTCAATCACAACAAATTTAAACTACTTTGATACCTTTAAAGAATGCAACCATGAATAACAACACAAAAATACAAAAAAATTCAGTACATATTAAAGAAGAAAAAGGCCTATTCACATCTAACCAACAAACTTTCTTTTTTTTTTTCTTTTTTTTTTAATATTTAAACTCTTTTAACAATTCAACTTCCTTTCTTTCATTCCACAACAACACTACATTCTCTTGACACAAAACACATAACCTACTCTTGCTAACTCCCTATTTTCCAAACCAACTTCCCATTCCAACCAACACACTCCTCCAATCCAATAATGCACATATTTTCACCAACATAGTCTTCTTTATCTTCTTCTTCTACTACTTTCTCCCACCCCTGCACTCTAACACTGAAACAACAACAATGAGAGTTACCTAGAAGAAGGAAACAAAGTACCATGAGCATCCACTTCTACAAGAGGTACAGTAGAGTGAGTGAGTGAGTGAGTAAGTGGGAGAGAGTGTGTGAGTGTGTGTTTCTATCCAGAATCATCGCAGTAGAAGAAGGTGAGGAAGGTGGTGGCACAGTGCGGAGTTGACTGCGGCACCATGATTGATGAAGCGAGAGAGGAGAGAGAGAGAGAGGAGAGAGCGTGCATGCAGTTGCAGCAGCAGTAGCTGCAGCAGCATTGGGTCCCCTCCCCTCCTCTACCCTCCTTCTACTTCTTCTTCTGATGCTGTTGCAGGCGACGGCGACGCTGGAGCCATGATTGAGCTCATGCCCATCTCGGATCCCTTGGCACTGCCTCAGTCTGTCTGTGCCTCTGCTAATACTGCTACTGCTTCTTCTTCTTCTCATTCTGTCAGAGACTCTTTTCGAAGCTTCTGTAACTACCCCCAGTTCAACACCCCCAGCTCCCGCTGAGCCTACAGGTGCTGCACTAGCTTTGTGGCATGGCCTAGCTACGTCTGTGCCTCCCTCTCGTTAGCTGCAGCGCCCACTGGTGGTACTCCCCACCCCTCCGCCCTTGGACCCAATGTCTTGCGCTTTCGAAGCTGCCGTGTATGTGTTCAGTGTAATACTTGGGGCTTCGATATGGTCCACCAGTGGTCATCACCACAGCGAATCAATGCGCCTTTCGGGGGTGGATATGTGATGTGGTACAGTGGAAACTCGGCGGTGCTGATTGACTGCAAGTAAATAATCTGGGTAGAAAATTACTGGAGTTTGAAGAAGAGGATTGTGGTGTTGAGAGTACCCGATCAGCAAGTTTTCAACTCGTAGCAGGTGGAATCTAGTGCTGGAGCATAGGTTGCCGTGAATTCGTCGATGGACTCTCTATCGCTTCATGTGACAGAAGAACCACCTCAGCCAGGGGTAAACTTTGCCAATCCTTTTCGAGGTGAATCAGCAGTTCACAACGTTAGTGAGCCACGCCGCTTTGGTACGTTTTCATGCAGGCACTACAGAGTCGCCTGGCTTTGAATCTAACCCTTCCATCAGGGAAAAACAACCAGTCACGTCCCAAGACTTGTCGCGAGGGATTCCTGTCCTCTGAACGCGAATTTTAACCATGATCCAATAGCTAGCGTAGAAACCCTGGTGATGTGTAAGTTTCTACTTTGGACACTTTTATTTACAGGCTGTTTCTATGCAAGCTCTTTCATCTCTTCATCTTGCGGGTGGGTGGTAGGCAGTGGCCATCGGATAGGTGTCAACCTCTGCGATGTTCTATAGTTGGGTTGGAGGAAAGCTTGCATGGAAACAAGTCATGGACGTGTTACGAAGTGAGGAATTAACTAGGGACCGACGGGGTTGATTGCAGCTTCGCTCAATTGTGTTTCCAGCACACATTTATGGGTAAGCTACGTCTAGTCTAGTTATGAGGCTACTGTAGAGTTAGGGGAAATGACGCTGTGTGAGGGCAGGAGACCAGCTGCATCTTGAAAGGAAAGATGCCTGTCTCCTCTTCCGCCTCGCTCTCTGTGCCTCCCACTTCTGACTGCCTGTCCATCAGATGTCAGGTCGGTGCCACTCCCGAGAGCCTCCTCAGCGCAGTTGCAGTGGCAAGGAGGAGGAGAAATTCCGGAGCTACAATGAGCTACTATGCGATGATCAGCTGGATGAAGATGTCGATGATGAGATAAATGGGTTAAACTAACTGTGGTGAAGTAGGAGTAGCGAATGCGCCTTCCAGGGCAAGGCCACCCACAACAGACAAGCTGGTGAGAGTCGCGTTTACAAGTGGCTCACCACTTCGGCAGCACCTAGCCAAAGGAATCATTGGCGCCTTGATGTGCGCCTCAAACTGAGTGTAGCTCCAGACTTTGTTTGCTGTTCATGTTCGTTTCCTAACTAGTCACCCCATGATTGCTGCTTCCCCGCTGACTTCTCATCTGTTGTAGCTAGCGTTTGCAGTCCGGCGGCCTGGAAGTTAAATGATCAGGGAGGCTGGTCGCAGGAGAAGCTTTGACTCGTGCACAGCAGCTCAAGTACAAGCGTGAACAAGTATATATTCTTCATCTTCATCATTGTCTGAGTACGAACTTGGTTGTTTAGGGGCGAACTGAACGGTAGATTTGAACACGATCTATATGAGTTTTGCATTGTAGGTGACTTGAGCCGGCCCAACAGAATTCTTATCTTGCCAGCTGCTTTGAGCTGAATCTGGGAGAGCTGGTACACTGGTGTAGAACTCAGAATTGAGGCTGCAAAGTGGGCGAGCTTAGAACTAACTTGAAAGCTTGTTGATAAGTGCAGAGGTTAAGTAGTCAAATCCACTGTAACCACCGACGATGACCGGAAGTTCTCCCGTCTACTTCGTTGGCCAAGTCAAGTCATGACACACAATTGGCCTTGTGAAATCTAGAACCAGAGTATGAGTGAGGATCGAAAGGGTGTGAGCTGTGGAAATTCGCATGACGATAGAACCCAGTGCCATTACAACCACAATGACCAGTTGATGTAAGTTGTCTGGCCGCTTTTTGTCATTTGATCGGACCTTGGCCTATCGAACTCGGTACCAAACGACGCTGGAAACCTCAGTGGGGCGGTCTGACGGCTTCATAAGAAAGACACACAGCTCCTGTACTACGCATCACCTCCATTCCCTATCCAACCTGTGCACCGTATTTTGTATACGACTGAACCTGTTCACGGCCTGGAGATGACGCGCCTGACATAGCCAAGCCTCTTCGCGCTGACAATTCTCGCAGCCTGCTTAAGATGTTGCGACGTCGCTGATCAGCTCAGCTGAACACGATCAGTTTGCTTCTCCTAATTCGAGTTGGCAGTGTCAGAGCTGTCGGTCGGTTCTGGAGCACGCACCGTCGATCCAGCTCGCACCTCAAGATCTCAAAACGGTCAGAGAAAGGCCTCGTTCACAGACGCTTCGAGTCGGTGTGAGAGAAAGGGAATTCTGGGAGGTGGGGCAGAGCCAATATGTCTGTCGTTGTTGTTACTTGCTTGATCAGCTTGGCGTTTTTAGCTTCCTTTCCTGCTTCGGCTGCTGCACGAATCGGCCCTGCTGGTAATATGTTCTCCTTAGCTACTTGCCGAAATTCCACTACCAAGCTGCTACTGCTATAATTCTTAAATTTTAATATTGTCTGAAGGATTTGTGTTTTTATCAAATACTTTCTTTGATTCCATCGGCGAAATCGGACGCTTTTCCCGGATGAGCATCCGACCGTTTCGAATCTGAATCCAGACTCTGAAATAATTGAATGAAGAAAATTAATCTGTTCTCAAGTCTGGCGACTGTTCAGATAGTAGATATGTAGATAGGTCCGTCAATCTTCGCAGCCATGTGTGATGGATGAGTAAAAGTTTTTGGATTTTACAAATCCACTAAAATCGATTGTGTCTACACGTTCAAAGGCTGATGTGATAGCATTCAACGAGCAGATCAAATGGAACAGTTATGAATCAGATCTTTGTCCGCTACTTCAGTTTTTATGAAAAAAAATTGTGAATAAAATATTAAAATCTATCCTCTAAATACAGGGTCAAGATGCCACCTTCGACTGTTGACTTTCAAAGATTTTTTTTACAACATTTCATTTTGCTGAAATTGACGATAAGTCCACTGCATCTAATGAAGCAAGCCATTCTCACTTATCACGTGCGTTGTTGATTACAGGCACGCCCTTTGTGGAGACGATGATTCCTTATCAGGAGCGAACATCAACAACATCTGCTCAAGCTAAGCAGGAGGTGGTAGAAACAAATATAAAGACTATACAGGTAATTTTCTTTCCACAGTCCTGCACAACTTGTGTAGTGAGGAAATTCTAGAGATCAGAATCTATCTATGAAGCTATCCATAAGCCGAGTAAATAATCGAAGTTACATTCATCAAGCGCGGATTAAATACACGTGGTTCCCTTAGCAGAATACAAGGATACTATTGTCGGGTTCGAATCTCATGCTTGCAGTTACAGTTGTACCCTTGCAACCTACACGCTTTCTCCTCAAATACCACTTTGCTCTTATATATAGAGAACCTCATGAAAGAGACGCAAGCCATTTGAAACGCAACCTAATAAGACTTCTCTTCAGAGGTGCATTCACCACGTATAATTACACTCAGTTGTAACGCAGTTCTCAATAATTGGGTGAGTACAGCAGTATCTGACAGTCCCAACAGCTGCTTAACTGCAACCTACGTTCATTGTGAAAGAATATTTTGGAACAATAGCTCGTGGCTTTAGCTTCCTTTTTAACCAATGAGTAAGGGTGGTGGACATTGTGGCAGAGAATGAATATGAGAGCACCTCAAGATGCAGACTCAATTTTTTATTTTCAGGGGAAGAATGCTGGCAGCAGCTGCATCAGAAGAAGGGGTCTTGTGGGGTCGTCTCCCCCCACTTGTCGATCAAAGTGCGGGAGGTGCACGCCTTGCAAGGCAGTGCACGTTGCCATCGGCAGCCCCCATGGCGTTATCTCAGAGACGGAGTATTATCCTGAGGTATGGCGCTGTCAGTGCGGCAACAGGTACTACATGCCATAAATAAAAATTTATAGTATACCAATTCCATCGCATTAAATTTTGACTAGATGCTGTAATATACTTTTTAAGGCGTATGAGGTCCTGCCTCAGTGTGGTCCAAAGGAGGGGTACACAGACAACATGAACAATTCAGCAAGATCCGCTTGAGATCATGAGGCGTTTGGAATAAGAGGCGTTACCCAGCATAACTTGATGTATGAGGAGCCACCTTTAATCGGGCTTGGCGGATGATTTAGTAGCTGGGTCCCAACACCTACATTGAGAGTACGTTGTCGATGATCTCTACTGGCAGTGCTATCTCCTCCGCTGTCAGGCAATCAGCATATAGTTTGATCGGGTATGTAGTTCAACAAAAAACTAGAACCTAGACGAATTCACGTATTGGTAAGCATAGTACTATTTGCGTTGTATAGCTTTCAAAAGGTACAGACAGCTCAACATTAGAATTATTCAGAGCCCCCTGGCCGGGGTGTTAAGTCTCACACAATTCTGTATAAACCAGTTACTCTTGTGATAAGTAAACTTGGAGTGCAACAATAACGTCAGAAAAATCAGCTCGAATGGGTCCAAGAACCGTAGTACATGAGTAAATAACGACACACACATACACGCTTCCAATTAAGTTCTATGCATGTGAATTAATGTGATCTAGGTGTGGGACAACTTCCGATGGCAGTGCAAGTAAACTACAGGACAATATGCCTGTCATGCCTGGCGGCAGTGAACTAGAACAAGTTGTCTGTGTCAGGGCCCTACTGATGGTTTCGAATGGGTTCGTTATGGGCGTTGGATGATCAAGAATACTATACAAACTTCTACAGAAACCTTAAAGCTAAGTCGTCTGTAGCTCAGATTTGTGGCGTTTTCCCTTCTTGCGGTTCGCTGCCGCTACTTGCCGCCAATCTATGGCTGTGCTGCAAACGCGGGCTGTTACTGTCTAGAAACTTTCCCTATGCGTATTCCTCACCAGCGCTAATCACCAAGTTACGAAGAACCATGCTACGCTTCATGTTTACCACACGACTCTAACTAGCTGACTCAATCCTGAATTGTAGAAATGATAGTCTGCATGGCGGCTGGATAAAGAGAACAGTGTTTATATGTTGCCATCATGGAAACGTTGAATCCTGAATATCAACAAGGGTACATCTGCAAAGTACTCTCTTTCTTTAGAGCTTATTCTTGTATGTGGCAATTACTGTCGCTACAGAGCCAGAGCAGACAACGTACTGGTGAATAATCCAGACAGGAATGAAAATTATAAATGCTTCGTTGAACAGGACCACACAAATTGTTGGCCATGGTGATGATTGTTGGAAGGATGCACGCCGTTTTTAAATGAAGCAAATTCCCCAGAATGGACGCGGACATGCTCCCATCATGTGCAGGTTGCTAGTTTGCTTGCTCCTCTAGCCAGGTATGGTCAGACTATTCACAGATTTCAGCTCACTTGTCAGGGTGTGTCAGTTGGTTTCTGGTTTGCCAATCGCTTCTCTACATTTTCACACATAGCTTCTCATCACATTTTGATGCTGACGAAAATCGCGTTGAATTCTATTAGAATATGTGTTAAGTCACTGTCAGCATTTCAGTGCTGGTGAAAGCTTTGATGAGGTGAATCACAAGAATAGGTCGTATGCTTATCTTCTCAGCTTCACGGGTAGATAAGAGGTGAGGTTAATTCCACTTAATTACACTTCGTCTACGAGTAATTTTTACCTTACATTGTGTATGATCACTCTAGCACCCTCGTCACCGCAAATTCAAAGCAGGAAGTTAAGTCTGGATTAAGCACTGGTATATGGCTTGGGCGAGTTCGATTTACACACTAAAGGAAAGCACGACATATCTTGCAGAAAAAACCGACGTCTTTCTCTGCTTCCTCTCTACAGGTGCCGTAGGGAAGCTCTGTCAGTACTCCACAGGGCTAGCCTTATCGTTGGCAGACAAAATAATCATGCCCAGGGCGCCAGTCAGCAGCCTCATAAGAGTATGGCTGAGTGTTTCTGGAAGCAGTTGTTAGTATTTTGTACCATAGGATTGGTGGAGCAGAAGTATTATTGCAGCAGCTGCACTGCTCTGCTCTCAAGACAAAACCTAAGACCCAGCTTAAATTGAGTGCAAGTCTTTGGCAATAAGTGAGTAAAGAAGAGAGATGTTGCTGTAAGTGTATTGGTGTACACACGTACTGAGGCTACACTGTCGAAGACTGCACAATCTTCGAGACGAGTCCAGACCAGTGCTGGCACATCCTTCGAGACATTGCATAATCAGCCACAATTTGTTTATTTTTACTTCTCTGACTGACCCAAGAAAAAGGTACCATTTCAAGCGTGTCTCTGACGAGATATAGAGACAGAACCGACTTTCTCACACTCAAATTTATTTACACGAGACGTCAGTTGAGGTTTTTATCTTCCCTACATGCATGCCAAACCTTTTATTTTTTCATTTTCTTTTCTCTTCCTCCGAATTCATAGTTTTCACCTTGTTTGAAAGCCAAATGCGAAGATTGGAGGTTATATGAGAAGGCTCTTTCTTCGATGTCCACTTCCAAGCTCCTTGACAACGCCAGTATAACAATTAGTTGTTTGAGAATCTCAAGACTTCTCATATTTGTCTTCTCGTATTTGGGAGCTTCTGAGGTACCCATATTCTTGCGTCATTTTCTGGTCCTAATCGGTGAAAGATTACAATGTTTTCTTCCATATTTTCTCCCTAGTTCCTTGTTCTGGTAAATGCTTTTGACAGCCTGTTTAATTAGTTGATCCAGCTACTGGTGCATGTGATCTGAGTGCTACAGTATTTCCTTGTGCAAGCAGTCCATAACCATGTGTAATCATGCTTTTCCTCGACATGTAGAAAGAATAAGTCCACGACTAGGATAGATTGGTATTAGCTGTCCAGTATTTGAAATGTCTACAACTAAGTTCATGCTGTCATCTTCAGAGAGTGAGGTAAGTGAATCGTTGCCTCCTGGTTAACTTAAGCTTGGCGCTTATCATTGTCTGCAGTACTCCAGATGGCGTACAGATTCCAATGAGCCTAATCTGGGGGGAAGTCCAATCTGTAGATACAGATCGCAAAATAGACATCCTAGGCGGCCACTATCCTCCACTACCTTGAAGATCTATGAAGCACTAGTCATTACAGCAAGGGGACGGAAATCAGGTCCAGCTGTTGATTATTATTATTTTTATTACTATTGTAATATTGTTTTCTGTAACTGTTAACTCGTATCAAGAGACGCTGCTCTTGTCACAAATCGAAGCACCCAACCGCTGCCCGGCGTCTGCCCAACCAGCCATCAGCCTAGTTCCTCATCCTATGATCAGTGAATAATGCGTGAACTACACATCGACAATTACACCCTGAATCAAGTTATCAGAATAAAGTACTGGTGTCCATCCGCATCTCGTAAGTTGGCACACACTTCAAATCTGCAGGTTATTAGAACGAAGGACACTAACGTTCGCTTCCGCTTCTCAATCTGGGATGAGGGGACCCACAAAACCATGTACTACAACTGAGTTCGCTTTGCTTTTTCGAAGGACTTCTCTGTACTGGGGGTTTTCAAGGGGCACTTGGCCTTCATGAAAGTTAGGACTTCTCCATGTCCTCATTGTCTTGTCTCAGCTCAGGGGAATAACATGCCTCTGGGGCTGAGCCAATAGTATTCGATCCCTTGGCACCGTAATCGGAATCTATCCAGCCTGGTGATGCAATCGCTGCTGAGACTGGTTTCGTTGTACTCCAGGTGTACACATTTACAAAGCAAGCAAGCTGGAATGAATGTGGAGGTTCCATGCATTCAAACGTTCTCAGCAAGGAAGAAGGGTGACGGTGATAAGGTACGTAGACGGCGGAGCCTAGACCTCGTCAACACAAAGATTTCGTGATGAGGAACAGGGGGTTGTCAACTGGGTAGACCAAGACCAAGACCAAGACCGCGGCATTCTTCCACCATCTCATGAGCTGGAGCATCGAAAAGCTAGTGCCAGTTCTGCAAGTGGTGGAAACTGCCGCATTTTGGCCCCATGAGGTGCTATGGAGAGCTTGGAAGACAAAGAAGGTGATGGATCAGAGAGAGGGCGAGCTAGATCGAAAGATAGAGTCATGGATCTGCGACGAGGTTGCAATTTTTTGCAAAATTTGCGGCACTTGACAGTGCGCTGAGTGAGACTTCACCGCTCTCGCGGCATCGCCTCCTTGTTCACCACATTCTTTCATTCATTCGTTTCCTGCTTTCGTTCTGCATTCATTCGTTTCTTCTTTCATTCGTCATATTCTTCATTCGTTTTCCACTTTCGTCGATCGTTCGTTCGTTCTTTCTTCCTTCCTTGGTTGCTTCTTTCCATTTCCCCTTCTTTTTCTTACTTTTCTTCTTCCTTTACTTTTTAAATAAAGTCTCTTCCTTTGTTTCTTATTTTTGGATTATTACTGGAGTTGGGGTTTTGATTTTGTGTGGTGCAGGTTCTAAATGTCCATAACATGTTGAATAAATGGATTGATATTGTTAAAAGTATACAAAATGTGGTTATTAAAAGGATCACAAAATGTAATGATTTAGAAACTCTAGAAAAAGTGTCAAAAGTAGAGTTTTAAACAACCATTTAGTAATCATGCATTTTGCTTATTTTGAATAATTCTAATTAGGATTCAGAGTGTCCCAAGAAACCCAACTAAGATCTTGATCCTTTTAGAAAGCAATGAGCATATTCCATTTTTATTTTATTTTATTATTGCCAGTGGGTGCCACTGTTTAATTCTTCAAAATTTAGTGCCTTTGAAATACAAGGTAGCTAACACATGCTTTAAAACATGAAAATTAATTATAAAGACAATGAGTTTTTTTTTAGCTTCAAACTTTGCAAACAATTCTGTCAAATTGTGATAAATAATTATAAGTATAAATGTAGTATAAAATTATCTACTGAACCAAATGAAAGTAATTTTTTTAATTTATTATAATATATTTAATAGAATAAAGTTGAAAGAAATACAATATTAATAAGAATATAAATATTATTTTGTAACATCTTGAGTTACTTTAATGTGATCAATTTAGTAGTCATTCCAAAATATTTATTAGAAATATAATTTTAATTTCTTCCATAAATATTTTTATAAGGTTCTTAAAATTTTACTTTTATCCTACTCTCATGAGTAATATTTTCTAAAATCATATGTTTACAAGTTCATTTAAAAATAAATTATTGCTCAAATATATTATTTTCATAATAGAAATTTTAATTTGTATAAGTTAATCTTTAAAATAAAAGTATGTAGAAATTAGTAATCTATTAAAATAAAAACTTGTAAAAAAAGTTATTCAAACAATTAATACATAACATGTAAATTGATCATTGGATTAAGACATAAATAAATTATTTGCTTCTTTATTTATATGTTGTAAGTATACATTTTAGGTGAACAATTAAGATATTTAAACGACTGTTGTTACTACTTGTGTTATTTTTAGAAAAAATATGGCTACTATTTTAATAAATGTAACATTATGATGGATTATTTTATTTTATTATTATTATTATTATTTAATATGATTCTTTATGTTAAAAAGTTATAATTTAAAATATAAATAAATAATATATATAATTTGAAATACTTTTATATTTTAGTAGGAAATTATAATTACATAAATTTGAAAAAATCATTTTATATATAAAAATAAAATAATGTAGTAATATTGATTAATTTATTATTTTTTTCTAAATATTTATACAGTTATATTTATTATTTTATATTATTTATCACATTATTTATTTATTTTGGTTCTTTAAACTTATCCTTATCATTGAAATAATTCAATAGAATATTATTATACAACCCATTTATAGAAGAAATAGTATTTTTTTTTTCTTACAACTAATATATTTTAAAAATATATATTTTTTAGTAGTAGTTATTAAATAAATTTTAGAAAAATTAAATTTTACTTTTTTGATGTGGAATTTTTTTGAAATGACAAAATAACCATGCATGTAATTTTATTATAATATGGTTCTAAGAGATCCTTAGATTTCAATAGGTTAGTTGATAATTCTTTATTTTTGTAATAACATACAAGATTTCAATATTTATTTGATTTCCTTCAATGCATGTATTCAAAATATTTATATACACCAAATAAATTAGTAATATTTTTGTGATTAAAAAAATAACATATAATCAATAAAATAATCTTTCTTTCATTTTTTGAAACTTAACATTGATCAAAATTAAATATATTTTGTATTAAAGTACAAAAAAGTACTTTATCTTGAAAACTGTGGTTAATCATTAACAAAAGATTTCATTCAAATTAATATATTAAGTATAGTGCATGTGTTTAGATTGTAATTACAGATGTTATCTTTGCATTATTAAATATAATTGAATATATCACATTATTTGATAATTATAATCAATAAATTAAGATTTTTTCTAAAAATATAATCAAAATATATTTTGAATGCATTTATTCTACTATATTAGATTGATGTTGGAATCTTAATAAGATTGTAAATCTCATAAAAATATTAATCTTGATGATTTTTAGATAATATATATATATATATATATATATATATATTTGGTAAGTACTATAATCTTTAATGTAATGTCTACATAATACATATATTGATAAATTTTGGCTACCTTAACACTAGTAATATTTATTTAACAATATGTACTAAAATACCCATTTATTTACATTTATGTAAAAAACAGAAAATCAAATTGAGATTATAATGTCACGTGGTCGCAAAGACGGTCGAAAAGCATAACAACCGACAAAAGAAGGTAGGCAGCAAAGCAAAAGCAAAGGGAAGGGAGGGAGGTCGCAAGGGAAAGCAAGGAAAGGGAGAGAGGTCGCAAAGCAAAGGGAGGGAGGTTGCTGCGAGGAGGGTGAAGCTCATTTGCACCATCGCGCCTTCGCTTGCTTGGGCCGGCGCTTCTACATTTGCACCTTCGCCTTCTCGGGGAGCAATGGGGCACGACGGAGATAATGGCAAGGCGGATGACTCCTGGAGCTTCTACGCCGCGCAGGCGCAGAGTATGGGCCATCGGGCGCTGAATTCCACCGACGAGGCCCTTCGAACCGCTCGTGTTCAGATCGATCAGTTGCAGGACGCCTCCTCGCAGCAATTCGCTGCAGCTCAGGTGAGGAACGAGAGAGTGGCGTTGGATTTTCAGTGGTGGTGCCGGGCTGCTCCTACTTGTGTGTCGATGTTGAGATTCCGGAAGAGTATTGGTGTGTTCGGCAACTCGAAACCCTAGTTTGCGATCCTCTGTTCTTTGCCTTACCTGATTTGTCGCACATTGGAGATCGAAACCTTGCCGGGGGTTGTTCCTGTTAAATGAATACTAGCTTGCTCACGGCTGCACAATTGGTGTCACATTGCCCTACTCATTTCTGTGCAATTTTGTTGTGGCGATATTTTAGGCGCAGTAGGTTTTGATTCCAGTGGAAGGTCTTGGGATAGTGGTTGAGAGTGAGAGATTGCATTTACCTTGAAGATGTATTCATGAAGTTTCAAATCCGTCTTTGTGCCCACCGGATCCACAATGGCTAGCACAGTTAGCAATTTGGATTACTGTCGCGATACATTACTTTCCTCTGGTATGATGATGTTGATGCTGAGACAGTGACAAGTGGAGTAGAGCTTAGCCAGAGGGCACATCACTCTCTCTATGCTGCAGCTAAAATCTGGTGCTAACCGTAGAGCTTCCTGCTGCATTAGCCCCCCTTATGGGACCAGTTCTTTTTGCGCACTCGAAGTAGGATTTTACACGATTCAGACAGTTTGTCCGGTCTCTTCGCATTTTCGGGGTTTGTAAATTTTCGTTAGCAATTGGTTTCGTTTCGGACCGATGGTCTTGTTCGATGGATCGCAAAATCAAGCATTGCATCTCGTCTTGTTCGATGTCTAGAGACATTCTGTCAGCATGCTAGGGATCACATCTTGGAGTTGTATGTTCGCTATAGATGCATTTTTTCAATTACAAATTGCACCTAATCCATCTGATGGTCCTGAAGCGCTGTGTCAACCAACTATAGAATTACGAGTTTTTGTGGACTTTCAAAATTTGCGTCCATCAGCCTAGAAGTTTGTTTACTACGACATTGGGATTTATAGAATACATACTCAGACCTTAGCCTTCAACCTAATGTCCTTGTCTAGATTGCTATAGAAGAATATGTCTGATGTTCTGCGAGACGGCGCGATGCTGGCGCGATAGAGGATGTCCACTATTAATTACTCTGACATCCAAGTAGATTTTCATGGGATGGAGGTTCTGAAATCATGTGTTTGCTGCATGGTTTTTATGTTTCTTATGTATGTATATATGCTTCTGAGATCGGAACGTTTTGGAGTAAATTTTTGGTGACTTGATGTCCACAGAAACTTGCGGACAGAGCTAAACAGGAATATGCCCATTATGAAGGACTTGTTTTCAAGAAACTCAAAGGTATTGTCCTTAGCCTTTTACCCAACGAATGATGCTTCACATGTTATAATACTTCAAGTTTCAGTCAATCGAATTAGTAGGTTTTCCCTTTTGTTGACATTTCCCTGGTTACCGTAACATATTGGGGTTAGACTCTTTCATATCCTAGCCGGTCTATTTTTCTATTAATTACAACCATTTGTTTGAAGTGATTCATGTTTCTATTTTAGTCATGGTGAATGTGTTAAAGATGTCTGCTAGGGTTTAGCCAGTGGACATTCTTGCTAGTCCAAATGTTTGCATTAGCTAGTTAGTTAGCAGGTGCTTTGGACGCATCAGTTGTCATGTTTCCGTTCGATGTGGGTGCAGAGGGTGTAAACACAGCTATCCAGAATCCAAATGCAACTTTTGGAATCCTTGGAGTCACTACACTACTCGCTTTGAGAAGTAAGGCTTGTTGCTTCCTCCACATATCTTTCCTCTCCGTTTGGTTTGTATTTTTACTAGTTAAATACGATTGTTATTAGACTTATCAGTTAAGTGCGACAAGACCAGGCTTGAATGGTCATGTTTCAGTGATAGCCAGTGAGGTTATGTTGTGACTTCTTGAGTCATTCATGTTGAAGTCTGCTTTTGAGTGTATTTAGTGGAGTTTAGTACCTATAATTATCGGTGCCTTGCGTTGGCTAAAGACTTCGACTATGATTTTTCAACATACCTTCGCAGCCAACGATCTTGCTATTTAGTGATGCACCACTGGGTACCTTTACCACAGTGTTATGCGAGATGAATGTAGAGCGTATATGTCTTCTCCTGTGCTAATTAGTATGTTATTTTCAGCACCAAGGCGGCTGCTATATCGCTATACCATTGGCCGGTTCCAGAGTGAGGAGGTATTATACATGTTTTCCCTTCAATGAGCTTAGGTCGCACAACTGAAATCTTAATAGGCCACACATGAAGCAAGGTGTTGTTTATTGGACCTCTCTGGTGTACTATCGACAAGCTCTATAGAAGTCAGTTAGGATGGTCTTCGCAACAATTAGCACGTGTCTGAGTTTCTTGTGTATGCCATAGGCTATGCTCACGCGTGCTGAGACAAAGGTGAAGGAGATGCATCAAACAGTAGATTCATTGAAAAATGAAACAAAGAAGCTTGAGGTAATATCCTTCATTCCACATGTCTTCGGTGCTCAAGTAAACGATTTTACAAATAGTAATTTCATTCTCAAGTCGTTAGTAGTAGTTGACTTTTGAGATTTTGTATTGGATGTTACTGCACGCTAAATCTTGAGTTCTCAACAGGAGAGGGCAAAGCTTGCAGAGGAGGAGTTCCTTCGGGGAATGACCAAACTTAAGTAAGAGAACACGTTTTCCTGAAATTCTGTTTCTAAACTTGTCAAAGGTGTTGTTCTGGACACACTATTGTGCCTACCAACATATTTTGTGGTTGGTCTCAATCTTTTCCTTATTCTTTGCTCTATTGTCTTAGTCACGATTGTTCAAAGCCAATGCCATTGTTCCAGCTTGTCTGAATTTTTTTGGCATGTGACAGAAATAGCGGAACTCAAATTAGTACCCTCTCTAGGAGCGCCTACAAAACGGAATCATCTGCAAGAGGTACATATCCGAATCAAAGATGCTGTATGTTCTTTTCTTGGTTATCCTCACAAAGAATATTGTTTGTTTTATATTTCAGATTTCCCCTTATATTGCTTCAGGTGCTTTGTAAGCTACCTGAAGCTGATAGGAATGTTACCTTACCAAGTTTTGATACGTTTGTTCTGATCATAGATTATGTTGGGTAATTGCAGGACTTATGGATAACTTGCGTGATTTACCGGGTAGGGAAGCATTGCGTTTGCGAGCAGAGGTACGATACAATTCATGTTCTATTTTAATAATCGTCCGCGATTCTTGTAGGGTTATGATTATGATGCTTTGGTAAGTATTGCATTCTATTACTTTCGAGTGCACCTCTGTCGTTTCTTACTGAAGCATATTGCTAGCAGGTTGCATCCATGGCATCTGAAGTCAAACAACAGCGAAATCTTTTGGACAAACGAGTTTCACAAATTTCAAGTTATGGTATCTCAGTTTAAGTTATAGTATGAGTCTGCTTCAGCTTTGAAGATTGAGCACTTGAAGTATAGACTGCTGCACATGCAATACCACGCTCTTCATTCGCAGAGTAATTTTTCTGCTAGTGTGCTGTATATCGCAAGAGGCTAACAGAAGTGGATCAGCCTGGCTTGCAATTACCTCATGGTTTGCTGATAAGTTTGAGGTACACACTCGGCTTTTTCTGAACTTGTGAAGAGGTTCACTGAGTTGTTGGATGCTTCTGCTCCATTTTGCAGCAAGTAAAATTCTCGCATTGGTGCCATTGCTCCCCATCTCTTATTATGTCTCCATCATGTTTTGTTTTCAAGTAGCTTTGCAGGAAATGTTCACATCTTGGACATGGTTGTTTTGTAGTGATACGTTTGCCATGCATCTGATGAGGCTCATCCTGTGTAAGGCCCTCATGGTTCCCTGTTCCAGACAACGATTAGAAAAAGCTTTAGAGGCACGCCGTACACCCTCTGTTTTCATCTAACTCGGTACATCGTAGAGAATTTGCTGAGTTATATTAATCTTCAAGCACGGTTCTGGGTGTGTTTTATCGCAGACAAACCTTTCAAGCTAAATCTATCTGAATGAAACGACACACTCTATGGTTGAATGGGGTGAGTAGTGAGTAGTAATTGTAAATCATAGATTTGAAGAATTTAGTCGTTACTGAAGAATTTAGTCATGTTGTTGACCTACCTATGTTTGAAGAGCGTTTCCTTTCTAATTACTTGATTTTGTCACTTCGATCTTGCACAGCTTCTCGACTGTGAGATAAATCTACGCAATACCGACCATATTTCTCATATCTTGCAAGCTCTAAACAACTGATTTAATTGATATGAACAAGTTCCTCACCTCTTTCTTGAGCTATTCAGGCAATATAACCAACGTGGCATTGTTCCAAAACACTCAACATCTCTATCCTACCAGACATTCCCAGAAAAATCATCACAAAGGTGTTCATTATGTATATGTTATATTAATGAAAAAGAGAGGAAAAGATGTAAAAAGTTGATCCTGATTAGAGTTTTTGTATATTTATTTTCGTTGACATTATAACTGCTTCAGTATGATTTAATAATTGATGATTTAATTTCAAGAAAATGAGAATAAATGTACCATTATCTCAATACCAATGAAATAACAAAATTAAAGGAATTGAGGTGAAGATAAGCATTATTAATGATTTGAAATGATGTACATCAATGGAGAAAAATCTGAAAATTTTGATAGACTAAGAGTATTTAAATACTTACAAATTGAGTTGTCTTTCAAGAGGTTGTTGTAAAAAAGTAATAGTGTAGTATGGTTATTATTAAGTCATATATTTTTGTTTATTTTTTTATTTATTTTTATTTTTTTAGAATGTATATATATATATATATATATAATATTGGTAGTTATTTGTAGATTTTTTTAATAATTATAAATTAATGTTAGCATTTGTATTATGAAATGATGAAACAATAAGTATACTAAATTTTAGTACAACTTTATAAAGTCTTAAATTATGATAAAATCATCTAATGTTTTGTAACTTTAAAATATGTTTTGAAATCAAAGGTGTTGGAACTTTTTAATATCCTTATAAGGCTCAAAAGAATAGTCTATAATTCTTATAATTCTTAGGTTATAACTTTGATTACTAACTATGTAATAAACCACATACTAATTTTGAAATCAATTATTATAATTTAGAAGCCCACTTTGAAAGGTTATTGTAAAAAATCCTTTACACAAGTCACATGAAGGGTTAAAAGAAACTCTATTTTGGAAGCCTTGACCTTTGTAAATAGCAAAAATTAAGAAAAGTTCATGAAATGGAACAAATATGTATATTTATTAATATTATAATTCTAAATATATATATTTTTATATATTAACTTAAATTTTAAAAAGAAGATTTTAAAATATTTTTATAATTTTTATAATAGATACTTTAAGTATTTTTTGATGCAACTTTTTAAATTTTTGTAAAAATCCATTTCTTTAAAGTTGGCCTACCTTAAATTTTAGGGAAGAAGGCTATTCATGTCATGTAGGAAAAAAATGTATTCCACCTCATATTTTTTTTTTTTTCATAGCTTCTTAGCCAAAATTTTCAAATACAAAGTCAATCAAGTGAAAATTCTAAATTTTATCCAATTATTAGCTTTGAAAGTTGTGACCTCTAACTTTTTTCTTCAAGAGAGTCTTTATACCTAGAAGCACACTTTGAAAGAATACAATACAACAATCTAACAAAAGTTTCCCACTTGCTGTAGAAAATTTCTCATTTAAAAGCCATGACCTTTAAAGATAGTATTGAATAAGAAGATGTGAAATGAATCAAATTATTCTTTTATTATTAGTCTAAGTATGTCATCTCATATCTTAATTTAATAATTATGGTAAATATTTTAAAATCATAAATAAAAGTTATTTTTAGAAGAAATTTATATAAATTATTTTATTTATTTATTTACTTTTGTAAAAACCAACTTTCAAAATAAAACATGTATTAAAAATTTTGGTGGACAACATTATTCATGTCATATAGAAAAAATGTGCATCATACCTCATTTTTTTTCCTTACAACTTTAAGATTGATTATTCTAAATATAAATCCATCTAAATAAAGCTTATGAATTCCTATCAATAAAAAGATTTGATAGTTGTGGCCTCTTATTTTCTATCTTAAATTTAAAGACTGCTTAATATGCATTGGGATCACATTTAAAATAAAATAAAAAATATAAATATATTTTTATTTCTTAAATGATAAATATATATTATTAATTCAAGATTGGAAGTTATTTGGGTTGTAAGCAAAAATATCATGAACATGTACTATTTAATTAATAAACTTTCAATAAGTCATGTATGCTTTATGTACACATAAGTGCAAGATTAGGACACAATCTTCAAATATAAAAACCTAATGTATAAGACCCTTGCTTGCTAAGATTAGAAGAACAAGAACCATATTACAAAACATGATTTGTAACATTAGATGCTTCGATTGGATTGTCTCCATACAACAACAAATTCCTATAGAGAGGGTCTACTAAAATACTCATGGCCATTGTCACATAAAATATGCAAACAAAACAACAACCTCCATGCAAGTACAACACAAATTGTAGGCAACCTAATGCAAGCAGTATTGAACTTGAACTGGTCGTGTTCTACTTGTTTCATCACAAAAGAGTAAAAATCAAAGCTGGAATTTACAAAATTATACAAATTCATTTACAGCAAGGAGACAATACCTGTACACCTACTTTAAGTGCTTTGAAAAATGTACTGCATTTGACTACAAGGAATTATCAGTCTGGACTTATTTATTGAGAACTGCCTCAAAGCAACAACAGAATTGTGAGTACTTTCAAACCAGCAGATTAAGCTTCAAACAAACATCACTAGTTCAACTGCCAACTAACTTTGTCACGGTCATCCAAATCAACAAAAAACCCACATGTAAATGTGGGTGATTGAACAAGTCCATGAAATCTTTGTGTGGTCTGGTAGTGCATAGTACCTTGCACCTTGCAACAAATTCCAATTATATGTAACCAAACTTAATCTGATTGTCATTAAGTCTATAATGATTGCATGTCAATCAATTGAAGGGCTTAATTCTACATGGCGAACATTATGAATGCTCAATACCGCTGATGTGTAATGGAATACTTTACAAGCTGAGAAGATTTAAAAATGAAAAATTAATTCAGATATTATATTGACAATTTGCACAGATAACCCTAAACTTGGCAACCATTCAAACTCCTAAAAAATCTCCTGTGAAGGTTACATGTTTAATGACGGCTAAATATTATAGCATAAACTGAAGAGAACAAATGAACCAGGTGACTACATGGTTACCTCGTTACCAAAGCCGCAGGCCTCCATCCCCTGTCTTCTATGACAGAATTCGTTTCGTCCATAGTGAAGAGCTACAACATTAGGCTCGGGGGTAAATTTTTAGTTCCAGCGACCTGCTCAAGAAGCGGATAACAAGCGGCCAAGCTGCGATTTGGAGCCAGCTGAGAAAACAAGTCATTACTGAAAGTGAGCAAACAGTGTTCACCCAAGTTATGACTTCTGAAGCTACAATGTTTCAAGTCTAAGATGCTGCCTGCTTAAAATAAATCATGAACATGAAAGCGATTAATTAGACTCACAACACATCATTTCACGAGGTGCCATGTCAAAGCAGACAGTCAATCTTACTTTGTGCTCTCCAAAACATGTATCCACATGATATCATGTTCACAGGACACGTTTACAAAATGGACTATGACATGCCAGTTACAAAATACCTGCGAACAATTCCCTTACGGACCCTGAGAAAGTTGCTAAACGGATATTGGACCACGCCAGATGCGAGAGGAAACTGGAAAAGGAACCAAGGGAATGTGATCGACAAGAAAGACAGGGACCCCACCAATCTCAACTGCTTTCCTGCAAAGATGTGACATGCCATGTTATGCAATACAGAGGACACCATCAGCTTGTAGGCTTGGTCAGCACGCGCACACTCGCTCTGGCAGAACAAAGACACAAGCCCCTCGTACTCGTTCGGCAAGCACGATGCGCATCTCGAGCTCATTCAAACATGCACACGCCGTAGCAAGAACGCGACGGTCGTCCGGCTGATGAACCCAAGCAGGTTGTCGGTAGGGGATTCAAGGGCCAGAGTAGCAGTGCAAATCGCATCCGCCTCAATCGCAACCCAGATCACGATCACCATCACCCCTGACATGATCGCCACCACATCCACCTGCGCTTGAGGCACAGTCATCAGCCCCTCCACCAATGTTGCAACTCCCGCAGCAACACACTCCTACCCTCCTCGAGGAGAATAGAACACAGTGTCCTCAGCTGAAACTCCATCGTCACGCTCTGCAGTGCCTGGCCACGAAGCCAACCATTCTCTGTTGGAAATGCAAAGAGAGCATTGAAATGCAGAAACAGCTGCTCCCAATCCAATCCGACACTCCCACAATCTTCCTTCCTCGCTCCTCCCTCCAATTTCTCATTCCTTCCTCAATCCCCTCTTCATTTCCTCACGCCGTCAAGATCTTCCTTCTCGTCAATCCCTCGCAACTCAGTCCTGAAGCGAGGAATGAGGGGAGGAAGTGCCACCTCAGCCGTGGTGCACACCTACGTGGAAGTGCCAGCGTGGCGAGTCATCTCCCATTGGGATAATTCAACAGGTCGGAGGAGGAGCAGCAATCGAGCAGGAGTGAGAGCATTGTGTGTGTGGGATTGTTGCGGTGGAATTGTGGAGCGTTGTGTGGAATTGGGGCATCATCATCATGTTTGGAAGATCGGCGGCGCAGCTGGTGCGGGAGCTCAACACCGACGACTACCACATTCGCCGCTTCAACGTACGATTGCATTGCCACTCTTTGTTGCAAATCTCATCTCTCTTGTTTCTCCGTTGCCTTGCTTTTGAGGTGGGGTTTCGTGAGTCGGTGAGATTATATTTCCTGCGTGGGGTTTCGAGGATTTTATAATTGTGGATGCGCTTTTTGCTCTGTGAGATGCTCTCGGGGTAATGCATTTTGCGGAATGCAGCGCTGGGAGGAGTGGTGGTGTTATGGCCCCATGATGTCTCTGGACGGCCAGTGTGGAGTTGAGCACGTCATCTTGACATTCGGGATTAAGAAATTCTCGAGAATTCGTCGGTTTTATTGGTTTAGTATGGAGAAGACATCCGTAGCGTCCTCGATGTTTGTGCTGCTGTGTGTTCGAGGTTTAGGGTTCAGGGTTTAGTTGTTTCTTGGCTCAATTTGTGGCGTGCTGGATGTTGTGAATTGGTTTCCATCGGATGAAAAATTGCTTCTGATTTTGATCTGTCCGGGATAGCGGTATACCGGCCGTATGAAGTCAAAGTCTAACAGGTGCGGTTAGGATTGTGATGACAGTATGATTTGTTTGACAAAGTCATCTCGGAAATTCAAGAACACTTTCAGCAAGTGACGACAATCATGGAGTGAGTACTTTGCCTCAACCTGCATGACTCTGATGCGTTCAACGCACACACAGGACTTTGTTTACGTGCAGTGAATCCAAGACCTAGAGCTTTCATGAACGTTAATACTCGTGTGGGTTGGGACTGTCATTGGATGGGAGTTGGGTGGATGACATCTCCCAATCCATTTGCACTGTTGATGATGATGTGATGAGGAATTCTGGGACTTCTAAAGCAGACATGTCTCATTTGAATGGATTGTGCTTAGACTTGGTGTGAGAAATTGGTGTCAGCGTTGTTTAAATGGTCATGATCTGATAAATGTAGCTATTCTTTGCATGAGAGGAAGTCCGGATTTTCTGAAGTTTGAATATTGCTACAGGAAAATGCAGGAAGAAAACGAGGATGGGCAAATATCTCCGGCGGATGAGAACTACAATGGAGCTCTGATTCATCATCAAAGTATACTTCGGAACAAGCGATGCCTGTTGGCTTACATGTACGAATTGCTTGTAACTCGATCTAGGTTTGCAGTGGGAAGCATCTGTGGATAAATAAGGGAGAAGTGAAAGGAGTGTATATTCTCTAATTATTAGAAGCTGAGGATTCTGGGTTCTGTTGAATGACAGTGTTCTTCCTTTATTGGGCCAGGTATCATCGTGCGAATAGGTTACAGCGCCTGAGATGGCAGCTGGGTGCTGTGCTTCCGGAAGATGTTAAAGAGCTCCTTCATCCATCGGAGAAGGAGTTCGTCAAAAGTTACTCTGAAGCCTTGAGTTCTTACATGACGAAATTGGACATTGATCTCACTGTGGTAAGTTCACTCATCTGTAGCTGTAGTTTCTGCTCGTCTCGTGTAAATATTTTCAGGTCACACTGGAATGACTTTGCAACGACCACCGCTGTTTAGGATATCACACCACCGAAGGACCCTTACATCCAAGTAAGAGTATTGAACAACATAGGCGAGGTACTGTTGGGCGACCAATCGACGTCCTTGGTGCGGAATTCTATCCATTTTGTAAAACGAAGCGAAGCCGAGACTCTTATTTCACAGGTACCTTTTGTAACCTATACCTAATGCTCAAGTTTGTCCTGAACAACGATCGGACTTATCTGATTGGAACCGGAACATATGTAAGCATCCTCCTAGGTATTCTTGGATTTGTGTTTACGCGCAAAAGGCATGATGACCTGTCAGACGAGGTACTCGAAATTCCAGTCACTACTTTGGTCGTGTTTAGCTCAAAAGTGTTTCACTAATGAAGGAAAGTGATTAGTGTTCCCTTATGTTTTCTCCTTATCGATGTCTGCCTTCGAATACCTCAAACTTTCTACACCACCGCTGACATTCACAATGCACACTCCTTGAATATCCAGGGCCTGTTAGAGGAATTCAGAGGGTGACTCCAAAACTTTCACTTGCTCTTGCGTGCGCAAAATCTCTGGGCGAGGACTTCAGCCAACACGGACACGCTGCATTCACGCTGTGGAGCTTATCATGTTGCAATGTCTGGTTGAAGCAAGGTAGCGCTGCCCAGTGTCTCAAGAAGCTCAAGGCTGAAATCAATGATCCGCAATAAGATCAGATGCTGAACATAAATACTGATCTTCAAATGCTGAGCTTGCTCAATTGTTATCAAGCGTGGGCAGTTCACAATTGGGTTGTAATTGTTCCATGCCTTGGTTCTTCCTCACCAATTCTGAATCATGGAAACCAGAACAGAATTGCAGTACCCATGAATGAGGTAGTCCTCTGTGTGGTCTGCGCCGGAGCTGAAGTTCCTTTGTTACCGAATTTTTCCTTGAAATAGTTTTACATATAGATGTGGACAAAACATGAAGCTTAATCATCACTGCTTCAATATTTTAGCACTCCTGTTCGTCTGCTTCACTCTTTCATGTATGATAGAGTGTGTACTGGAGAACTTGGAAGCATGTCATGCGTAGGAAACTGCTTCTTAGTAAATTTCAACTGCACCGAATTGTTGGTGAGGATATTCATCACAATACATGCTGAAGTTAAAAATTCAAATGACTTTTACTATTGCATTATATATTTGAAAACAATATGATGTGTTCTTCAAATATTGATTGATATGTATCAATATGGTTTTTTCAATAATTTGTTCTTTTGACGTTCTCCAACTTCTTAACAATTACAAAATTGTATATAATGTTTTTTTTTTAACTTTGAGATATGTCATTTGTTCTCCACTTTTTTTTGTTTTGGTTTTTGTCTATATATATATATATATATATTTATTTATTTAAAGTTATTTTGTACTATTTTAATAATGTCATTAATAATATTATCTATAATAGTAGTTGAATATACATGTTTTGGATTGTAGAGTATTAGGTATCTAATTGGTACCTATTACTAGTCAAACAGAAAATCCAAATGGTTGTCCTTATCAAAACATTTTAATAATAATTTGTTTTCAAGTTGTTTAAAAGTGATTTTATTTTCATATTTTCATATTTAGAAATTGTAAATCCTGAATATCTTTTGCTAATATTTTAGGGCAATTCAACAATTGGTTGCCTATCATTGACCTACTTGCAAAATCTAAAGGCATCAACTTGGCATCCATTCTTCTCAATACACATGGAGGACAAGCAAATAAAGTAAAAAGGTCAAAGTGCAAGCTAGATACTTATTCTACAAAATTGCACATTTTGTGCATATCTTTGATATGCATTATAACTTTCTCAATGTAATTTTAGAAGTGAAAAGTATGAGTGAATATAAAACATTCAATATCTTTTTTAATATTATTAGCAAATAATCTTTATTGAAACGTATTATCTATTGAAATGTATAATATATTGTTACACATTTCAATAGATAATAATATCCTAATTTTTAATTTTCTTATAATAATATCTTAAAATAATATTTTAGTCAACTTTAGCAAATAAGTCTTCTATCTATGTATATTATTATTTCAAAAGATTAACTTTCTTGTGTAATTGTAGCAAATTCTATTCTTTAATAATAATCTAAATCAACAATTAAGAGTAATTGTAGGTTTTTTAATAAAAATTCTTTGATATTATTTTTATATTTTGGTACTTTCTATTATTTTATTATATCATCAATGTGAATGTTTATAAAGTACTAATTTATATAAGATTAACATAAGATTAGTAATTAAAATAATTTCATATTCTTCTACCATCTCTACAATCAAATCTTTAATGTAATCTATTTCTATAATTAACCTCCATCTTCCTTTTTTTTTTCTTTCCTCTATCTTATTCTAATAAAATTTAAGCAATTCTCTATGAAAAAAATTGATAACCAAACTTTAATAATTATAGATCCTGTAGCCAAATCTATGTATTTTACTTTTAACCTCTCTCTCTATCCTTAACCTCCATCTTCACTTCTTTTTTTCCCTCCACCTCACTCCAATGCAATTTAGGGCAATTCTCCATGAAAAGAATTAATAAACCACCTTTAACAACTATGAATTCCACAACCAATTTTTTACATTTCAAAAAATGATCCCTCTTTATTCTAGTCTCAACCTCCATTTTTTCTTTTCTCCACTTCACTCCAACCCAATTGTAATTTAGGCACTTTTCTATAAACAACTGAATTGGCAAGTGAGCTCCCACACTAAAAGTGGGTTGATTTCCACACTAAAAGTGGGTTGATTTCCACACTAAAAGTGGGCTTGTTTCCAAGAGTTGTGACTCACATTGTGAAGGATAGCAAAGAGAGAGAGCGAGGTCAGAGATGGTGTGGGCCAGCTCGGCCGGCTTGATGCTTCCAGTGTAATATGAGGGGATATATGATGTAATGGACCTATGATTATACTCGGTTCACAGGACTTTGTTCTGTTGACTCGGCTTTCCGCGTGATTGACTAGAAAGGATTCTCCCATTGTTTATTTTAAATAACATATGGTAGCCCGCCGCTGAAGACATAGTACTGGACAGGGCTATTTAGTTTGTTTTAGGAGGAGTGCGCTATGATTTGTGACTTCGGCGTTGTGGGCACAAGGTTTGGTTTTGAGGGGGGGATGAGTGTAAGGGAAGAGGCTTGATTTGAGAGTGATTGTGGTGCGATGTTTGGGCGATAGTCTCTTGTCGGTAGAAGTTGGTTGGGGATTTTGAAGGACGGGATGAAAAGTTGTGGGGTAAAATAAGCAAGAAGCCGTTCATTCTTGTTCATGTTTTTGTTGGAGCATTTTGGGATTTTGTAACAATGGCTGTGGAATTGTAAAATTTTGTGAACGTGTTTTGTCTGGTCGTAGTGGTGGCGACTTGCAATTACACGGTTTGCAGACAGTGCAGGTCTCGTGTGTAGTGGTGTGTTTGCTGCCACTGCAACGCTGAACTGAGTGATTGTGCAGGCAATTTCCTTCACAAATTGCACGTCACTCTGTTCAGCTTCAGTTGATCTGAAATTTCGAGAATCGCTTCGAACACGAAGTGCACAATACGATCTGGGTTTGTTTTCTTTTGATCTCAATACAGGGTTTGATGGCAGCCTCCTTTTATGAGCTCTAGTGAATGAAGCAGCTGAAGTCCGTGCAGACTTCTCCCAAAATTTCTGTGGGTACTTCACTAGTATACTCTTGGAGGATCCTTGGAACCACATGTTTATTGAATCGTCTAACGGAAGGCAGATAGTATTCATGCCTGGTGGATGTTGGCTTCTTTTGATGTGATATTGCCCTTCGACGTTCTTGGGATTATGCACGAAGTGTACGTGAACTGTGGAGAAGTCGTACTCCGAAGAAATGTGACGCTTCCTGTCTCCTTATGTTCTTGACGATGCATCTTATTGCTGACCATGAGTTGTCGTAGTAAGATGACTGTTTGTGAACTAGATTGACAGGGATGATACCTGACGTTTGTTAAGGTTAAGGTTGAAGAATAGACCAGCGATGACACATCTTAGTAGAAGGGCAATTACAGTGGCATGAAACCCTGCTTCTTCAATTCCGTTCTGGTCCACTTCTGATCTTGATTGCTCTAGGCAAGAGAGCTTATAACCTCGTGTAAAAGCGAGGTGAAGATGGGTGTCCATTCGGTATGGGCGTTATGTCTCGGGTTACTGTTCGCTACAGCGATGTGGACAGTGCATGCGTTTATACCCACAGACCAACTCCGCGTTGCCTGTGGTTCTTCAGCAGACGTAACAGTCGACGAACGCAGCTTTAAGGGAGATAACGCCGTGGCACCCTTGCTAAACCCTACACTGTCTGCTTCGGGAGATGTGGCTTTCACCGCTACCCCGGACCTTAACCTTCTCAATCCTAAACTATTCCAGCAGGCACGGTTTTTTCGAGCCAATTCGATTTACACATTTCAAGTGGCTAATGGTCGACACTATGTCCGGCTCTATTTCTACCCCTTCAACTCTCACAACTACACATCGGAGGACTCGAAGTTTTCTGTAACTGCTAACCAATACAGGCTGCTTAACGACTTTCAGCCTGTATTGTACTCGAATGCTTCTAAACCATTGATTTTCAAGGAATACTCCTTGGACGTGACCACTAAAAAGTTGGAGCTCACCTTTGCCCCGGCGGCGTCCTCGTATGCCTTCATTAATGCGATCGAGGTGGTGTCCATGGCAAAGGAAGTGATACCACCTTTTGCTACGCAGGTGGAGACGGATAGGAATTATCAAACCTCCTCGAATGCTGCCAACAGCGCTCTGGAGACGATGTACCATGTGAATGTAGGTGGAGCCGCAGTGACCCCAATGAATGATTCTCAGGGGATGTTTCGTACTTGGGAGTCCGATACGCCTTACGCGTCTGGAAAAAGTGCTAATTTCAGTGCTCCTCTTTCAAAAATCTTGTATACAAATACAGTGACGGTGGACGTTGCACCGCAGATCGTGTACCAATCTATGCGAAATGTCACTGTAGTCACTTTGAATGGCGTCGCCAACCTCACATGGACCTTTCCCGTCGACTTGGGCTTTACTTATCTTTTGCGCTTGCATTTCTGTATCCTTGTTGCAGACGATACGGGGGCCCCTCGGTTTAATATTTACGTGAACAACATGTTGGCAGCGAGCACATTGGTTATTGATACGGGATCGGAAACACCTAAGTATCAAGACTATCTTGTCAACATGAAGACGGGAGCATCCAGCTTAAAGGTGCAAGTAGGGTCGGTGCCGGATGCGTCAGTAATTGTTAATGTGCCATTCCTGAATGGATTAGAGATCTGGAAGCTCAATACCACTTCAGGGAGTTTGGGGGGCGGTGCGGGAGGCAACGTCGGTGGGGATGGGAATGGGGGTAGTGGTATACAAATCGGAGCTATTGTGGGAGCCGCAGTGGGAGGGTTTGCTGTTATCGTATTGGCGGTGGTGCTGATTTTCTTCTCTTGTTGCCGGAAGTCCTCCAAATTGCCTTCCACCTCATCCAGGAAGCCGTCACCACCGTCATGGTTGCCTCTGCCGATTCACGGTTTCTCAGACTCCGTTGTGAGCAAGATGTCCTCCGTTTCTCAAAAGAGCGGAAGTGGTAGTTATGTGTCGACTGTACAGGGTGCCAATCTGGGACGATACTTCACCTTCGCAGAGCTTCAGGAGGCTACTAATAACTTTGATGATTCTCTGATCTTGGGAGTGGGTGGTTTCGGGAAGGTTTTTAAGGGCGAGATAGACGATGGCACTAAGGTTGCAGTGAAGCGAGGGAATCCATGCTCTGAGCAAGGATTGACGGAGTTTCAGACCGAAATCGATCTGCTTTCAAAGCTGCGACATCGGCATTTGGTGTCATTGATTGGTTACTGTGAAGAGCATTGTGAGATGATCCTCGTGTATGACTACATGGCCAACGGTCCCCTCCGGGGCCACTTATACGGGACCGATCTCCCAACTTTGTCATGGAAGCAGCGCCTGGAAATTTGCATCGGTTCCGCTCGAGGCCTACATTATCTGCACACAGGTGCAGCGCAAGGAATCATTCATCGTGATGTGAAGACCACGAACATTTTGTTAGATGAGAATCTCGTTGCCAAAGTTGCTGACTTTGGACTGTCGAAGACGGGTCCGAGTCTCGAGCAGACTCACGTTAGCACTGCAGTGAAAGGAAGTTTCGGATATCTGGATCCTGAGTACTACAGGAGGCAACAACTGACCGAGAAATCCGATGTCTACTCTTTTGGCGTGGTGCTCATGGAAGTTCTGTGTGCACGGCCTGCGATTAATCCGGCACTTCCTCGCGACCAAGTGAACCTTGCGGAGTGGGCGATGCTGCATCAAAGGGCTGGGAATCTGGAGTCCATCATGGATCCCAAGCTTGTTGGCCAGGCCTGGCCGGATTCGGTGCGCAAGCTCGGTGAAACAGCAGAGAAATGTCTTCAAGACTGCGGCGTGGATCGGCCAGCCATGAGTGACGTGCTATGGAACCTAGAGCAGGCTTTGCATCTTCACGGATTGTCTTCAGTATCAGCATCATCTGTGTCGATACAATCTATTCCATTGGGTGCCAGGGCTCCAATGGTCTCTCCCATTCCTCTGGCCATGCGTAACTTCGCTCTGGATGACAGTTACTCTTCCATATCTAGTGATCAACATATTCTGATCAGCGATGACGATGACTCGGCAAAGAACACCGCAGTCTTCTCCCAGATAATTAACCCACAAGGAAGGTGACTCCTCCGTTCTACGTATAAAACTAAATTCATGAATGAATGAACCCCATGTACGATGATGAGGGTAGATATGGCGTCCTTGGACACTCCGCCACTTATAAAATCGATCTGGTTTGTCTGCTTCTTGGTTCCAGGCAAGCTTTTGCTGTCAATTGCTATTGCACAGGAATGTGCCCCCTGCCCCCCCCATTGCAATGGCAACATACAGGGTTTGATCAAGGTCCCGCTTTTAGGGTTTGAGCCCCACCTGCATGGTGCCAAATCCAGCTGCTGTACAGGAGTTTTACAGCAGCTCGCTGGAACTTGCTCAAGGACGAATGAAGATGATGGGATAATTTTGTCAGCTGGGTCGGGTGCAAAATGGGGGCAGCAGTGGGCACTCTGCTTTGTTCTGTAAGGCTTGACTCATACGTTGTGTCTTCGTTAATTAACACAATATATACACGATGTCTGTGTGAATGTTTACACTACAATTCTGAACTGTCTTTTTGCCCATTAAGGTAGAGAGGTACCTAAATTGGTCTTCTGAAATGGACACCATCTGGAAAATGGTGCTCATTTCAGATGTATTGGGTTGTATGTTTTTGTTAGAGGAGTTCCAGCCAGTTTAGGTACGTCTATCTTTTTGTAACCTTCAGGGCTTGCATTCCAAGTTGCGAACCCAGCACATGATAAGGCTTCATTTTGAGATTTGTGTGTTTGGTTGTATTACTCTTCTATTATTATTTGTCATTCACTGTAATTTTTTATGATTTCATTGATGGTCTGAAAGTTTTTCATGTTCTGGTGGTGGAATAGAAGGAGCATTTTGTTTGTTGATGCCACTCATTGTTCATTGAGACTTACAGCATTTTCATGTGATTGTAATGTTTTCAATTGTTTCATTTTACTTTTAAGCATGCAAAAGTCATCCAGGGTAAGCCTCCAATGGTAGTCATACCATTTTATGGTTTTTGTAAGCACACAGAAATGAAGAGAAAATAATTGTCTTACCGTGTTTTTGGAGACTTTAACAAGCTTCTTACTTGTTTTCTCCGGCTCCACCGCTAAGACAATTTAAAACAATAAAAAGAATGGTTCTTTTTTCTTTTTTCATTTAAAATTGTCAAATGGTAGCACACTTGAAATCTTTCAAATCATTCTGCCGCCATATACAGTTTATATCAAATAAGTAAATAAAGACCAATCTATGTGATCCCTCTATTTTTACATAGATTCCTTCTTACTATTTTAAAGCAATACCACTTTCGGTGATCCGTAGTTTCTTGCTAAAATATCTTGAAAAAATAAATCCTTTTGCATTTGTGGTCATAACCATGTGTATGTATATACTTTTCTTTTTTCATTCCCACATATATACTTTAGAAAGACCATGCATTTTGTCCAAACAGTTCAACAATTTTTAGGATGTATGGTTGATTAAATTCTAAATAAAAAATGAATATTCAATTGCCATCTACTTATGAGGCACAAGCTAGTCGTTTGTTCATGTGCTCTATTCTAATAAGAAATGAGAGGCATGGACTGTTAGGTGTACAAAGAAGTTACCCCCACTCTAGTATTCTAAATTAACTAATATTGGTATACTTTTACTATTCTAGATCTTAAAGTACCAACTGATGTTTGAAAGGGACAAACATTGATAAAGAATGTGTCAACTAATAAGGAATCTTGTGGAACAGTGGCCGTTCGTTCAGACCACTCTGGTCCAGTAGATCCTGCGGCGGACGTTGCCGCGCCGCCGACGTCCGGGACAGCGCCGGACATTACCGCGACTCAAGTGTTATCACATGTAGGCGGCTGCGGTAGCGGCGCCGTCGGCGGCGAATCCCCACCCCTCGCCACCCACCACCCACGCCTCGGTTTCGATGCGACTTGCTTCAATCAACTCACAAGTTGTTGCGAGGGATTGTCTGAAGGTCCCGTGGGGAGATTCCTGGCATTGGATTTCAGGGGTCCGCGAGTTTGGAGAAGAAACCGTGGACAGAGCCGTCGGCGATGGCTATGGCTTTTTGACTTTTGGCGGATGTTTGTGCTCGTTCGGTGATTTTTGATAAGGGTTTGCGTTCTGGTTAGGTTTATAGTTTATTGGGATATCCCTGGTCCATGGTTGTTGTGTGTAGAACTTTATGGTTGGAAGAGTGAGACCGGCACCGCCTTCGAAATGTAACGTGCGAGTAGCTGGTTTGGTTGATGTCGTTTTTTTTTTTTTTTTTTTTTTTTTTTTTTTTTGTGTAGAGTGTTTGTTTGCGGGAAGCGTTCTTGGGACGTTTCTTGCCGTGCAATGTGAGAATTGTAAGGAATTGATAGGCCGGGGGCGGTGCTGAATGTTTTGAAGAGTTTGTGGGGTATTTGTTACTGGACGAGGTGTTGTGAGGAATCGGTTTTCAGTGATTTTAGGGGTTTTCGAATTGGAATTGAGGAGTTTTTAGGTTAATTGGAGTTGGGGAGATTTTATGCGCACCTCGTGATTACATGGGGGGAGGTGCAGGGGCACGGGTTGTCCATGGATCCATTGCGGCTGCCGCTGTTGTGCTGGCGACCGCATTCGCGAAGGTGGACATGCCCGACAAGCTGCATCTGAAAGCCGTGCCCATCCTATTTTACGCGGTACCGGTTTCTATGCCTCTTCCTCCCCTGCCCTCTCTCTCTGACTCCTTTGGTTGCGGTGATGGCGCATCCTTTTCTGTGTCTTTGCCGCGGATGCTGCTTCCGAAAGTTTGTGCCACACCTCCCTTTGCTGGTTCTTTGTACGCGTCATCTTCTTTCTCCTTTGCGCAAGGGGCGTCAGGTATGTCCTCCCTGTCAACCTCGTCGCGGCGGGCGCTCTCTCACCTTTTCCCGGTCTACCTTGCGACGCCTATAGTGCCACACGTATCTGCGTTGAATTCGGCGTTGTACCCTAGTACGACTTGCATTACACCTCCTATGCTGGCGCCTTTCTCCTTCTTATCCTCAAGGTTGTATTCTGCTCCGGTGACTCAAAAGCACATATCGGGCGGGTTTCAGGGTTGGAACCAGTGTGGAAATTCTGCCTACTCTCATACCTTGTCTTATCATTCCCTCAACCAAAAGCATTCTGCGCAGAGGCAGACTTTGACCTACCTGGAGTCTCTCTTTTCAACCCTCGTATCTATCCAACCCTCCCTCCAAAACAATTTTTCTACTCATCCGTCGCGACCTCTTCATACGTGGCACGCTCCAGACGTCCAAAACTCGAAGCTTGATAACTGCAATGCTGTTCAGGATGCCCTTGTGAAGAAACCGGTTCTCACCGTGGTGCTTCTAGGGTGGTTGGGTGCCCAACAGAAGCATTTGAAAAAGTATGCCGAGTGGTATAATGCAAGAGGAATCCATGCTGTTACTTTTGTGATTCCTATGGCAGACATCCTGAGCTTCAAGATTGAAAAGAATGCAGAAGAGCATGTGGATTTTTTGGCACGTCATCTTGCTCAGTGGCTATCCGATCAAGGCGAGCATGGCGATGCGGAGGGTGAGAAACAGCTCATGTTTCACACTTTCAGCAACACGGGCTGGCTGACGTGAGTGGCGTTTTGACGTACCTCTCCTTTCTTAGTCCGACTCGTAGCTTTAACAATTCCAGTAAAGATAACATAATTTCGGGGCGGAATGAAGTCTCTTGTTCTGAGAACTGTGCATGTATGAAGTCATGGTTTTCTAGCTCTGTTCTTCGACCAATGAGTTGAAGCTGGAAGTCAATAACGCTTATGGTCAGCAGTGATACTGTACCTCGGTTTTGATGGAGATTTTAATGGAACCTTAATGTCGATGCATCGCATTTGTATGCAGATACGGAATCATTCTGGAGAAGATGCAGGACCAAGGTCATCTCTTAGGTAAAATTAAAGGGTGTGTTATTGACTCTGCACCAGTCCCTGACCCAGATCCTCAGGTATTGTCATAACCTTGGCTTAGCGGTTCTTCCCTGTTTATGCATTATCGGAGAGGTGTTTCTAGCAGTCATTTTTTGTTGCTTTCAAATGCCGTTAGAAATACCCGAACATTGTTGATAACATTGTGTTCGGTATATGTCGATGAACAGGTGTGGGCATCTGGTTTCTCAGCTGCACTTTTGAAGAAACGTAGTAGTGCCACAAAGCCAGGCTTGTTAAAAGGACAAGTGAAGGAAGGTGTAACAGTAGAATCTGCGTCTGTGAACACCGGTGCCACTTTCGAAACTGAAGGAACCAATAGTTTTGAAACGGTGGTTTTATCACTTTTAGAAGGATTTTTCTCTCTTTTCTTAAGACTGCCTACGATTAACCAGTAAGTGATCGGCTATAAGCTTCTTTGATTCGGAAATGCTTGAAGAGAAGTCCATTGAATGTAGGCTGGTGCTTGCTTTTATGTTCAGGTTTTGAATAAGCACAGTTTATTGAATGAAAGATTATATTCAGCAATTCCTGATCTGGTGCATTAAGTCTACTGAGCTGCTTGTTTATGAAGGTGATATTGAGTACTTGTTTTGCGAATCCTCTCCTCTTATCTTAACCTGATTGTGCAGGCGGTTATCAGAGGTGGTGACGGTTCTTCAGAAGAAGCAGCCTCCATGCCCACAACTGTACATCTACAGTACTGCTGATAAGGTTATACCAGTAAAAGCTGTTGAAGCTTTCATCGAAGAACAGCGGAAGTCGGGGCGAGTAGTGAGGGCTTGTAATCTACAGTCTTCTCCTCATGTTGATCATTTTCGGAGTCATCCTCAACTCTATAGTGAGCAGCTTAGCAACTTCCTTAAAGAGGTCGTACTATCAACCGAGGCACGCGCAGATGCTCATTAGATATTTCTTTCATCTTTTTTGGCCCCACAATTGAACATTTTAACATTCTTTTCGTTGAAGAGAGCCGCTAGAATTCTCGTAATAGTTTTGTTACCACATTTTGATGGTAAGGATAGATGGGGCAGTCAGGATCAGGTAGTCGCTCGAGAGCAGTCAAGATGAGGTATGATAGTGGACAGCGGCTGGAGATAAGGTCACAACGTAGTATTTTTGACACTGAGCCCTCTATTGAAGGCTAGAGAATAGTAGCAGGTTAGTGTACTTCATTTTTGTACGCGGAAATGTAAAGTTCGGAGAGTGTAGGAAACTGGATCATTCTAAGCATTCATGATTCTGTCTAGGTCATTACATTGATGGCTTCATTCCTCACTCCCAATGAGTTTGAGATCAAATAATAAAGCAAAAACCAATTCATAACAACGCATCTTGGTACTTATGTGACAAATGGGGCATAACACTGTACATACGAATACTGCTCCTGATCTTCTTTGTCTTTCGTTTTCAGCAACGTAGGCTTCTACTGATCTGGATGTTAGATCTTCAATATTTAGTGCATGCAGTGGCCTTCATTTCACGGACACTGAAGACGTTACTTCTTTGAACTTTATTGTGGACTATCTCATGTACATACAATTTGCTGTTTGTATGCAGTTTGAATCGGAGCCTGTTTTTTTTTTTTTTTTTTTTGTGTAATTTTTCTCACATTTACTATGTTGAATTATGAGGGGCTTATTTAGAAACAGCTTATAAATGTGGTCCTGTCGTGTCGCATTCTCCCCGTTTTCAGCTTTTTTGGGTAATATTTGAATACTGCAAGGTGATACGAGACTGATCGCGTAGTCTTTCGTGTCGAACAGTTCTTGTGTGGTTGGTGGGTGTTGATGTGCTACATTGTTGACAGAGGCACCAATCAGGACTTTTAACCGGCCACGAGAAGTATTTGATATCAGTCAAAGTGAGCAACATTGCTCTTGCGATAGCCATAGGTGATGAGAAACAGCGGTCCGTCAGGATATCTAAACTTTGAAGACAAGCTAATGAGAACAACAGGGTGCTTTTCAATTGCATCGAAGAAAATAAACGGTTAGATTTCCAAAGTTCATAAATCGTGCTTTACGGCATTGAAAATTATTAGGACGCTCACTACATTAACAATGATGTGAGTCAAAGGATTCCAGTTTCGATGGGAGACGGTTTTGGAAATGGTATTAGAATGCTGCAAGCTTGGAATTGAGGTTAGCAATATTGTTCTACTGGTGCAAATGGCAGGTGCGAAGATGAAACGTTGTAGATTCAGAGTGACGCAAGCCGGAGCTCGTGGAAGTGCGAGGAAGCTACGATAGCAACGGGTCCAAAAGAAGATGATTGAAGGGAGTATTCTGTGAGAGAATTGAGTGGGAGGGGAGGATATTTTACAATTCAGTAGTTCGGACTGGGCGACTCTTCCACTTGACCATGAGTTGCAAAACGACAAGAGACAGCCAATCAGACAACTCTACCACCTGCTTTCGTTTTGCAAGGGCTGGAACAATTTGGCATTAGAGAGAGTCCATCTCGGACCTCACCCATAAGCCTAATTTCGGATCAAATCAAGAAAGTGTCGACTCTGAGCACTACTCTTATCTTCACGACATTCTCGAATGATGCATTATATCTGGTCGCTAGGAATGAAAGTAGCTCCATCCAGACAGGCGCTTAATGAACTCTCGATGTAGGAGATACTATGTGCAAGCCTTCTCAAAAATCCGACTGGCTAATACCACGGAGAACTAATAGAAAAGTAATGGTAGGATTCCATTTCCTATGTAGATTACAATTGAACTAAAATGCCAAGGGCCTTCAACAAAAATCTACTTGGCTAATGCAGATCAAAAAGACTGATATCAGCGAAGCAAAGACTTACACGTGAATTTCCAAATTTTTTTTTCCTCCCATTGCACAATCGCAAGAATCTGTGCAATACTTCAAGGATAATGTCCTTGCCAGAATCGTTCTCTCTACCTAATGCACTACGAAGAAAAAGAATCGTATCTCGTTATCACCGAAAACAGAGTTTCTGGAATTATCAGCAAGATGACATGCGTGCAATCTTGTCACGTAGGTAGAAGAGCTTCGCCCTCCGCACCTTCCTCTTGTCTACCACCTTAATCTCCTTAATGTTAGGTGAGTATCTACACAAAAGTTAACAGGGATTCAGGTTGGATACAGATTTTATCGTAAACGAGAAAATATCTCAATCTTCACAGTAAAACTAGATTGGTACGCAGAAACATCGTGATTGACAAAGAATACTTACAGTGGGAAAACCATCTCAACACCAACTCCGGCGATAACCCTCCTAATTCGGAAGGTAGTGTTGATGCCTGCATTGTGGCGTGAAATGACGATACCTCTCAAAAGAGACACCCTGCGCTTGTTCTCAGGTACTTCCTGCAGGAAATACAAAGCTGAACAATTAGATTCATACATTTGTGGTACAAGTCCAGAACGAACAAAGATAAAAAAACACACAACAGAATTTTGCAAGCAGCTTTTCGGCTGAATTAATGGTCATTGTGACATTGAAGTGCGGTCCGTGGAAATAATTGTACTAGAATTGGATCGCATCAGGTGAGGCAAGAAAAATCGAGAAGAAAGTTACTCACAACTCTGAGCTGAATGACATCCCCTGGTCGGATATCAGGAATGACCTTCACTTCATTTGCAGCCTTCAACGCATCCTCTTGAAGAGTCTGAAAATGCAAGCTTCGTGATTAATCAAAGATATAAAGATAGCAAGGCATGCAATGTATTCAGACCTTATCCGAGCAATTGATTGCAACCAAAAAACGAAATGAGTGTAAAACGATCTTGCTCCAGATAAATGTGCATTACCATTGCCCTGAGAGTTGGTGAAAGGAAATTTGAAATCCCATACCTGCATGATGTGCTTCACGTTCTTCATAAGCTTCTTGGGTTTTGGTGCAGCTACTGGGGCATCCTCAGAGGCTTCGGTCACGGTGGGAGCGTCGGCCTCAGCTTCAGTTTCTGGGGTTGTTGTCACGGCTTGAGCAAAAACAATGAACTTATCCTTTCCTCCAGTCTTCAGGGGGGCAGCAGCCTATGATAAAAACCAAAAACCCTAATTTAGTCACTTAAATGGTCCCGAATAGTGTAATTTATCCCTTGTCTTTTTGCTGACGAGCTCTCCAAGTAACAATGATAAGTCAACTTACATGACATAAGCTATGATTCATAACCTATCAGTAACCCAGCTTCAAAATGAGCATCTATTGAACTGATAATTCCCTTGTCCCGTTCCAGCTGCACTATCAAGTACTTAGACTTCTAAGCTAAGTGATCTGGGTTGAATCAACAGCCAACTGGAGGGGGACTAACTCACCTGGAAGGATGTGCTGAGTGGATCACAAGTTTGCTTCAAGAAAGGCTTGACTGCGGGAGTAAGAGAAGGCGAAGACAGACCAACAACCTTCAGGGCCTTCGGCGCAGCGGTTACTCTGCTACTGAAAGACAAAGTAGCCATCTACACAACATCACAACCCACAGCATCAGCACGCTCGCCATCGTCTCCACACCCCGGAAATTACACACTCGTCACTGCAGGACCCCGAAGAAGAGCACGTAGCTACCGACTAATATCCGCACCAAGCAGTAGAACCCAAGTCCGTAAAACCAGAAATTCCTTTCTGAATGTTTGCAAGTATTCAACCTCGCCACTACCCAGCTACAAGAAGAGGAACAAATTTTCTCCCACAGCTTCCATCGAGATGGCTTAACCACTTCCATAGCTCTCTCGCATAATTGAGAATCCGAGGTACTGCAACATCATCAAGCATACATACCTGGCGGATGCAGCTGGACGTCATCCTGCCCTTGCCTGTTTAAAGGATTCCTGCTATACCACTACCGAGAGGCTACAAAGCTTCACAACACAATTGTAGCTAGAGCTTCTTCTTCTAGTTGCTCCAATTCTATCATCTCCTGCAACGCTCGGATAAACAGAAGACGAAGCTGAATTTGGCACAAGTGTGTACAAGGCTTGTTCATGGTGGCCTTCGCCGCGCTTGGCCGTCGGATCTGGAATCGGAGGGCTGGAGATGCGCCAGGTCGTAGTGTCCTATCTCCTCTACACTACACCACCTCTTGTGTCGCCGTTGATAGGAGCTTCATCGGACGGATATGATTGTTGATCGGTATGGTCGTTGGATGGTGAGTCCATCAACGGCTGGTATCGAAATTGCGCGGGTGAAGAGTCTCGATAAGCTTTGTGTGGCCCTTCCCAGTGGAGGGGTTAATGCGACTTATCCTGAATCTTCGTTTGAATCGGACGAGAATCGGACGAGAATCGGACTGGATCTGACGGGGATTCGACGAGAGTCGTCGTCGCATGGGCGACGTGTCTGCCTCTTGCATAGATCCCTTTGTAATGGGTGCAAAATATGAATATCTTAAAGTCAATACTAACTAATCACACACCCACACACACACATACACATGCAGATATATATATATATATATATATATATATATATCATCAATACTAACTAATCTCATATATATATGTATATGAATAAATTTATTTGTTGATGGAAATGTGATAATTAACCATATGTTTTGTAATAAAATCTCTTTAGAGTTGTATAATATGTCACAATGCATTATGGCTGTGTTAATTGGGAACAGAATGGCACTGCTATGTAATGAAGAGAAATTTGTGAAGAATCCCTTAAATACTATAAAAAGGTAATTGTTCTTAGAATGAGGGTAGAAAACCACTTAGTACAGATTTCAGCATTGTTTAGAACTCGGATATATGTTTTTTTTGTTGGGTGGATTTTACATTGGTATTAAAAATGTGCTCATACAACATGGATAAAGCTATAAAAATTAGCAATAAGTTTTCATGATCCAAAATCCCTTTCATTACTTTGAATGTTGGATCATCCATATCTTTGGCTCCTCATGTTTAAAACACATTATACAACAATAGAACTGCAGAATCTTCTACAAAGTTAAATTTGCTTACATTTTCAACACAAAAATATGAATGAAAAAATAAATATTTGGGTAATATTTTACAACAAAAAGTTAGATGAAATTATTCAATAAATATTTTTATATTATTATATGTCACAGAAAAATGTAAAATACTTCTTGAAAAAGAAACATCCATCTTTAATCATTTTTAGTAAAAATAAATTTTAAATAAACAAATAAAAAGGTAAAAAAAGGAAAATCTAAAACATCACAACACCCCGGGTAAAATATTGCATACCTGATTCAGTGCTAGCGTCAAACAATTAGAATCATTCGTTGAAGAAAATTGTCTTATCGAAGGTATACAATCTTCATTAAAGGGCAAACACAAAAGAAAATTAAAAAGAAAAAAAGAAAAAAAGAAAAAAAAAGGGCTTTTCAAACACTAGCAAGTGGAATTGAACATCCCAATGGTCTGTGAAAAGCAACACATTATCATCAAAGAGCATCTGACGTGTCGACAAGATTGAACCACGTCAGCCCCCTTTTACAAAAGCCTACGTGGATTCCATAGCTTCTACTGCTGAGGCACAAGGCAGCACTGAATAAGTCTGATGCAGATTCACTCTTCCTCCTCAAAGGTCTAACTAAGAATACAATACAAGCAACAAAACTACTGTTTGGGAGAGAGGTAAATCAACAGCAAAATGAAGAAACCATGGCTTGGAAAAAGATTATTCAAGTCACAATTAGAAGGCTTGACTTAAACCAAAATAAATACAGCTGTTGTTCTGCTTTAAATAACTGTGTAGATGGAGAGAGCTACAGTTTTGAATCTATGTGGGCTTTCTGAAGAAATGAGAAAGAATATGGAGTGTTAAGAATATCGTTTTATTATTTTTTTATCATTTTTTAAAATCTAAAGCTTGCCTTGACAATGGTGGCTATAGATAGGTCTAGTAGTGCAGGACGCACTGAAGATGGTAGCTAAAACGTTTTTTCAGCAAAGATTTCATTCATCAAACTGCAAAGAATCTCAAAAAGAAGCAGGATCTGCAGTTGAAGGTCTGGTGGTGAAACACGCTTACTGGGAGTGGGGAGAGATCGAGCCACTTGGGAATAAAATATGGACGTTGAAGATCTGTGGTGTCTTCAAGCGAATAGTTCCAAATGGTGCCACCACAGCTACTGCTGATGAAGACTTTATCATATTCACCCATTGAAGGGTCTCCTTGTCCGGTATCTGTTGGGCACATGGAACACGTTGTAGCTGCTGAACACTTGTATCCTGCACGACACAGCAACTCCATAAAATCCACATTCTGTGAATTGGTCTAAACTCCACTTGACCCACGTAGCGAGGGTGTTGAAAAACAGATGTTAAATGGCTTCACTTGCTTGACAACACAGAGCCTCAACCTTCATCTTCACACTATTTCACTAGGTTTTGGTTCAGACTTACATTTTGCCGCTCACTTGCACTGACCCGGACATTCTGAAAGCTAATTGCAAGGTCATACTCCTCCTGCAGAAGTGGACAGTTAATGATCTCAGCTGCATATTCCAAACCCTGCACCTGCAATTCATAAAAATCGACTACTACCTCATCATAAGTGAAGTTTATAACTAGTCTGTTACCCAGCAAGGCATTGATCTAATTTCAAAGGAGAGTGATCTGATTAGATAGAAACTGACCTGCTGCATACCATTCAGGGGACGAACTTTTCAAGGAAGTTGCCACTCTCTCCTCCTATTCTGTCATGTTGTGTGTATGACAACTGATGGAATTTCGAGTTACATCTTTAGGTGATCAATTGCAGCCCGTTGGTGTGGATGCCACCTTTAATGCCTTCAAACTCTCCATTTAAGACTCGCCTTTGAAAGAGCCACACAAGTGGTGAGCCTAAGGAAACTATTACAACAGAAGGGTAGTGGTTACGAGACATGGTTCCGTGCGGAGAGGGTAGAGATGCGTGTGTGTGGAAACGATAATCCCAGTTCTGCAGCTTGGTCACCTCCCTGATCAGAGGGGGATGACCTTCGGCAAGATATCCCACCATTTCCATGAAGACAATGCGCTCTCCAGCCTTCCGCTTTCCACAAGACCGGTCTCGCATGATTTGCTATTCACCTCCATAACTCCACTATCTTCCTAGTCCTCTTTCATTTGCATGGTGATAGAAAGACTCCAACGCAGCGATTGAAAGTGGAAAAGCCCCTTCAAGTTTTCAGTCCGTTCGCTACTCGCACCACCTTCGAGAACACTTGCGTCGATTCGCAAAGTTAGCAGCGCCAATCGCAACAAGAACTGGTAATTTCATGATTTCCAGAATAGAGATAGTAGAATATTTGTTATACAAAAGTTTCTATACAAAAATTGACAGGACGTAAGTAACAAACATGACCACTGCAGTACAAAGCAAATCTCGAATGTCTTGAGACTCGGATCCTTCAGTAGCATTTCCTTTCGAGATTCGACACTTCAGCTAAACCCATAATGATATCACGGACTGTTACAGCAGCTAAAATCGGGAGGATTGAAAAATTAGTTATCCCTCTGCCGATGCAATCTTCAGAAGAATACACTCAAACAGCAGACATTACCATAACCACTCTGGAATTCGCATTACTTCATCTCAGAAAATCAAGAGACACATCTTAGTTCTCTGCACTTGCATGGATCCTCTTGAAATTTCAGCAAAACCGGAACCTACAGCAGATTCACCAGGACGACAATGTACAAGCAGTGAATGAGATGAACTCAAGAGTGTTGAGAAAATGCGAAGGAGCAGCAAATGTGTGCAACTTAATTAAAAATGTGGTCGTTCTCGAACATACTAACCTAAGCTGCTTCGCCTATGACCGGTCATGTGTTCACAAGCCGCTAAGGATGAAGCAATTCTAAACCTAGTTGGGGTATTGGGAGAGACCCAGTTGGTTAGGGGAGGAGCTCTGTGCTTGCAAGGACCTGCAGCATTTGAGGGCTTGAAGACGGATTCGTAACAGTCATCAAGGATGAGGCAGGTTGTTTCTTGTGTTTGTTTATCTAAAAAGATTGTATTAAATTATTTTGCTTCTTCCTCCCTCGAACATTGGATAATTTGGCTTCAATGATTTGGAATGTATGTCTACTAGCGAGGTTTCACCAGATGTGATCGAACATCACCACAATTTTTACCAGGTACGGACTGAATTTACATTTGATCTGCACACGGATATTTCAACCGAAACATTTTATTTCCATTGTCCGACACCGATGGTCCCATCTAGAACACGTACAGATTCAAGAGTTGCCTCCAACTATGAGTGGTGCAGGAACTGAAGAGGATGTTGAGCAAAAAAAAAACAGGCAAAAACTGATTCTACGCTATAATTGATATTTCCTACATACTTGGTTAAATTATCATGGCTAGCATTTGCACTAGTTGATTTGCACTACTTGTTGAGGAACTTGTACAACACTGAGGAGCAGAAACAATGGCATCATTTGGATTCGCTCACAGCAGATAGCAATGTGCGAGCTCCAGGGATGGGGCAGGGAATCAGAGCAGAGTTTCAAGCAGTAGTTTACAGCATTTACGACAACCTTTGCAGATGCAAAAAAAGAAAAAAACCAAGACATGATCGTGGAAGAGCTGCTGCTCAAAGCATGGGCAATCAAGTTGAAGTGGAACCTCGTCACCACTCCCAGGAACCACATCACATGACTGGTTTCAGGATTCAAGTGAGTCTCAGTAAAAACATAATCTTATTTCCTTAGCTTCTGGTTTAAGAAGTAATTCTAGCCCCCCAAGGTGATTAACTGATAAGCATCATGAATATACCATTTTTTTTGTATAATATGCCACTAAATAGGTAAGCTAAACCAGAGTACACGACAGGATTGAAAGCTTCTTTACTGCAATGGAGGCTTTGGGGACTGTTCTTGTGGGTCATGCAGTTTCACAACAAAGCTCTGCTACGATCAGCTGTGCGCATGCATTAGTTGTTAAGAGTTTAAATCGATGCAAAGTGTGCAATTGTAAAATGTAACATGATGAAGTGTTGGAATAATGGAACCTCATCGCATCTCAACACTCCATGAAGATGGCCTTGGAATCCTCACTCGGTGACTGAAGAGTGTGTCCAGGATTCAGGGTTTTGCATTTCATTTGGTGCTCAGTTTTCTGACTTGTTGCGCCTTGACAAAGCATTGCTCTCCAGCTTACAACATTTTCATTTGGTCTTTAATTGTTTTGAAATTTATTAATGAAATTCACTAAATGTAACTTCTTCTTTTTCTTCAGAGAGTTTGGATAATACAAAATGCAAGGATGAATAGCTCACAATAGTTTTATTTTTTATGGCAAAAAACACTTCATTTAAAAATGTGAGAAAGAATTTATACATTTCCAAAATAGTTGGAGAAAAAAGAAGAAAGAAAGAAAAAAAAATTGAAAATTTCAAAATAATATTATTTTTCCAAAAAAAATTTTAAATTTTAAAAATACATATTTTCTCAATCAATTTCTTTATTTGATTTGGATTAATACCAAAAGAAACATGTCTTAAAGAAGATTGGAAGGCCATCCCACACACATTAAATAGTCTTTTTAATAACATTGTATATTTTATAAATTTTTGTATTATGTTGAATTTTCAAAAGTATATTTTGATGATGATAAAGAAGTTTAAGACAATTGATACAATAGAAGAAAGAAAGATCAAATCAAAAAATCGAAATGTACATTACAAGAATATTAAAGTATTTAGTAAGTAGAAAAAAATTATATTTTTGATCATGAATGTAAAAACAGAAATATAACCTTTGATTTTTAAAATATATTAAACATGTATAAAGATTTGAAGACTAAATATGAAAGTAAGAAAGAGGATACCATATAAGAAGAATGTCATTTTTTCATGGAACATAAAATATTATTTCTACTTTTAAAGAGATAAAATTAGTATAAATTATATAATGATTATTTGCACAATGTCATTATGATTATTTGACATATGACATATATGTATACATTATTGGATACATTTCTAAATATGAATATAATATATTAATTTTATCCTTTGATAGAATTATGTCTAGGACTGTGACTCTTCAAAAAGAGTGTCACCTTTATTATATAATGAAGCATGTTAATCATTAATACAATATAATAAAGAAATTTTATAATTTTTACATAGTATCAAAGCAATTCTAAGATCTTCTATAAAGTTCCAATAAAATTATAGATGCTTTATTAAATCTCACAATGGAGACAATAGTCTTCAATGTCAAGCCTTTCTACAATTCTCTCTTAAAAGTTCAAAAATATTGAAAAGAAAGTTCTTACTTCTAAATGTAACATGTCAAACATATAGAATTGAAAATACTTATAAAACTTTCAAATTGAAAGTGGAAGCCTTGTGTTTATCAAACATCTATGATATTAAAAAAACTTTTGATAAATAATCAAGTAATACTTAATACAAAAGTTAGAATATTTAAAATAATATTTTTATATTTTATAGAATAATTTTAAATTCATTCTTTAGTAAACTTAGAATATTAATAAATATCCTACAAAATAGATATTAGTCATATTTCTAAGTTTGATGGTTCCTATTTTAACATATAAAAATATAAAATAATATTAATTTTTAAAGTGTAAAAATTATAGTTTCTAGTATGTGGTGAAGAATCCTTACTAGTAATACCGATTGTAGTTCAAATAGCTATTGGAACTCTAACTTTATCTGCCAAAAGAGTAAGAAGTATTAGCAATTAGAAAGATAGAAATGCTAGTGCTTTAACCATTATTAACAATTGTCTTAAAAATTATATTATTCTACATATTCAATCATATTAAACTTCACATCAAGTATGGAAGGAATTAATAAATGCATTTAAATCACAAGACATAGTGACAAAAGTGCATCTTAAAGAAATGCTATATGTTCTTAAGATGAAAGAAAATGAAAGTGTTTTTAAATACATTCATAATTTTAGATCAAGAATCCAACAAATGTTGGTAGTAAGATTAGAAGTTCCAAATGATGAATCAATACTTACCTTGATGAGAAGCCTTCTTTCTAATTATAATACTTTTATTTGATCTTTTAAAAGATAATAATGTATTATTTTATAATTATTAATAATATATTTGATAGAAGAAGAAACATTGATGAAAGATATGAATCTTATATTTGAAATTAAATCAATCTTTGATATAGGAAAGAAATATCTCTTATGTATCTCTTATACAAAATCGACACCTTGAATTTGAGCACCTATATCTCTTTCATACACACTCCAAATCACTCAATTTTTGTACCAAAACCATAGCCAAAAACTTAAACTTGTTGATTCCAACCTCTAAAGTTCAAATGTCGTCAAAAGAGAAATCTTAATTCCTAATAAGGCCTTGGATAGCCTCCTTGAAGCCTATATATTGACTTTTGGCCAATAGGAATAGAGATTTCTATCATCCATCTCCATTCATCTACATGGATGGCCTAATTATTCTTTTTGATATTAAAAACTCCTTTCCAATCATTTTTCTAATAGGATTTATATAATATGTATCTTAAATATGAAATAAAAAAAATAAACAAGACTTCAAGGATCACCATTGTCTAACAAAGGTGACCTAAAATATATAAAAGTTACTATCAATATAAAATCAATCTCAAAAATTATTATTAAAAAAATAATATAAATCTCAATAATAGCTTTTTTAAATACACTCCTTTTAAAGTAATAATCTAACAACATTTTGTAATCAATAAAAATCCATTGATATTGCTCTCACTTAACTACATAGTAAATTGTACATTATATCTATATATATATATATATATATATATATATAATATTTTCATATGATAGGTGAATTACAATATGACATTGTATCTTTTGATAGAATTATGTCTAGGATTATGACTCTTTAAAAAGAATATCACATTCATTATATAATGAAACATGTTAATTATTTATAAAATATAATAAAAAAATTCTATGATATCTATATATGTAAAAGATATCATTAATGCCATCATAGTTTTTACTAATGCTACTACAAGTTGCCTTGAACTTACATTGCACACCACAATATACTTAATGAAATATTACTAATTTATATTATAATAAATAAAATATACATTCTTTATAGATGTGTATAGCAATATTCTATAAAATGTATTGTGGTGTGTAGTATAAGTTTGAGGCAACTTGTAGTAACATTAGCAAAAATTGTGATGGCATATGGTAGATGGCAAGTTGTAGTAGCAATAGCAAAAATTGTGGTGGCATTAGCAACATCCTATATATATATATATATATATATATATATATTAAAAAAATTTATTTTTATTTTAAAATAGAATTATTATAGAACAACATACACCAATATTACAAGTCAAATTAAATATATCAAAGAAATACTTAAGTACTTTAAGATAAAAGATTAAAAATATATTACAATATTTTTTGTTCTACATGCTAAATAATTAGAGATATAAAAAATAAAAATAAAAATAAAAATATATTATAATAAATATAAGAACAAAATTTATATTTCCTACATACATTATAAGCTATCACATGGCTAAATTAGAAGAAATTTGTTTTAAAATAATAAAAAAATATTATAAATTATTTAAACAATAGTTTAGAATTGAATTTGCTATAGAGATAGAATATATAAAAAAAATTAGCTAATTTATTACAAATACCATTTGGTTTTAAAATTTTGATTGATATAAAAGATATTTTATACTTAAGGGACAAGGTGAGAGGTTTTTTTCTTAAAATGATTTGATTGGTTAAAATTAAGAAGCCTCTTTAATTTAGATTTATACTTAGAAAAATAAATCCAAAGGCCCTAAGAAGAAAAGATGAAATAGAATGCATTTTTTTACTACATACCATGAATAATATTGTCTTGTAGAATTTTGATTAGATCCATCTCAAAGAGATAGTTTTTAAAATAATTCAAGTAGTCTTATCAAATAATACTCAAAATAACTTTTAAAAAATAAAAAATTAAATCTTTTATACTTTTCATAATTATTTGAATTAACATATGGTGTGACATACTTATAATAAAAGAATGATTTGATCCATTTCATGGCCTTTTTTTACTTTATACTATATCCAAAAACCAAAGCTTCCAAAAGAAAGCTTTTCTTCGCCAAATAAGGGCCTTAATAAAGCTTTTGAACTTTGGCCATTCAAAATGAGCTTCTAAATATACAATGCCCATGTGGGCAACAACAACCTTCAACTATTATTTAGAGAATGAGGTTTAAAGGTTTCTTTGTTTGAGTTTGAGATTATTGAGATATATGAAAGTATTCATTGACCTATTTTTCAACTTTTTTATTTTTCCTTCTTCTCCTTCATTTTTGTTTATTTGTTGGTACGGATCAACTATCTTTGCAAGAATAAGCATGTTTCCCGGTTAAGATACACATCATTAGGTTTAATTGTTAACCGATTTTCATGTGCATTGAATGTTCCTTGTTTTCAATCTGCATGAGGTCCATCAATCTTGCAATTGTTCCAAGGAAATTTGGTCTGGGCTGGAGCTGGTTTGAATGTGATCATAGACAACGTTAAGCACACGATCGACGTGGCATAGTGGGTTCTTCCGATGGCCACAAGCACCACATAAAACTTCCTTAACAATCTTAGGTTTTTTCACAGCGCATGCCTGCATTGCTTTGCAAACACCTTCCTGCATCACATTTGTACACCATTTCATGCAACTTAGTATCTGAATCTCCTCCTTAACCAGTAAAGGTATCCCACAAAGAAATCAATATTTTTATGAGAGCACACATGCAGGGACACACACACACATATATATGTATATATATATATATATATATATATATTTTTCATGTCACACGAGATTCTGTGGCAATTGTATCTGAAGTTCTTTAGGTTTTATCAGGATTTTACCTGTATTTGAGGATTCTCGTCATCCATATGAACAACAAGTAATAAAAGAAAATCTTTCACCTGAAAAACACAAGACATCAACACAGGTGTTTAGAAACCTTAGTTTAAAACCGCAAAAAAATTTGACACGTCACCTTCTTTTGCGCGAAGACAGTGGAGCTTGTTGTTCTATGTTTACGAACGGAGCTGCGTGTTATTATCATTTGCTCTAACAGTATGATCAGGTCGATCTGCACCATTGCATGCATTTGAACAAGAATTTTGGGTTGGTTGCACACTTAAATTAGGTGGATGTTGAACCTATAAAATGAAGGCGATTACCTCAGAATCGCTGAAAGAGAACGGCATAGAGGTGAAAAACATCTCCACCGCTGGCAAAATACATCTGCGAATTATGTTGCTGCTGTCATCCATACGCTTAGAGAGAAGTTTAATGATTTTGGACCTCTCCTCGTCTAAGGACCCATCAGCCCAAAAGACACTATCTCTTAGAAAGACAATAAGTGTATGAAAACTGCATCTGCATTCAGAAAAATAATCCGGAGCTTATATACGAGGGTTAGTCATACAGTTTGCACAATTTAGGTCATTAGAAAAAAGATGACTCTGCTAGTAAGAAAGCTGACAGCATTTGTTCTTCGTTACCACTCAAAATGAGACCACCAACTCGAAGAAATTGATACATCACGTGAGTAGTGGCACGTCGCACATCCAAAAAATAGTCTTCATCCAAACAATTTTTGATGACTGGAAGAAAACCCTCTGGCAGTTTCATGATCTCTTCCATATGGACCTGCCATTTAGAAAAAAACATAGATTAACTTTTCCTTTATATCTAAATGACGCACAAGACGATGCATGGTAGAGATGGACATATGATGGTAAGGTTTAGATAATATTGAAACAACCTGGCTGCACATGTCTTTCCTAAGAAATGTTCCTAATGCGACCATTGCACCATACCGCACAGCAGCTTCTGTCTGATGCAAATCCAGCCAGGAAGAAGAAACTCTTATTAATACGCCTCTTTCAGAAGCCAAGTGCAAACAGTTTAAAAAATTACATAACTGTCAACTTATTATTCATAAAGAAGTTCTACCTTGCTTGCACGCCAAACTGCACAGGGTGTCAAAATCTTGCCAATGATGGTCACAGCAAGAGATCTCCATGAAGATTCTAACCCTGGCGTCTCAAATAACTCATCCAGAAGCTGGTCCACCCCAATAGCACGCATGAAATAGATTCCCTTAATGATCTTGTAATTGCAATCATTCATGTAAGTATCTCAAGAGCAAAACCCAGGCGTACAGAAGTTTCATCACCAGATTTTGACTTGTATAAAAGTTGGGGAGTATTTTCAAGTCCACAGCAATGTGCACACACCTGCAAGAAGCTGATTCGAAGACCAGGGTCTTGGTCCGGTTGCAAGCATGCACTGAACAATGGCAGAAGAGACTCTAGATGAGGGCCCACCTGTAAATGAATTCTCATATTCTTAGACATATTCAATGACACATTCAAAATATAAATCTTGGAGGTAAGCGTGAAATCAATCAAAGAATTACATACAGCATCGTTGGCATTCCGCATGAAAGTTTGAAACATAAGTTTCCCTGGCAGGCCCGAAGACCAGCCTTCGTGACCAGCAGTGACAATATCCAATACATTGTGAACATACTGCACGTAAAGCTCTCGCGCTGATTTCATTCCTAATGCATGGGCAAGATCTTCCAGAACTTGACCTGATCTCTTTTGGAGCCGTGTATTTCCATCAACACTTTGGACCTGCAATCCCCACAGTTTAACATACTTGGAGTCGTTCGGTTGTCAAAAGCTCAAGAGACATTTTTCATGATAAAATAAGAAGGAAATGCTCACTTGAAGGAGCAAAACGAATATCTTGAAGGACGACGATTTGCACAGTACTCCAGCAACTTGAATTAAATTAGTCACAACTGAAAGAAGCTGCAAAATTACGTAGTTGGTTCCTCAGCAGTAAATTCCGCAACCTCTGGGAAAGTTGATTATACAACATTATAATTAAAGAGCAGGAAAGAACACTACACAACAATTTTGTACAGCAGGAAAAAATTTCCCAAAGAATTAGTTGGTCTACCTGATTCTGAACAGCAAGATGGTCACAGCAGGATAGGTCTTTATCATACAGCTTATCACAGATCTATCCATGCGAAAACTAGCAATGGTTCATTCACGGATCTATGAATTAAAAAAAGTCAATACCTAATATTAATTGAGAAGTAATACAAAATAGCGCCTAAGTGTAGAAAACTGCATATGCGCTAAAGAAAGACTTTCGCAAGTTGTTTAAAAATGATGCGTCACAACAAAATAAGCAGCGAACACAAGCATACAAATTTAGCAAGCAGCAAACCTTCGCAATATGTTTCTCCTCGATTGCTTTAGTAGGCGTTCCATACAAAAAGGCAGCCATAACAACAAGAGCGTTTGCTTTCTGTAAAGTAAGCAGAATGTAATATTCAACATCATATGTAATCATGAACCAGAAAATGGAATGACAAACAATTTTCTTATAATACTTAATATTCATTTAGATAGAGAATATGATCTTCTACCTGTGCTCGACTTGCTTTCGTATTACCCAAATGTTTTAGAGCTAGAGGTAACCATTTTCTAGGAGACACATGGAACCCAACAATATGTATGGTAGCAACAACTCGCTTTGCAACCCTTACATCATCGTCTCCAACTGCACTGCACTGACTCACCAACATTATCATGTCAAAATTTTGGTTTGAAGATGTATAAGATACACTTCTACAAGCTTAATGCAGTATTTTTAAAGTTCCTGCAACGAAGTACAAGTCTTGCGAAATACACAAACAAGAATACGTGGTTTTTGATAGTCGGTTATAAAAGACCTGCAAAATGCTGGAATAAGAATGTCAAGGTTATCCTTTGCAAGTACTTCACCCATTACCTGGACATCCACAAACAATTCGAAATTAAGCAAGGAATTATTAAACTTCATCATGAGTGTGTTCTAAAAGCCTGCTCATATACATCGGTACTAGAAGAAAGACAACAAACCATAAGAGTGTGAAGATAGCGAGCTGCACTTAATCGGGTTGGAGCAGTCCATTGCTTAAGCTCTAGAAGAGCTGGTTCTATCATAGGTCTCAGGAATGCCTGTCACCCGTAAGAGAACAGTAAAGTCAGATCCTTAAGGATGTTTGGAAGAAGGGTCTTCCAGAAAAAAAGTGCGAGCGACAAGCACATCTTGTCATCAAACCACACACTAAACGTTGCTAAACCAGCATATGAGCTACCTGAAAGCTTTGAGACACTGACCATTAAAACTTGTGAACAGTCAAATGAAAACGTGATTACAGAAACGGGTGCATAACCAAATACTCTGTAACTAAGAGCACATCTACGATTTCAAAACCTATTTCCTTGAACGTCTAGTTGAGCTCATCTGATACCATACAAACTAATTGTCGGTTACACCACTTTTCTTCGCTTCAAGCATTGCACGACACCAAATTCACTTTTGTAAAAGCTTATAGCAGTTGGAAAAATTACCTCAACCATAAGCCGACATCCAGCTCCGGGTCTGCCTTGGTAAGGTTTTGGCAGATGTAGTGTCTCCACACCTGCCTCATCCTGCTTTTGGACCGCACCCTCGTCTGTAATCTCACTAGTGGCCCTCATCTGAACTTCCCTCTGCGAATACTTAGAAAATTCCTTCCGGAGTTCCTGATTAGTTAAGATGTGTAGTCCATGCACGCCACTATTTTCTCCTGCCATTGTGTTTTCTTCGTTGTTTTCCATGGCCTCATTTCCGGTGCTATTGGCGTCTGTATGTATCTCATTCTCATTTGTTTCTTCCTCATCTACATTAAATTTTCTATCCTCTTGCGTGATAGCTTGATCAACAATCGTGTCAGAAAATTCCTGTGGGTTACGATTGGAGATACTAACACTTTCTTCAGGTACATGACTTTGCTCACATTTTTGTAACTCAAGCTCCCGAGTGCCTTTCTCAAGATGTAGCACTTGAGTCTCATTTTCATTCTGAACTGCTTTGCCAAGCAGCTCCAAACTTCTATCCCCAATATTTGCAGTAGAAATTTCCTTAATTGAATTATTCTCCGTGAGAGCATGAGCCGAGGTGGACTCGGATTCCAATTCATTAAGATTTGTAATCCACTCTCGTTCTCTCTTCACCCTTTCTCTTTCGCATTCTAACCTTCGTTGTTCCTCCACTTCTCGCAGCTCTCGTTGATGCCGCTCTTCACATTTTCGATCCTCGTCAAGTACTTTCTCCAGGATTGCTGCATCTTCTTCTGGGGTTCTAAAGGGTTTGCCCGCATTGTTCTGCGCAAGCAGATGATTCACCATAATTTTATACTTTCCTTCAAAGTACTTCAAATGAATTCATCCACAAATGACTTGTGCGCAAACAAGACGAGTATCTTTCAGAAACACAAAAGTACGTGAATCCACCAAACAAAATTCTGTTGAATTCTCAGCTATGAGATAGTGCATCCGAGACATTTCCATGTTCCGTCTTACATACGTGTGTAACTTTAATATCTAGTTCGTCGATAAATCTCTTGTAGATCCTGCCAATGGCTTCAAGTTTCTCATACGTTGATACGGCTATGTCGATGCAGTCATCTGTTATACCCAGCAACAGAAGAGGAAGAAGTTCTGGGACGTGGAAGCGCGGGATTTTTCCAGAAACGACGCACTGGTGAACCTCCTCATCACTCATCAAGCTCACTTTGTAATTGAGCCAATTGGCAACACTGGAAAAAAACAGCTGCAATCAGAAACAGACAAGACGAATCAAATGCTGGATGATATCTACGTTACACAAGCATCGCATAATACATCATGACTTTCAATTAAATACTGTTTCACCCAATCTAAAAATTAACTTCGGTGGCAAGTGTGAGCATTATTCACCAAATGCACTTATGTCGGCTCGCGTCGACTCCATGCTGCGGAGATGAAGCTTAAAGCATCGAGAGAGAGATATTCACCAAGAAAATTGCCATCACGGATGGGATGCTCCAGACAAATCTAAAATATCATCATTCCATGGAAAAAAGTTCACCTCTCTGACAGTTGTAGAGTGATCAAATGCCAAGCACTTGGTCCCAGGTCCTAGCTGCTGAGCTACTAAACGTTGAGTAAGCCCGCATTGCATCATGGCGTCAATTGCTTGAAATACTGCAATTCTGACCTGCAAAAAAGTGAATTCGAAATTGATCTGGATTCAGTTCAGGCGTCAGAACACTCAGAGATTGACTTCCCATATACATCTTGAAAGATACATACGATTTAGAGCATAGAGTTCTCCTGGCCGCCCCAGAGCGTTTCCGTTCATCATCTTGTTTATTCTAGTGCTGCTGTCCCTTCTTCAAACAATCGATACAAATTTCGTTTTCATGCATCTTAGAATCCAAGTAAATAGCACAACTTGCATGCACGATATGCAGTTCAGTTTAACAGGAAAAGTCTTGTCTTACTCGGGAGTGAGTGTGACTGAGGCAGGGGATGAGGCCTTTAAGAAAAGCTCCGGTCTTGTTCCCGAAAACTTCTGGATCTCGGTTTGCCGTTATGATTAGAACAGTGCAAGCTCTCTTTTGCACCTCATGAAATTGATCGTAAAGGGTCACAGCCACTATCTATGGCATCACCAAACATTGTCAAGGAATAGGCAAGACCACATGCCTTATACATTCGTCCTAAAGCATAGACTTGCAGCTTGATTTGTGACTCTAGTCTAAGCTCTACCTTAGGTGTGCAAAAGCCCAAGCAAGTAATTATAACAGCAATGTCATTTATAGCTGCAATAGCCACATGCGCATATATTTAAATCTACAATGAATCGAGAAGATTCAAACCCTGTGCAGAGCATCAACAATGATTTTTAGTGTCGGAAGCTCGCATTGTGGAAGCAAGACGTCAATCAACAGCGAAAGTAAATGAAGCCGTATCTCCTCAGAGTCTTCTAGTACTGGTACCTGTCCTGCACCATTGCAACCATAGAATATATCATTTATCATCGATTTAAAAATTTAAAAAAATAAAACAAGATCAAAAAGTACAAAGAGTTCAATTACCAGTAAAGAAGATTTTTTTACTTCTTCAATTGAGCTCAAGATAGCTTTAGAATCTAGAGAAAAGATAAAATTTCAAGATAACAAGATTGAGATAGGATTTCAGGACAAAACAATCTAAAAAATTTGACTGTTACCCATCCTTTCAGACATGACTCGGACAGTTTCCTTCAAGGTCCAGTCCACCTGCAAAAAATTAACAAAATATGTGAGTACATCTAATAGAACGAACTGGCAACAGAGACATAGAAGCAATAAAAGTTCTGATTTTTGAACTTCGTTCATTGTCGACTCGCCATTGAAATAACAATCTAGGGTTCGTTGTTAACTCGTGTGTATATGAAGTGTAAACGTGATGGTAAATTTTCCCTAAGACCTGAATTGTATCTAGTATTACGAAGAACGCGCGAGAGGAACCAAGATTAGTATGAACGCTACTTAGAAGCTTCAGTTTATCAACTGGAAGCACGGAAAATCAGCTTTTATAGAACTGTTACTGAGTGCTGGCATACATACTACACTATGCATAGACATCACAGCTGTAAAACACTTGAAACAAAAATAACTACGGTATATGCGTCTCAAATGCTTTTGTTAATCGGATGGCTTTGAAACATAGAACAAATTTTGTGACTACCATGTAAGTATTGATTACCTCGATGAGTGACTGAGCTACTCCGCGAATGAGTTGAATCGAAAGCTCCCTGCATTTTTCAATCGGATCAGCAACACACTGAAGCGCCTTCTCAAGAATTACTTCATCCCACGCAGCCTGCAAGCCAATTAAATACTACTCTTATACTTCTTGCAATTAATTAGCTCTTAAACTTGAGGAACTCATGTAAAATTGGCGCTGACCTTCTTGTCAAATAACTGAATACCTGAAGAACGTCCATTGGAGGCAACGACCCTGATCCGTCATCTTTCAGCAAATACACTTGGAGTTTCTCTAATGCATCTCTTCGCGACTTTTGCTCATCAGCTGATAAGCAATTCAATGTCCTTTGAATCGTCTGCAAGGTGCATAGACTCCAATGCACGATGCTTTAATGAAAATTTGTCACAACATCCGAAGGATCAATCCAAAACAGCAGAGAAAACTAGTATCAACCTTAAAAAGGATATTTTTTCGCCCATATTAGGGATTGGAACAAAGTAATCGAGGTCAATGTAGGCCTTGTAACCGACTTCCGAATCCAGCAGAAATGGCCTAAATTCAAAGAACCTAATCTTCCCTTTCGGATGCATCAGAACACTAAAATAACTTCATCCATTATTTCAGTTTCGTAAATTCAGCACAGCGAACTACAAACAAAGATTCGAACGAGGAAGTAGAGACAAACGCGAGTCGAGTGTCATAGATAGAGGTTCCTTGGACTTGACTACGCTACCATTCAGGTTTCATATCTTGAATATAGGAATGGCTAATAAGGCATTGTAGGATCAATGGCAACATAATTTAGGACAGTGATAATATTGATATTACATTTCATGACCAAATTTTACACGATTTCCTAAAGCCGAAGCATACGGCCCATTCTAGAACTTGCTGATACAGAAATGAACAAATAGTAATAGGAAGAAAGGTCACTCAATACCTGAAGAAATGCAGACACCACTTCACTCTTCGTAACTTCAGTTGGATAACCGAGTTCATCAAGTAACTCTGACATCGCCACAGCCTACTGACTCTCCCTCCCAATGCGATCTTAAGAAGCACTCCAATTCAAAATCCACGCACCGGATCAACTTCTGCAGAACTTCTCACGGTGTTTCAAGGAGAACTGTCGCTCTCACCACTAAAATGAAAGAAGACCAGCAGCAAGCTCGCACGGAATAGGTTGACGCCCTCGTATGTACAACACAGAAGTGATCACAGCCTCCATGGTCCACAATCCAGACGCAAGGAGTGATTCTACATGCTGTGAAGAATCCATGGCAGGCACGAAATCGTTTTCTCTGCAATACAAAGACTCCGGCGAAGCAGTTATGTCCACGGTAAAAGGTCCCACGCGGCACCACATAAAGGTCGACCGCTGCTGGACCCTAACACCGAGGAGCGCGGTCGGGTCCAAAAACCACGAAATTCGCCCACGTGTCTTTTTACTGTTGCTTCTTAAAACAAATCGGTCAATTGAATTAAAAATGTGTTTCCCAGTGAAAGCGTGGAGTTGTATGTGTTCAACTGTATTTGTAATTTTTGAATTTTTTTTTTTAAAATTATTGATTGCTTTTCCACTAACCAACTATTGATATGTCATGTGTAATTCAACTTTAGGACTTGTAAAAAAATAATGTTTATAAATGAGTAAATAATAACCATGTAGGCTGCATATTGATAGTATTTGATCCTAATTTTTAATTCAGTGATGGACTTAATAACCAAAAATGATTTTTTGTCTACGTAAAGATACTATTTATTAATCAGCGGTAAACATTTCAATCCAAACCATTTTAATATTTCATGCACAACTGTAAACCACAAAATTTGTGCAAGATCAAAATTTAAGTCTTTTTATGGTTTTAGTTTCTTCACTAATTTTTTATTGAACAGTAGTAAAATCATGTATATTTGAAATACAAAACACACTCCAATTACCATATATCTATGAGGCTTTTGTTGTTAAAACTCTCAAATATGAATACAAAAAAATGGTATATGAAGAACCAACATATATCATAAATCAGAAAATTAAAGTTGAGCAACTTTTTGGTTGAAAATTTTATTTTTATACTTGAAATACTTAATATTTATATGTTCATGTATTTTACCAACAATTTAGAAAATGGAAAATTTATATGTTTCTAGAGGTATTTTGTATTTTAGCTTATGAAATAACTCAGTCCCTTCCAGTCTTCAATGTGTTGCTTGATAATGATTAGATTTATTTGTATTTTGGATAATGAAGCCAAAGTATTGTTGATTACCCACTCATACTTAAAGATAATGTCAGAGTAGTATAAAATTGGATTTAAAATGATTGTATTCTATTTTTGTTTTAGCAATAATATATAACCACATAATTATGATGCTTTCATTTTGGTCCTTGTTGTACTAGAATACCACATAAATGTTACATCACGATAATAATTCTTTATAAATAAAAGTATTTAGTTTAAAAATGTTGTTGTACCTGCAAAGTAGTATAACATTCCACAAAGATACATCCCTGATTACAAAATAACTAACACAAAAAAAGTTGAAAAAAGAGACACAATGATGTAAATTTCATAGTATGTTTTACATACCATTTTATAAATTGTAAACTTCTAAAAGAAAAGCTGTTTCATTATTCATCTACTACCACGTCTACATGGAAACACACATAACACACACACAACACACACACAAATACACATAATCTAACGACACTACCAAGTAGCGGAAAGAAAAAGAAATGGGAGTCAAAAGAAATCGCAAAGGAGAGGAGAATGAGGAGCAAGACAGGAGACACTAGCGGGGGGAATCGAACTCGGAACTCCAACCCGCGTAGAAATAGAAGGGCTGGAGAGGGCCCTTGGTGGCCCAGTACAACCCGCGCTGAGTCACCTTCCAGACACAGTACCGCGCTTCCTGGCATTCCAACCGGTCCACGTAGGATTTCCCTTTCCACACGGGGACCATCTTGGAGAACTGCCCCCACATGAAGGTGCAATAGAAGAAGGTGGTGCCGAACACGTTCTGGTTGAAGTGGAAGTAGTAGTCTCCTTGCTGCTCGATGTAGATGGTTCCCAAATCGTCGTCGCCGGATTTGCATCGCACCCGCACCTGCGACGTCGTCTCGTTGATGATGTCCACACTTCCTTCGTCTGTGTACGCGTACGCGTATTCGCTTAGTAATGGCGCTACGAGCAGGAACACGGATAGCACTCCCACTAGGCTCGCCATGTCTGTGAATTGCGGTGCGCTGGTGACCGTAAGTTTTTTGGGTGTCGCTTTGCGTGAGAAATTATTGAGTGGGTTGAGATTCCTGGGTGGAATTCGTCGTTAAAACGCCATTTCGCTCTCTAATTTCCTTGTCGTAAGTTTTTGACCTAAATTTTCTTTCTTGGATTGCATTTAAGATGCGCTTTTAGGATGGTGAAACCTATCTCGCTCTCAGCCAGGCTGGTCTATGTTTGCAAATTTTTCTTGGTATGCAGTATTTTGGTGTGCTATGTTGCTGGTACAAGTGTAGGCAGTGTCAAGAGTGGCGTAGATTCATAGCCCTAATGTTCAAGCTCGTTAGAATTACACTATGTTCTTCAGTCAGAGGAGCAGTGGCTGCAACTATCTATCACTCATTGAGCTCACGAGCAGGCTGCAAACCTCTTTGTAATGACATCGACATTGCTTTGCAGGATGAGAAAGGATATGATGAGAAGTAGTGCTGCACAGGAATGTATCACTTTTGAGTGCCAGGATTGGCTCATATTGCAACGAATGTGCTTTCTTCGAAGTATTGCAAATATTATTGTTTTCCTCTTCTTATCCGAATACGATTTCTCCAACTTGAAGTTCTACGTGCCAGGCAGGTGAGGAGCAGGTAGTAGAAATGTGTTACGTGAGGCTCTTGTCAATTAATACTGCACGGAACTCAGATCTCACATGATTGAAACGATTCGAGATCAGGATTCGGAAATCCTTTCATTGATACTCATCTGATGCTCTTCATATTCTCTACTCGGTTTTAAAAACTGAGCTGTTTTACGTATATTAACAGCATTCTTTTAGTCACAATTCATGCATACTAATGAAGTTGACCAAGCACTTGTATTCTTCTAGTATTGCTGCATGGGGCTAAAGACTGATCTAATTTTTTCAGGCTCAGGTATGAGTCTGCTCGGCACTAATGACATTGGTTGAAATCCAAAATCATTTGTTACGAAGGTGAGATTCTTTTGGTTTCAGTTTTGCTGTTATGACTGATGCTTGGACCTCATCGTTGTGAGTGATTACATGACACCACAAGCCATCAAAAGCAATGTGGGGGTCATGGATTATAAAGTACTGGTACGTAGAAGTTTCATACTGACACAATCAGTGCCTTCAAGTGCTCAGATCGCCCAACATTCTGTTCATGTTTTCACCTCACCTGGAGGTTTCCTCGTACAGTAGTTATGGTGGTTGGAAATCACACAGCATGCATCTTCCAACGGCCCTGTTGAATGAATCGTAACACACGACTTGGATCATATTAATATGTGAATAAGTGGGTCTATACCGATAACATAAAATGATCAAAGTGATACATTATAAATGAAGACATAATCCAAAAACGGTGATGCTGTTTACTATCAGCAATTTCATTCTTCACATTATGATATATGAAAACATTAGACTCAGAATGCTATAGCAGAGAAACTGCGATAAGTATGCATCTTTGTCATTTTTATGCAGCGATGAGACAGCAATATAAAAGTAGTCAGTGGTAGTAGATTAAACCCTATACAAAAGGAGGCTATTGAACTTCGATTTCAATATGGCTAAATATAACCAAAAGTTTTGGAAATAAACAGATTGTAAAATCAAAGCATTACAATGTGTTGAGTCCAAAATATATATATATATATATATATATATATAATTTCTTCAGGTTTAATTACACAATCATAATGATTATTGCTCAGGTTAGATAACTCCATTCTCTTGTTAAACAAATGTTCTGAAGTCTTGTTGACTCAAAAGAATTTTTGACGCACAACTTCAAAAATTGATATTACGTATATTAAACGAAATAAAATCTTACAGTGTTGCTCATCTGGTCACATTTACTAAAGTAAATAAATTTCGAAATATTTCACTTTTTACTAAGATTCAAATTTATACACACATACATGCCCACACACACGTACTTACAAAGTTATAAATAAAAGCATGAGTTTTCTTCTCTATACATACAAAATAGTCCATAATTAGTATATATATTTATATATTTTTTGATTTAACAGCTTAAATTAAATTTCATTAATTTGTTTCATCAGATTTACTCTTGTAATCTTATGTTTTGAATAACAATTACAAAAATTGTCGCAATTTTGAATTGCAGTTGTATGATTTTTCAAATAATCATTTTTATAGTAATACTATTTTTTTATTTTTAAGTTATTGAATAGGCAATAGAATCAAATAGTATTACAGCCGTACGTTCTATTGCAAGCACCAATTGCTAACTTGTCCTTGCCCAATCACTATTACATTATTTACCTCCACTATTACAACCATGGAAATCTGTAAAAGCTGTTCTCAATTTTGGAGTACTGAAATTAGAGTTGAAACTCATGATCAATAAGGAACAAGTTTCCTTTCAATTTCACTTTTAGCAAGGTTCCCTCTCACTCCAAGAGGCCAGACAGAAATGCATCATTATATTATATTATATTATTTTTTTGTTTACTTTGGCCTGTAGCAATTATACTAGAATTTTGTCCAAATATGTATATCCAATGCAATATTGCACACCGTAGCGTGGATTTTCAATGAAATAACTTTTGCCTCAATGCTCAAAACATCTAGACTACCTGCTGTACAGACCTACAAATCATTGAGCGCACTTCCCTGGAGTTGGTATGATCCCTGTAATAAACCCACATTGCATTGAAAACAGAAGGAATGAACTCTGATTTCAAACCAGACGAGTTATACCTGTAAAAACTGAAACCAATGAACGTGAACTCGTCCAGACACACTCCTGTAAGATACTTGAAAAAGAGAGATTCCACTGTGCAATATTTTTTCTGATGAAAGTATATAAGAGACCATTACGTCTGGCCTGTACAAAAATTCTCAAAACTACAGAATTGCACAACTGCTAATTCAGCATTGGTGAGATGAAAGTAAATGAAGTGGCTATAAACAAGAAGTTTGTGGAGGAAACAAGAGGCTTGAAGTGCGATAAAAACTGGTGTTAAGCACTTTTCCTCCTCAATGTCAGAAGAAGCCCGAAATGGTCACTAGGCAGCACAGGGTACCTTATAATCTGGACTTTCCCCTTCACTTTCTTCTCCTTAGGATATGTGAGATCAGGAATCGGTTCGGTTCCCACCATTTCAATGCTCACAGCATTGAAATCCCCAAGCTGGCAGAACATACGATCTACCCTCTTCCGCAAAGAGCGGTAGCCAGATATCATTTTATTCGCCTTGGTGTCATACGTAAAACCATCCTGACCTGGGCGCAACTGCAGCCAAGCATCAAACCAACCTGAGGGTAGTGGGGGAACCCCATCCGTTTTTTCATCCCAATTCATATCTCCGCCAAAGATCACATTAGGGAAATCTTTCAACATTAACATAGCTTCCTTCGCCTGTGCGACCCGCTCAGCACTGAACATCTGGTCCCAGGTAGGTGGAGCTGGGCAAGGACTTTCCAAATGTGAGTTGGCAACCAACAGTCTAGCCCCATTACCTACATCTAATTCTGCTAGACAAAGTTCCCGACCCATTATCGAGTTACGAAATGGGCTCTGCCTGAAGGATACTACCGGCAGTTTGCTCAGCACCATGCAGAAATATCCTCGTTGAGCAGCCATTTTACGATTGACAGGGCAATTGTACGATTTCCACCAGCTCGCTTGTTCGAAAATTCGGTATATGGTCTCAGTTACTTCTTGGAAGAAAACAACATGCGGTCGGTGCTGCAAGATGACGTCTCCAATCGCATCCAATCGAGCTTGCAGTTCCAAATCTTCACGGAACCACACATTGTAGCTCAATACGGTCAGGTCGGCAGTTGGCTTCTCGAGCCAAGTCCCCTCGGCCTCTATGTACGCCAGTTTTTGCTCCCTCGACAAAGAGGTCAAAGGAACGAACTCTTTCTCTTTTTCAAGATCTGGAGAACTCGACGAAGAATCAACGGCATCCTTCCCCAGTGTAACAGCTGAGGAACCCTCTGCAGACATCTTTACTTGCATTCGGGATATCCTCTCTTTGTGCAGGTTCTTGAGCAAATGATTAGACTCTTCTTGTATATCTTTCTTTTTCTTACCATCCTTCACGTCAAATTCATCTCCTCTACTATTGGACTCAGAAAGATCAATTACTTCCACTTCCTTGGCTTTGTGCTTCCTAGACTTGAGGTTTTGGCTGCCACTGGCAAAATTCAGACTCTCGTCGTCAAACCCCGTTTCACCTGTGACAAGGCTCTCCGCCTCAACGCTCTTGACATTCTCAAGCAGTGCAGCTTCTTCGACACGGCCAACCTCAGGCTTCACCCTGGCACTTGCTCGCAAAGGTCGGAACGGTGAGCCAAGTACTGAGATTCCTACAGTTGATCGACCTGTATCGCACATTTCACAGAATGCAGTCTCCCCACTGTTCTCGAAAGTGCAGGCCTCGCATGTCCATTTCGCATCGCCAGAACCTGGCAATCCCGGAGCAGGCATCAAGCACACACCACAAGCCGATCCTGCATCGTTGATGAACGTGCAAGTCGCACATGCCCAACCCATTCTCAACCGCGTCTGAGGAGTCGTTCGTGAATGTGGGGAGGTACTGATCGATCGAAGAGCAGTGCAGCCGCGTGATAAACCAATTGGGAACAAGAACGCAGAATTGAACGCTACCTCAAATGCTCGAGCAAAAGATGGGATGCAGAACGACCTTGGGAGAGTTGCATGTTTCTGAAAAGACCCTAGACGTCTGAAAACGGGTAACTCATCTAGCGGCTTCACACGCACTTGAAGCAGCATGGAATTGGTACAAACACAAAACTTCTTGACCAACATATGACATCTGATGCCCGCACAATTTTATGTCACAAGGAAGTGATTAAATCTTAGCTTGGTGATAAACTGTGACCCGGAGCTAATCACTCCTCTCTCCACTCGGCGCTCAAACCCTAATCCTCGTCATTTTCTTCCACAAACCCACGACGAAGACTCACTTCAGAACAATGTCACAGAGGAATCCTCTCACAGTGCGCTGTTCAATCAAGAGAAGCAGCATGTCATCCAACCACCTGGAAAAACTTCTAGCAACTACGCTTGGCATCTAAAACTTCAAAACCAACAAGAAATCAAAGCTCACGAGGCAAAAAACTGCGAAGCAAATGCAAATCACAACACTCCATTGCTCTGCTCCAACACACACAGCTTACCTGGGTGAGCACCCCTCCGTAGAATCCAACAGGTGCTTGAATCCACCGAGACTTGCAATTCGACTGCCATACTTGTGAGTGCTGAAGGGAGGACATTGTCGGCTGCGAGAGAACCGATCGGTAACGGATGGATGCGAAGAACCGCTTACCGACGGCGTGGAGCTCAAATTTGAACTTGAAATCCAAGCTTGAAAACGGAAGGAGCTACATCCGAGGCTCTTCATCCATGGTATTAAATGGTATGTGAGTGATTCTTACGTTTGTTTCAGGGTATTTGGGAGAAGGCCAGGGGCCATGACTTTGGATGTGAGAGGTTACTGCATTTTGAATGTAAGACATGTGTCATAGAGACTGTTTTGCATAATAAGAACATATCTTCTTAACCAATTAATCTCAGGTTTAACTCTAGGTAGTGTTTTTAAAATTTAACCAATTTCATATGCTTATTAGTTAAACTACATCATATTTTAAAACATTGCATCTTCTATTGGACTACTCTTGTCTTTAGACTACCTTTCCTTACTTGCATCATCCTTGAGCTATCAAACTTAAATTATAAATAAAAAATTAAACTTGTTCAAACAATTCATTTATTTTAAATATTCATTTTCCGTAGTACCTAATCTCAAAGCTGATTCTTGGTAGCCTCCTAATAATATCACAATCCATAAAAGTAAAATATAAAATCAAATCAAATCAATGAATGAATCTGTTTGCCTTGAAACAGTCAGGATGAAGCAAGACATAAATGAGGCACGACCAGTCCATTCCACCGAAGACCAGAATCTGTAGGAAACCTTCCCCACTCTGACCATCCACCTTCGCCGAAACCATCTCCAGGTTCAGTCAGTGTCGGCACCTTTCAACGGGTTCAGAATCCTTGCGATGAATCCTCCTAATTGTGTCAGCCCAAGCAATTTCCCTGATAATAGCACATGCCCTATTGCATTGCCTAGATTCTGAGTAGCATGCACCACGCCGCCGAACGTGACGCCTCTGCCCTCCATGTCCACACCGGATTCGCTCATTCAAAGCAATTTTGCAAATCTTAGGCGCCGTTTGTCATATTTGGCTATATGTCAGTGCGGCGTTGCATAGAAGTTGGCACGTTAGCATGGTGGTCACAGTTTGGGGTTTGACTCAATTGTAGACAATTTTGTCCTTAGTTGCATGTGGAAGCAGAGATGGGATTTCCATTGAGCTGGCACATACATTCACATTGGTGTAGTGGAAGTTGCAGGAGGTAGCTGCCCGGATGTTTGAAATTTTAATGCGCGGATACAGTTATCCTAAGTGCATGAATTGTTAGCAGAATGAGTTTCATTCCAATTGCGTTGTCTTCGGGAATTTGCTTGAGGCGACAGAGTTGCTGATTAGAATAAACTATAAGTAATTGAGAATGACATGTGTCCGATCTCAGTCGTGGAAAGATAATTCTATGAAGCTTTGATTGTATTTTATTTCTCGAGATTGGTTGATCCAATTCGGGAGAATAATGTAACCTGATGCGATCTCTCATGCAAGGAAGATGCAGACTTCCAAGGCTGTAATCGGTGGAAGATGCCACCGCTGATACAGAGTCATTAACGACTAGAAAAATTAATCAAACCATTGTAAAAATGAATTGTTCAAAATGAGGAGTTGACCAAAAATGAAACCCTGCTAAAGTTCAAGGTAGTTCCTACCTACTGAACAGATTGAGAGACTACTGATTTGAATGTACACAGTAAAGCCGACTTAGATTCTAAGTTTCCACCACTTCCAGCTGGGGGCAATGCATTGTTTTTTCGGAGGAGGAGCGGCAATGGTCTGATCTTCGGGGACATAATGCGTCCGAGGCTCTCTATGTAAATTGAACTTGCCATTCGCTTCACTGATAGTAATGCGCTTGTAATCACAGCAGTCGTCGGACGTCACGACGACCTCCATCCCCGTTCCTTCAGAGACCATTCGAAATTCTTGGTAAGTATCGTGGTAATCCACTAGCATCGTGTGTTTTGAACCACTTCCGATCTTGCCGAAATCCACGAAGTAGCGCTGGACGCCCGCTTTCATGCTCAAATCATACTGCGTGTTGTTTACAATCACTGTTCTACTCGATGCCATGGCGTAGCTGATCCTCGCCCTAAAAGATTCCACCACAGGCAGAACTCCTTCAACCACGATACCGAACACGACAAGAACGCAACTCCTCTAACACCACTGCTTGAGTGCAAACCACTCAAAACAAGCTTTCAGCTAGCAAAACAGAATCAATCGTCTAACAAGCAACAAAACATGCTTGGAGCGAAACGAAACTGAACGAGCCCGGGATGACACGCATTGCCAGGCAATGTGAGCACAGACTGAGATCTCACCACAACTATGTACACGTCCGAGTAAAACAAGCCGCGGAATGTAATATCCTCAAGTAGTCGTCGCTATTTAAGGACAAGTCACGGCCATTGAAGATCACAGCAAAAAAATGTTGCGTAGCTGGCGCAACCTCCGCTCAAGCTGCGGATCCCGAGAAAGCGCCAAGTCTCAAGGTACGCGCTATCTGCTTGCAACGGCAAGCTGTCTGCGTAAAGCTGGTCGGACAATGTTGAATAGTCACAACGTCGACGAGTCGGATCGAACGGGAGACAAATGCACGATCGTTTAATCAGCATCCCTGCTCTCAAGGGATTCCAGGAAAGAGAGGCAGAGGCCCCATCCCGCCGAAATTGGCCGCTCGAGCGGGCTTTGACGTCGATCGTGATAAGTTGGATGGGTCCTTGAGATTCACGAGCCGTGGCTTAAATCGATTGAAGATTCCGTCCTTGCACTCCTCGTTCACACTTGAATTGACCGGATGGTGGAGCATGCTCAATTGCGTGGACTAGAGTTTAGAGTGAAGCCATGTGGACCAATGGGATTGGATTGTGGATTGAAGAGTTGTTAAAGTACTTTATTCATATTATATTTTTTGTTGAAATGGATTAGAATTCTTTTCAACCACAACATGTGCATGTAGGATAAGATAGTTTTAGAGGGTAGCTTTTGGTGGAACCCATGACTTTTTAATCAATTATTTATGCTTTTTATTGATATGCTTTAAAAGTTATGTATCATCTTTTTTTTCTTTCAGTTTTTTTTTTCTCTTTCAGCAAGTTTTATTTTTTTATAGAAACTTTCTAAAAAATTTACTCATTTATTTATTTTTCTTTTCACATCTTTTAATGGGCAAGATGAATAAAATAAATTTTTTTATTTATTTATTCTATTTTTCAATCTATTTAGAAACTTTAATTAATAGCAAAGAAATTTCTAAAATAAATCATTCATAATAAAATTTTAGTAATTTATTTTTTGGTTAATTTTTGTTAAGTTAAATGTTTCATCTTATATTTTAATAAAATAAAACTTAAAATGGTCTAAAATTTAGTTCTGATGTGTTTTATTTTGTTGATTGGTAATTTTATGTAATACTATACAATTCAGAAAAATATTGTTTCCAAATAATAATAACTTTATTTATTTCTAGATCTGATTATACAATCTATTTACAAATATAATATTAAAAATATACTAAACTTCTATTTTGAAGAATAATACAAGCACATATCTAATATATAATATTAAAGTAAGAAAATGAAATTTTAATTTTAATTTACAACTTTTTATTATAATATCATTTCAAATACTATGTTATATTATATTAAAAAAATACAAGATCTTCTTCTTTTTATGTTGCACAAAATATTTTGTAACAGATTTTTATATAATATATTTTTTCTCTCTCTTATACTCTTTTCTTTCTATCTCCCTCTCACTTTTACAATATTAAAATTATTATTAATTCTGCTATTTTATTTTGAATAATAGAAATAAATCCTACTATGATAACTTGCTTGAAAATAGGACAAAAGTAGTAATTTAATTTCAAATGTTGATATAATAAAAATTTATTTATTTATTTTAAAGGACTTAAAATTTCACTCTATATATGTATAATGTATGTAGTATTACATTGGTTATATGACATGGTTATCTTTATTTTCAACAATCCATTTGAAATAACAATTTTTTTTTTTTTTTTTTTTTTTTTTTTTAATAATAATAATAGGAAAAGAGAAAGATATTTTGCAAATATACAAGATTGTAATATCTACTATGAATGGGAGAGAAGCAAATAAACAAACTTTCTACTCACTACTTGTATTGGAAATTCTTTATATATCTTCCATATCTTAATAGAAAAATAACAGAAAAGCATAGTTAATTTTCTTACAAAATAAGATTTAATTTTTCTATCTTTTTTATGAGAATGTCTACAAAGTGTAATAAATCTTGGATAAAATATTAATTATCAAAAGTATAAAAACTAAAAATGAAAACTATTTGATTAAACTTACAAAATACATGCAATTTTTTAAGATGCAAGGTTGATTTATTTCTTACTGTAAATTATACAGTATTTTTTTCGTAGAATCATGCATTTATAATCTTCTTATAGAGACTAATCACCATTTCTATAGAATAAGATGGTTAGACTCTTTAGAATTGATTATACTAAAGAAATAACTTTATAGTAGACTAAAAATTCATATTTAGATAATCTAAGCTAATGGTTGAAAAACATCTTTGACAAAATATAAAAATATTCAATTAAACTTTAAAGTATTTTATAAGATATATTATATAATATTTTATTAAAATTTAAATTGCACATTTGAACTAAAAAAAGTTATTCTAAGAAAATATACTTAAAGTGAAAGATAAAAAACTCCTCGAAAATGTAAGAAATTAATTTGCTTAAGATAGCACCAAATACTTTGAAAACATACCTATCTAAAAAATTTGTGCAATTTATTTGAAAAGATTATTTGATTCTTAAAAATATAATAGTTTCAAGAAATACAAGAAATATAAGAAAAAAATAAGAGTTTTATTTTAATACAAATATGAATTTATTCTAATAAAACTTTTAACATTTTTTCTACCTAATCTAAGCAATTAGATACACAAAAAAATTAAGATGCATACACCACCTTTTTAATCCTACTAATATTGTATATGTAATCATAGATGATCTTAAAATTAAAACAATCTACTTCTAACTTTAATTTTTTGTCTTATTTTACTTTATTGGCATTTTATATGTTTTTGCTTCAAAAGACTTAAATACCACTTAATCTTTAAGTTGTAAAAGTTTTGTAATAAATTTATTAAATAAATACTATATCCTTTTATATTAAAAGTAATTATAAGACATTATTTATCAAAGATAATTAGATTGCATTGAGATTTTTGGAAATTTTCTACTTATAATATCTACAAATCTAAGTTTTAACATAACAAAATAGTAAAAAAAAATAGGATTTCTAACTTGTATTTTGATTTTAGTAATGAAGCAAATTTGTTTAAATTTATTGTAGGCTCATCTAATAGTATATTTTAAAATAGAATATTAACAATAATAGAATCAATGCTTTTATTTTGTATAGCAAGGAAAAAACTATCTATACTTTAAACAAGTGTCTTAGACAAAGAAGAAGAAAAGAAAAGAAAAAAATATAGACAAAAGCATTATCTATTTTCTAATTTGGAACTTGAAGTTGTTTTTCTTAATGGCAAAAGTAAATCAAAAATAATTATTGGTTTTCTAAATATTTATCAAAATTAAAGATTTAGAGAAAAAACTATTAATTTTTAATATGCACAATACAATTGAAGAGTCAAATTCTATTAAATAAAAATTATATTCTTATTTGTATTATATTTTTATTCTTTTTATTCTTTATAATTTTTAACTCTTACTTTTATGTACATACATGTAATTCAATATATATATATATATATATATATATATATATTATATCATTTTTGCACATATATGTGGTCTAATATACAAGTATATTTTTATGTCTTTCATATAATAAAAAACTAGACAAATAAGCTGAAATAATAATATAAAATTAAATCAAAGCTTATAAATTGAGATTAAAAAATTAAATTAAATTACACAAAAATTATATATATATTAAAGATATCATTTAAGTAATCTGTAAAGTTATATCATACAAGATATTAAAAAATAAATTTATTATCTCCTATTATTTTTAAAATTTTTACCTTGCATGATACATCATTAAAACTAAATTTTGATGTTTTAGAAAATAATAAGAGATCTTATTAAGAGCATTTAAAATGCAAAGAGTACTTACAGGAAGACAATTAATTATTATCAAATAGATAATTTTTTATTACAGCATATGACAAATTCAATTGCCACTAAATGTATTTTTGCATTTAAATGATGAAAGATAGAATAATTTTGGTTTTACAAGAAACTAGAGACAATTGTCTAAGTAAATATCAAAAGAATATATTTGTTTATAGAAATAAAAATTTAAAGTCAAATTTTATAAATAGTTGACAAATTTGAGATTTTAATTGACTTCTATTCTTTGTTAATTACATATTAAAAAACCTTTGGACAAATAATTGACTTCTATTCTTTGTTACCTCAAATTACAAATTTTTGACTTTTTTCATCTTTTCCACAAAAAATTCTATCCTATTTTTTATTCTAGACTTTTCTATTATTTCTTGAATAAAAATATCTATTTCTATTGGGTTATTTTAATTTGATTTTAGGAAGAATATGTAAAAATGATAATTAACTAAAAATTAGGAATACTATTGATTCTATCTATTGAATCTAAAATAGTTAATTTAATAAAATTTATTTTTAAAAAAGTAATATTAAATGTAGACTTATATCTAAGAAAAAAATAAAATCATATCTTTAAACACAAACTAAAGAAATTTATTATATTATAGTATTAAATATGATATTTTTTAATATAATAATTAAATATAATATAGCATACTTTCATCGATAAAATTGTTGAGGAATAAATTTTTATTATGACTTTTAGAACTGATTATTCATTGTTATTTTGAAACTATACAATGTTTTTTTAAGAGCCTTAAACCAAATGCACCCTATTTATGAGCTTAGAAAAACCAAATATGGCATTGGTATATATATATATGTATATATATATATAAGTAATATTCTAAGTTTGGAAGGAGCCATCAATGGGGTTTGTGATGGTAAAGATCCATCACAGTACATTTCATTCAGTACTTGGGTGCAGTTTGACCTTTGACAATATGTTGCATGTCATATCATTCTTAAAGATTCTTAATTTAACAAAGGATCCTTCCAAGTGAATGTAAGATTCTACAATTCAAGATTTACAACTTTTATTAATGCAACGTATAATTTTTTTTGTTCAATTTTAACTTAAAAGTACATCTTATTTCTCACCTGCCCAGAGGGCTTGAAGTGAACATGAGTCATGTGAATTAGCAGTCACAATCTCATTGTCAAAGCTCATTTGATATGTTATGCAACAAAAGCAAAACATTTCATAATGCACGTCAACAAATATACAGTATTCTTAGCAGATGTAGAAAAACCTTTTCATTTGTGAAAGAAACTGACTGTCCTTCACAGTCAAATTGCACCAGAAGTGTGCCCCATTACATATTTCGATACCATTACCAACACAATTGAAGGTTGTCATTTATGTATCGAAGTTCATAATATTTTCGGCATCCAATTTGATTCTTCATCCACCTAAGCTGGGATTGATGCATACTCATCTAATTCAATTACCTGTACTCAAATAATGCCATCCTCCAAATGTTTTGCCTCCACTAGAAAAATACTCATACTAATGCTCAGACAATTTGAAGACCCTTACGTGTGAGTTAATGGGTCATGAACAATGTTGTTTAGTGCCGCAAGAACCAAAATAGTCGTGCAACAAATGGAGAATCGTTTAGTGGTCATTGTAATCTAAGGATGAAGACCAACAAATTCCACCTTATGTCACTTATATTTGCATTCGTAGTTTAAAGCCAGCTTATTTGTGAAAGAATTTCAATTCAATTTGGAATACAGAAATAACTGGTGTCCACTGTCAACTGTTGACAAAGAAGCGAGAAATAGTACGATGTAAATCAATTTCGTACAAAAAGAGAGAAGAAATGGCTATTCGAAAGGGAATTATGCCATGGTGTTCAAGTGTATTAGGCTGACGAGTAGACTTATCACTGTACAGACAATTTTAGATTATGCAGAGTTGCTACTATAATACTTCCTCTGAGAAGAGCAAGTAATTTAAAGATCTCACACAGCTACCAGCATAATTTACAGAAACTATGACATAAGATTTCATGTACCCAGCAAAATAATGGTGAGATCAAGATGCCAGTTGCCGTTTAGCACTGGATAGTCGACGAACTCTTTCTTTCTTCCGCAACAGGCACTCTCCACACCAACTAGAGAAATCACGCTGGTACTTCTTTAGCTCCCGGAATTCAGAGCTGTCAGAAATGAGTGACACATAATCTTAATATCACAAACAAAAGGAACAGAAGAAAACTTCGCGGAAGAAATTAATGCCAAAGGAGGAAAACAACAAAAATTATTGAAATAGATATAGTACTTAGACATTACTTGTATTATCCATGATACAAATGACCGGTAGATTTAGTGAAAACAAGACTTCACCTGCGACACCAAAGAATCAGGTTTGTACGCTGGCCAGAGGTAATAGCCTTTGCACCATGTCGGTGACGACCGGCATGTAGAATGGCGTGACCAGGTACATGAGAGTATTCCAATACTTCCTGCCAAACATTGAAAAGTTGGTGGATATTAAAGAAGTTGCAGTTACCCAATGACTCTTCCAGAAAAGTGCAGCATACAAAGAAGTGCATTCAATTGATAAATCATGACTTGCCCGGTCAAGGAGAAAGCGTAAGGTCGTGCTTCTCAGTACCTCAGGCCGTGCCTCGCCATTCACATGTTTGTCACATCGAACACCACGGAAGAAGAGCTCTCCCCCATCAAACTCCTTGCCAAGGCAGACGTTTAGTGTCACCTCAGAGTCATCAACATGAAAGCCTGTTTTGTCCACCAGATTTTGATAAAACTCAGCCATCTAAACTAACTCTCAAGTATGGAAAATTTCTCATCAGAAGAATGATTCAAAATTCAACTCGCTATGAAGAAACAAACAATAGGTTAATCAGTACTCAACAAACCCAGGTGTCTTTCGTCTACTATCTTCATAATGCGAAAATTAAAGGTGCAATCTTCTTATGGAGGCGTAACAGAAACAAAAGGCCGCTACCCTCCTAGTGATGCTATATACTAAAAGGTTAATGACCTACGCAGACTCACCAAGGTCAAGATCGCGATCCATTGCATACTCCACAACAAAACCATGGTGAGTGTCCAAAGAAGATCCACCAACATTGAGAAACAACACTGCCAAAAAAGATATCACACAGTCGGTGAGAAAAACACAACGATAATACTCACAATGTGTAAAGAATTAATAAGACACTTCATGGTTCGAAAAGGCTGAAAAGCGCAAGGGAGGCACCAGCAGCCATGGGTTTCAAGTAGCGGATCATTAGATGATTCAACATGGACTCCATTCCAATGTCATCGAGAACAGCTCCGTAGTTGTTCATAGTATTTGGACGCATGACCTTCACTCTTGCTTCCTGTGCCCATCTCTCAAAATGCTCTACCTGGACAAAACCGATCACAGAAAAACTTGTCACAAAACTGCCTAAATTGGTGTTCATCGGGGACACCATAGTAAGAAATATGGGCACAAAGTAAACAGCTCGTTTACGTGATAGATTCCATGAATACTTAACAGTTGTTTTCCATGTTTACTAACACTAAAGAATCAAACTAGGGAAATTAAACATGTCTGGATATAGAAGCAATTGAGATGCAAAATAACCCTACAAATGTGCACAAGCACAAACATTGGAACTACCGTAAGTTACGGGTACATACTTCCTCCAACATTTTTACGCAGAACGAAGGTTTCAACATGCTGAAAGTGAAAACCCCTGAAGAGTGTTCGGTCAGAATGCGGCGCAGAGCAGTCTCCGATCCGTCCTTCACCGCATCCAAGAAGGAGTTCACAAAAAAGCGCTCGGGATCAAGCGTGTAGAGTTCAAAATGTAGTGGCTGCAGTATTATAATATATTTTGAGTATATGCATCTGAAAGCATGAATTTTGAGTAGCACGACTGATTTTCATTATGCAATACAACATCGATCCAGAAGATGCTGCGTTACCTGATAATTATGCCTTATTCTTTCTCTGTACTCCCGATGTTTCTGCGAACATATTCAAGCAAAATAATGAACGCCGACATCAAATAGACAAGATAGACTAACTCATCGAGATGGGCATGACCAATTTCCCGGTATTTTTAAAGATACGTAATGATGCAATTGTTCCAATAAACTGCTCTTTTTCTCATGAACATGATTGCCTCATTGCCGAAGATGCGAAATAACCATATCTACAACTAGCCCTAAGAAAAAGAATATGCCTGTAGTTCGATGCTTAGGGTTTCAGGAGACTTGAAATTTTGAAGAGGGAACTCCTGAGTAACACCTCAATAACGCTTTCGCTGACCTTTTCTCCCTGGAACCAGTGCTACTTGTGCACCGCATGTCCGAATATGAAGGCTGAAAGAGTTCAGGGAAAAATACGCCGAATCAAGCTTTCGCTTCGCATACTCCGATCCAGTTAACTCTATATTGTTCTCTCGTAATCTGAGCTGGAGTATTCGGCCAGCCTCTCATTGAAAGCAACAAGAAAAGGGTCTTTCCAGATAACTTAAAATAAAAATTTAGGAAGTATAAACCCTATATCAGAATTACCTTCGCACGCTCTCCATTGGGACGATACTTGGACAATATCCTATCCAACAACACCAATTTCTTTTCGCGAGAGACGTTCAAGAAGCCGGACGGCAAATGCTGCTCCATGGTACTGTACAATGCGGCCGGATATTCCAAGTCCTCCAAATCGTCATAATTTTCCGACTTGTGGTTCACATTAGGAGTCTTCAAAAGACGCGGTATGGACACCACTCCGTCTTTCCCCAATTCTTCCTCTCGCGGTCGTCTCGACGGCTGCCCATTATTGCTACCTGGTGGCTTCAACCTCTTCCTGCTGCTCATGACTACATCCTCTGTCGCTGGAGCTGGTTCTTTCATCCTCAAAACCTCTCAAAACAACCACATACGGAAACCTCCAAAAACCCAAATCCTCGCCCTATGATCCAACCTACTCCAACACTCCACTCGCCCGCCTTTCACCACCACCAACTAAAACTCCGACTCCATCGCAATGCAACCACTTCTCTAACCCCACAAAAATCCTCGAGATAACTTATCTGGCCCCCCAAAAAAAGTTTCTCCAAAACATTAACGTTATGCAGCATGTTCCACAAGAGGGGTCGCTGTAATCCTGTGCATCTCGGACGATACGAGGATGTAGACAAGAGGGGCGAACGTCAACGTCAAAATCTCACCAACTCCAGCGTCAACCTTGATCAGCAATAACTGTGGACAGAAAGAGAGGAGAATACTGAGGCCGACGAGGACGGATGATACCCTGTTCATGCACAAGTAGTGAAATTATGCTTGGTTACTGATATCGGCAACTTTGCCCTCGGCGGTAAATCTTTGTTGCCGGTGGAGCAATGCACGAAATACTAACCTAGGTGAGGAATAATCTAGTCACCCAGAACTCTTGAAATAGATAGGCACCACTTTGCGTATTTCGAAGACAACACGAAGCTTTGAATTGGTTTGATCATGGTTAGACACATGGCGTTCAATTTTCACCAAAGATTGCACACAGTTGGTCTTGGCAACAGGTCGAACGCATAGTTTAGGTCTAGAATTAGGGTTCTGCTACAGCCTGTCGTTCTTTCTTGACGCTTTTCCTCGGCTTTGAGGTTCCTCCTCCAAGCAACGATGCGAATATGCAATGGTTGCTTTTGATGAATTTAATGTTATACCTTACGTTGACAGAGTAAGAGTAAATCAACTCGGGGTACTGCACATTCGCAGGTCGATTGTAAGCGTTTCAAGAGGAACCAAGAGGTCCAGACGAAGTGAAATTCGTCGAGAGAAAGTAAAAGAATGGAGCCCACACAATCTCGGAGTTTAAACCCAAAATCTCACTCTAAAATATTCTGGGTATCTTGACCCGGTATCACTTCACATATTCTTGGCATCCCAGAACAGTGGCACGGTGCTGGCAAGTTGCAAAGCATTGAAGCAGCGGAAAGGGTGTCACCATTGTCTCCCAGGCGCACACAATCTTGAGTCCAAGAACGTCAACACAACACACGGTGGGTCTCACGATATAACTACAAGCACCGTTTTATAAAGCTGAAGCAAAACACAGTGCTGACCCAAATCATTCTCACCAGTTTCCGGTGACAACATGGAGCCCCGCAAGATGGTTCGTAAACCAATGCTTGATCTCGACAAGACTGGTGGTTTGAGCCTCACGTCGAATTGCTCCATAACGGAGGGTTATCTTGAGCATGGACCTTCCCTAAAACTACAAGAGCATGGCACCAATGAAATGGAGATGGTTTCTGAATAAACATAGATGTAGAGGATAAGTTGTAAGGACTTCTTAGTTGAGATACGTGGAAGCCATTCAACTATCTATTTCTTATTTATCTTCTTAATTTCTTTGCTGTTGGGTTTGTTTGTCTGTTAGATTGTATAGATCAACTGTCTTTGCAAGACAAATCATATTTTCAAATTTACATATGTATATAGTTCTTCCGATGGCCATAAACACGACATAAAAGCTCCTTAAAAGTCTCAGGTTTTTTCACAGCGCATGCCTGCATTGCTTTGCGGACATCTTCCTACAACTTGGTATCTGAATCTCCTCTACACCTATTAGAGAGACGTCTCACACAGAAGCCAAGAATCCCTTTCACTGGTCTCCAATGGTGGAAAGTAGCGACTGAACCACCATGCAATACAACAAGAGCATTGCGAGGGCCTGTTTGACAGCGGAGCTTAGTGGTTGAGAGCCTGCGTTGGTGTGCAGTGGTTATCTATCGTAATTTGGTTAGGTATGCACAATTGCTGCTGAACAGCTCAGGTGTCGACCACAGGTGCTAGCATCTCCAGTTCGTTTGAACTGAAAGGCTGCATCAGTAGTGCGGAAGTGCGAAAGTGTGTGTCTCACGTCTCTCGACGTGCAGAGCCATGTGCACGAGCTGACTTGGTCAGATTGGAATTGAAATAGCGTAATATAAAATAAGATGGGAACTTTTTATAAATGTAAAATAGCATTCTAATCCATTAGGTTTTAAATGCTTGCGTCGAAGTTTTGTACAAAGAAACAACAAAAACGCTTACAAAACTAAAATGAGCATTACTGAAGATAGAGCCATTTCAAGAAGTTCCAGGATTTAATATATTTCTCTAGCATTGAAACAATTCCAACATTTTCCTAGTGATTTGCCAGAGACATGCCCAGCACACCTGCCTTCAGACCGCAATCCTCCTTTCTAGATTCTATCCATCACAACCTTGCAAAATTTGAGAATGTGCAATATCATATGAAGACCATCTACAATCCCGCCTCAAATTTTAACGTACATCCTACTTTAAACCAAGGCAGGTTCTGCGCCAAACGAAGGTTTCTGAATCTTGATAGGGGTTCGATGTAGCCGAATTGGAGTAGTAGACATGCCCATGTGCTGACGGGTGTAAAACTCAGAAAAATCAAGTCTGAAAGATAGAAACTTCAGATCTACATGTTGTTGTACTGGCAACTGTGCAATAAACCCTTCAAGGAGCGATGAGTATTCCCCAGCAACTCCATCCATTTCTTCCCCAAGAATTCGTAAAAAGTCGCCTGAAAGCTGTGAAGTGGACAACTTCCTCTGCCCAGGGCGGGACTTGGATAGAGTATCACTTTTCCCTTTTGACCTCAGCGATGACTCCCCCCTGCCGAAGAAATTGAGTACACCTGTTAACATGTGCTTGTATGACAGCGAAGAAAGCTAATCTAGACAAAACCATTCTTTGTGAACTTAAGCAGCCATTCAAATATAGAGAAAATATTTCAAAACAGATTTACACTAATACTTTTTAGTACTCAACTCCAAGAGCATAGGTGAAGCGTACCTGGTGTGAACTTCGCGTGCATTCTCGTATAGCCTGTCTGCTAAGCCTCTGAACCGTAGAATGAGGTCAAAGAGGCTGAAAAGGGTCTTACAAAGCAACTGAGAGCGCTCACCCAACAGGGCCTTCTCCAAAATAGAGCTCAAATACTTGTCATGAGCAGCAATCAGCTCATCAAGATCATGTGCCTCTTCCATCTCTTCAAGAAAGTTGGACCATGAGTACTCAAGAACCTCAAACATGATATAGTACTGAAGATTAGTCACAAAATGGTTCATTTCGTTTCGCAAGGTCTGACACCTTTTAAGAACTGCAGTTAGCTGAGATTCCCCCCCTTCTTTGTTGGACCATAACCGAGCAATCATGCAATTAGGCTTCATTGTCTGCCAAGTCGCACAAAGTGCATGTTCCACACGCTTTAGCCTCCACAGAAAATTAAATACTTTCAGGTATTTGCCCATCACTTCTTCCGTGAAGAGCGTAGTTAAGGGTTCTCGAGCATTGTACTCGAGGGAGAAAACATCCCATCCTCTGTCCCCATCATTGTGCGGCATCATACGCACTCTGAGCCGATCAAGTACATCTCCATCATCGTATTGAGCGTTAGATGCCCGTACAGCGCTCTCTAAGGTCCCCGACAACTTGAAAGAACTTAAAGTGTTGGCTGGTTGAGCAAGTTCTGGTCCAACAAGATCCATCAAACATTGTATAAAGTCACCTTGCCCCAGAAGGAGATACCTCTTGATCGCCAGACAATGTTCCGGAAATCGATATCTGTTGACCCAAGCTTAATTTAGTGAGTCACCCTTGGCAAGGAACACTTATCAAGAAGGTAACCAAGACAAACAGCGTTCCGACATGCAGATAACATAGGAAACTAGCAACCAGAAAATCGAAGATGAATTGTGAAGAACTATACCGAAGAGAAGAAAAGAAACTACTCAGAAATCGAGCATAGTCTGCAGCACACTACCTTTTGTACATAATTTGGATAAGATGTTTATCAATCCGACCTGCTGCTTCGGCAACCAGTGCCTCCAACACTTCAATCTCACCGTAACCAAGGATACCTCCGCTATCAGAGGCTCCTGCAGCAGCGACTGCGTCAGAAGCAGCTTGTGCCCATCCTTGATCGGAACAGCAAACTCGAAGAAAGTTGATGGATTTTCCTGTTCTCAAAATACGTTGAGCGAGAGGTTCAGGGATGAAAGAGGGAAGCATAGCGGTCTGGAGTTGATAACCCTCCCGCCACAGTGCTTCTGCCTTCACGGACTTGGCCGAAACAAAAAATTCTCCATAATAATCGTCAATCTCCCCTTCAAGTACCCACCTACAGCATTTACAAAATGGAAATTAGAGAAACAAAATCTCTGTTACTAGCTACAGCAATGTAATTACATTCTCAACCAAATCACAAATGAATCATACAGTTTTCAAACGCAAGAAATCATCTACCTTCGAACCATTTCAAAAAGTGGTGAGCACACTTGGCGAAGAAGACGCCTTAAGAAAGCACGAACCAATGGGTCCCCATGTTGAGCGTGCATATGGATAGCCCCTGCCATGGCTCCGCCCCTCAACGTCTTGCAGTCATCCACCAACACAGTCATCAACCGCATTCTGACCAATGGCTCCCCAAGCCATACAACTAACCTTCTCAAGGATAAATAATTACCAACGGAATTGGCAGAGTCACCTCCTCCCATCAAGGGTATAGGATGATGAACCTGACCCTCAAGGACTGCCATCAATCTGTAGAAGTCTGCGAGTTCTTCTTGAAGAGCAGCACAAAAAGCTTGACCCACTGTACCTATGGCTTCCAATGGACCATTCTCAAGGCTCTCAGAGATATGGTTCTTGACTCGTAGGTATAACCATCCTACTTCACAGAGCCGGCGAACTAAAGTTCTTGTAGATTTTGGAACCTTGATAGATTCGTCAATCATGTATCCATCGGCATCTTTATTGAACTTCACATAACGGCCATCAATTCCCTGGCATGCATACAAGACATCCCGCACTATGGCCAATTCTGAAACATCTGATTCTGATTGAACAATCTCGAGGTATTCTCTCATTGCAGCTGCCTTCGCGTTTCCGTCATCTTTTGTCAAAATGAGAACTCCACTAGGAGAACTTGGTGATTGTGCCCGTGAGGATTGTGACCAAGATTGAGGTTGAGGGGTGCCATTTCTAGAGGAGCTAGTCCTGCCAGGCGATACCTCGGGCTCCGGTGAATAATTTGGAAGCTTAGGATGCGTAGTGTTGGACGGAAATGAAGGGAGGCCTCCATAAGCCGATGCACCTGAAACGCAACACGTCAGAGCTTGCTGATTCTTTCACAATCGCATTGTAAGAAAACTATTAGGTTTCGCCAAATGAATTACAAGAAAATTAGCTCGAGGCTAATATAGCGCGAACAGGTCGAGCTAACTGGAACTGGAGAGGAAAGGTCTACCTGTGAGAGTGGACGTGTACGGGATTGCGGGGCCCCTTGTTTCCGCTCTCTCTCTTCTTTGGTCTTCTGCAATTGCACGAAGGAGGTACAGTAAAGCCCACCGATTCTCGATACAACCAGGCCCACTGTAAGATGATAGCCTCCTATGCAAGTCTGCAAAACTAAGGGCGTCAGCGGACCTATTTTCTTGGACTAGTTGTTTCTTGATTGCCTCAGCCATTGCAGCTTCGTCGTTAGCGAGAGAAGGAGCAATTCTGCTTCCAATAATACGCATTGCGTACTGGTGCGCTCGGTGTAGAGTTGCATCACCCTGCTTTTTATGGAGCCCATGACCACCATTTTCTGCATTTTTGCTACCACTTGGAAAGATGCGCACCGCTAGCTGCCACATTAAATCGGAGATCACGTCTCCTTCCATGGCCTTCCTCTCTCCACTAATTTACAAATAACACATGACCTAAATTCTCCCGCTGTCAGAGGAACGTAATTTTTTTCTCAAACCATACCAATTCTACATTTTGAATGGTTCGAGAAGATTCGTATAGTCTGAACTTAGTGATTCTACACAGACAAAATCATGTATCCAGCTGACAAACCAGCTTTTAATCACAGCATTTACAACGCTAAACCCCAGTTGAGTACGATGATAGTAAAATCAAGGGTGATGAAGCGAAAATCGCGTCCAACACAATGTTATAAAAATAACCCATTACTCTCCTTATTCTTTTGCTTGCATCACTCACACTGTATATTACTTAAATCGAATGAATGGGGAGGGAGACTAACAAACTAATTAGAAATCAAGCGAGTGAGAAGATTTTCACTCCACTTGCTGTCATCCTGAATGTAAAAGACAAGTTCTGAGTAAAGTTTTTCGCCGGACGATGAGTCTGCCTGCAATCAAGCTCGAGGTGCACGGTAGTGGAGATCGAAATGCAGACTAAATTCGAACTTGACGAAGGAAGGCTTCTCCTTACAGTAGAACTCCTAAAAACAGCCGCGGACATGATGCTCGAGTCCAAGAAATGCATAACCCCTGACCTAAACCAAAGATTAAGCATTCAAGATCCGTAAGTGACCGAATATATCTTCTTCTCCTTCCGACCGCTACACTTTTCACGGCCGCCTTCGTAGCATTTCATCAACCCTGATTCAAAATGCTAGCTAAACCCCAGCTTCCCTCAATAGTTCTCCGGCCGCGCTCAAACATTTTCCAATTCCATCGACACCCTGCGTTCATTCCAAGCTTGGCACATCAAGGCCTGTTGCTGATTAAAACTAAATCCTGTTCCTCTTCACCACCAAAATGAAATTCTTAACCATTTCCTGAAACTCCTCTACTTTCCTCAGCAACAATGAAAGGTCGATGAAAATAAGTGGAATCCTAACAGAGACCAAGTTACGTTAATCTCCGTCGAGAACACAAACACACCGCCACAACGAAGCGATATTCCCCGCGAGGGATCGAAAGACACAATGGCTATGGCGACGGAAAGCTTCTCTTTCCCTCCATTTCTCGGAGACACCAAACAGGCGCAGCAATCATCTGATGCAGCTGATTGTGAACGCCAAGCCGGCACCAGCATCGGCGAATGGATGAAAAATAAATCGATGAATGATATTGATATATATCGTTGGTGTGATCACCGCGCAGACCGCGGTCATGGGCTCCCTTATTCGCTTTGGTCAAAACTCTTGAATTCGTGCCTCAAATGAATTCTTAAATGTTTAATACATCCTCGACTACTACGAAATAGCCCTCAACTTCGTATTAATGTGGTTTTTTTGTCCAAAAATCATCAGCTTCTGAGTAACCTAAGTAATGAGCCAGACAAATTCAAGCTAAAATTAGTTTTAGTTCCTCATAACAGAGTAAAAAGTTTCAATTTGAGCTGCACCTCAGTCGGCATCAGAAGCTACATTTTATAACTCAATTTCATTTCAAATCGAAATCTTGATGAGAAATTACGTATGTCCAACCAACTGTAAATCAGAAAACAGATAAATATAGATAAATAAAAGAACGGCCTCTCTGGTCATTTCGAAAGGTTGCAGATTTAGAGTCATAGTAATCATAGTAACAGATGCTCAGTTGTGTCGTAAACCCTAAACCCTAAACCCTAAACCACTGATAAAAATTTGGTGTAAATGACTGGAAACTTTGCTTAGAGGACGTGTTTACTACACGACAGAGTTGTAAAAGCAGGATGCAAAATGTGAAAACCACATGAACTGAAATTTAAGCAAGGAAGAATTAGCTCTGTGAACCTTAAGAAGGGCCAAACAAGTGATAGCGAACCTTGCACCCACACTGGTGTTCAGTTTTCCTACAAAACTTTGAGACCGCTTCAAACAATTCCTTAATTCTCCACCTTTCGAAGTAACGAGGATAATCTTTCTATCAATCAACAAATGCCGCACTTAATTAGTTACTTTTTTGGAAGTGTTTATTTGTGCTGATACGTGAAGGGCTATAACTGTCAAATGCATGTCTTCCACGTTCTCTGAGAACTCAAGGTTGGTTTCTTCCGCATTCCGGAAACGTATCTGCATTTCACACATCGCAGCATTGAATAAGCTTTCCAAAAGAACCATACGCATCATCACCATCATCATCATAGTTATCATATTGTTAGTATTATTAGCATTTTTATGATTTTATGATTTTATAATTTTTTTTTTGTCGCTTCATCCCAGCTGACTTCACATTTAATGCTGCACGAGTTTGCACTTTAGACATATTTGTCCTCTGTAATGATACCCTTGAGTAGTACCAGCATCTCCAGAACCTCTGCGAAGACTTCGTGTGCAGAACAAGTTCCTTTGACAAATCTTGAACTGTGACTCGCATGTTTCTTCTTCGCGGCCCATGATGACACGGAATGAAAAATCATATTCTTGGGTATGATAAAAATATAAAGAAAAGCACTCGAGCCAGAGATATAAGCATGATTTTACCTGCATCCTTCTTGTTATGTTGGTCTAACGCCTAGACAAATAGAAGAAAAACGACTTAAATTACCAAATTGACGTGCGCAATTGTCTCTCACGGCCACAGACAGCAAACAATAACAGTTCAAGCGAATAGATGAAGACGTTGAGGCTCGGTGTGTAAACATCAAAAGATATGTACAACAAAGTTGTTGAACAGCTCAATACAAATGCCTGAAATAGAATGTAATTCAGTTCCTTGGACTAAAAAGTTGATGACCATTTAACAAGAGTTCAATAGTACTTAGCAGAAGGAGAATTGAAATCAGATCCTCCAGAAGGAAGGCATGCGAAGTAATCTAATGGCGAATGTAGGTGATTAAGCATAGCAACACGCAAACATAGTTCTGTACCGAGTACACACTGATATGTTGTATGACATGAGGTACCACCTCAGACCCTCATAGGTTACAGTCGAGCTTTTCAAACCTTTTAACGAAATCCACTCCCAGAACTACGCCTCGAATTCAAACACATGTGAAAAACTAAATATCTGCGCATCAAAGGTTTGCAGAGTGTCCTGTAGTTACTTAACTTGCATGCTTCGACCCCTTCCCCGATCCAACACACTCACCTCCTCGGTCTCTGACTAATTCAACCACTCAATCAGATCAGCAACTGATCCAAGCAGCTATTCTCAGCAAGGGTCGAAACCTCTGCCAGGTGCCAAATATACACATTATTGTTCGCACCAGGACTGAAACTCGATACCGCGAACTTAGAACTCTCATCCTTTGCACATCCAATTCACTACAACCCGCTTCAAAATTCAAAATCAACACATCCTCAGCATCAATCCTACAGCTTGCAGAAAATGACTGGACTTTTGGAAGTCCGTAATGAAGCTTCGTTACAAACTCACAACATAATATGGCGTCGATTAACTGAGAGATGCAACAGAAAAGGAACAATCCGAATGATCCTCAGCGACAAAGCAAGACTTGGTGATGTCGATGGCGGAACAGACTCACCTCGATAAACTGAAGAATCGGAAATTGCACGGTGCAACGAGGAAGCCCTAAAAAGTTGCACGAGGGGACCAATTGAAAGGGAGAAACAAGACTGGATGGATGATCTTGGATGAATGCGGTGCGACATGGCCCTGTGGTAACTCTCGCTTGGAAAACAAAACAATCAACGGGGAGAATTAGAGTTGTAGTAAAATCAATCAAGTTACGGTTAAATAAATAAACAGATGAAGATGAATTATTATAAAAACATAATATATATGATTTTTTAGGTAATGAACGTAAAGTTTGCTCAAAGGATGAGTATATTGAATTAAGGGCAGGTTACAAGTATTAGATGGGAAGAAATAGTAAAACAATTCTATTCAAACATATTGCATTTAAAAAATGATACTTTCTAAGGTAGTTATTATACAAAAAATCAATATTTTCATACGATATCATGGTGTAAAATGTCAAAGAACAATTTGCAACATTGAATTATTCATATAAGAAAGTTTATGTTTTTATGAATGCAAGCAGTAATTTAAATAAAATACATTAGTAAGACCTCATATAAGTAAGCTATGAAATAGTATTCATAATGCACGACATGTTCTTAGATGACGTTTTCAGAAGGTAACAAAATTCAAAAACAAAAAATGAAGGAAGTTTTTAAAGCTTTGTAAGTAATCATGGAAAAATAATAAAAAATGTGAAACCCAAAAAACACATATATAACCAAGGCATAAAGGGAGAAAAAGAGGCATTTTGGGTCCATGAAAAAGGAAAGAGGGGGAGGTGTTGGACGAGGAGGACGAGGAGGAGGGAGGGCTGTGACTAGGCATGGGGGTGTGATGACTGGGCATGGGGGTGTGATGACTAGGCATGGAGATGGGGAAGCTTCAAGAAGCTGATAGAGGGGGGGGTGTGGGGGGAGGAGAGAGAGAGGGGGGGGGAGGGGGTTGAGTTTTCATGGGAAAGGGAAGAAAAATAGTTAGTTGAAGGGATCCAGGCTGAGCACAAGTCGACTCATCAACCAACTTCTGACTCAACCCCACACTAATTCCAGTCTTAAACATCCACACTAAAAATAATAGAGGTTTAGTAGGAAACAATAGAATGAAGGAACGGGAGGGGGACAGGGAGGGGGACACAAGTTTACCGGAGAACGCTGAGAGCGGGGCGTAATTGCGAGCGAAAAGATTTAAAATGCTAGGGGCGGGGGTAGGGGCTTTCATGGAGGAGGAAGCGAAAGCGTTCGAAGAAAGGGAAGGCCCGTAACGTTGAAGCCCTAGGCCACGAGCTGTCGTCGTTATCGTTGTCGTTGCATCTTCGGTTCAAGGGATGTATAACTTGAAGCTCCAGTTGCCGTGCTCGCGAGTGGGAGTGAAGGAGTCGATGATGTGGTGAGAGGAGCTAGGGAGAGGGAGAGAGAGCGAGAGTGAGAGAGGTATAATTCGGACATGGTGTGGTGTTGTCAAGTGTTGAGGGAGGTGGAGCGAGGAAGGGTAAGGGTTTACGGAGGGCTGAGGTTCTATGAAGGCAGCGCGTGGCCATGGGCCGGCAGGGCGCCTTTCCTCCGCCAAGCACCGTCGATTTCTGCACAATGCTAAACAGTCTAAACGCAAGAGCCATAGCTCTTTGGCAAATATGCGGATAGCCAATGCTTTGCGTCGGAGCACGGGCATTAGCGGTAAAAGTAAGAACAACAATCGCAGAAACAATCACAACGAGAACAGTAACAGTCACAATCCACCCTCGCAATCTGCTTCTCCTCCGAAGGTGAGATGTTTATTTCTGTCTTTTTTTTTTTTGTTTTTGTTTTTATGGTTGTTTGGATTGCGAGGTTTTATTTCTGAGAGCTCATTTTTCCTCAGATTTTCGTGTGTCTACTTTGGCCGAGGTTGCTTCTTGTCTTTCTTTGAAGTGCCTCTTCCTCGAGTGTTTGGTGACTGTGTGAGCATTTTGTTTTTTGCGCTTAATTCGGTAAAATAGGGCAGAGTGGGAATTCGTGAGGGCGCTGTGTTTCTCATTGCCTACTGTTTCTTCTGGGATCGATCGCATGTCAGACGTTGGAGACTGAAGCCGATCCCTCGATGCCATCTGACAGTGTTCCCAATCAGGTCCGCATCTTTACATGATATTCTTGATTTTGGCGTCTGTGCGCCCTAGTGTGTTTGTCCTCCTGGCACTGTTGTGCAGAGCTTTTAAATGTTGATTTAGTATCTATTTCGCAGTCGGAAGTATTTGCTGTGGCTAGCATAGAGAACACGACATCCGTGTTCATGACGCAAGTGCTAGGTTCGCAAGTAGGATCAAGCTCTGGCTCTTCAAGGTGCTTCGGAAGGATCTTTGATTTCGTTTGGGTTGTCTTTCTCTTAGAGCGCTTTAGGATGGCTATGGAATTTCCTTCATTTGAGTAGTTGCTATCAACCTAGGTGTCAATTGTCACTTGTTGTGATATGTTATCGTTTAGGGCTTTGCGAGGGTTCACTAGAGCACTTATTTAGTTCCCTCATAACATATCTGAGCTTCCTATACCGACGGGCGCTAAAACGGCGCTTACGTACTGCTGCAGTGTCTGTCTTATTGGCCAAGTCCTACTGTATGATTGATCCGAAAATGACAATCTCGCAGCATGCTGCTGACGCTGGAAACTTGCGGCGCTCCACAAGAAAAAGGCGTGTGCTAGTCCATGTTGACTACGATTCTGATAACAGTGAACATGAATTGTATCGAAGTCAATCAACTCGGGTATGTACCACACTCAATCCTGGAATTACTCGTTTGTCACCACTAAGGTTTTGTTGGATCTACTGGTGCACTTTTTTTTTTTTTTATAATTTGCATTCTCGGGATTCGTTTGAGAACGGTTTGATGATGTTAAAAATCTCTTTGGATCTCTGTGATTATTTCTGTCGTCACTGAAATTAGCCAATTCGACTGTTGTTGCGTATTTTTGTAACAGTTGTGACGTATTATGTCTTCAGTGTAAGCTAGAACTTGTCCAATTTTCTGTTTCACCTCGTTTTACGCCCTAGTATCAGTCCAGCCCTGTCTTTCTTCATAGTTTGATTTAGGATAGGTTCTGTGTGTTGCTTAGTTGCTTCGATAGTGAAACGTCCACACGCTTTAAGGTTTGTTCTGTGTGGCTTTGCTATTCATCTATCGAAGTAAATGCTGATGTTCATCTAAGAGGAATGAGATCAACATAATTATGGATTCGCTAATTCGGGAACATCCAAGGACTTAAACTTTCAAGCACATCTGCTGATCGTTTATTTCATTGATTTCATTTTCACACAGGTGTCGAAACATAGATATGCTTCTTCCCATATTTCCTCCCATTCCACCAAGTCAGAGCCTATCCCTGAGGAAGAAGAAGAGAGCCCTGAGCCCGCAGAGACCAAGAATATGGATGCTGCTGCTGCACCTAGAAGAGAGGGATTAAGACCTCGGCAGGGAATAAGGCCCTCAAGGCTAGAGCTCTCATCTCAAGATTACGAAGATGATGACCAGAACTCATCTGACAGAGAAATGGGAGCGAAAGGTGACATTCTCAAATTCCTGGACCTGTTCCTACCTTGATGTTAAACTGGAGATCGTAGTACTCAGATCTAGTGTGTGCATAATTTCCTGACGATCTGGCATAATTGGAAGCGAGTTGTTCTTCGTCAAGGACTCAATGCTCGAAACACGTTAGAATCAGCATCATGCCTGCATGCTGGCTACTTCAAAATTTGTGAATGCTTCAAAATTTGTGTAGTAGCTTTAGTATCAAGTGTTGTGATTTGGTGTATCATTCTGGTTGCAGGTGAAGAGGAGGAGGAAGAGGAGGAAGAGGAGGAAGAGGAGGAGGAAGAAGAAGAGGAGGAAGAAGAGGAGGAGCAAGAAGAGGAAGAAGAGGAGGGAGAGGAAGATGAAGAAACAGAGGAGCGGGAAGGTCGTCGTCGCTATGCCCTTCGAAACCGCACTGGTGTGCAGCGATTTTCTCCGCGAAAGGAAGAGAGGACGGCAAGAGCACAATCTCCCCGAAAAATGTTCCATGGAGGTATGTTCCTGATGGCATTTTAGGCTGTTAAAGGAAAAGTTGGGAGGCATCTTGTTTTCTGTTCATTGATAGACGACGGTCCCTGTACCGGGTACAGTATCGATTATGTGAATTTCACAATTCTTTGGATTCACTGGATTTTGGACAGTAGTTTCTAGAATCATTCGATGGTTGGCGTGTAATAATTTTGTGATCCTTTTCAACTTGTATGTGTTTTTTCAAAATCTAGTCCAATGCTTTCTTGAGTTTATGTGCTGGTAGCCGTTGAATGATCACCTCAGTCTATCAGGTTCTTAATTGCAACATCTTTGCATTCTTCCTACTACATCAGCGAAAACACCTACCTCGACGGACATTTGATCCTGTATTGTGTCAAACACAAACTAGTTCTGACTCGTTCATTTTCATGTACAGGAATAGCTTATTTGGCTCAGCGTGCTTGTGTAGAATGTACCTTGAAGTCGTCATCCTTATTGGAGTGGCCAGAGCAGGATATTTCATCTTAAGTTTCGTATACTTTTTCTGATGGTTTGGCCTCTCATTACAGGGAGCAGCACAAAGCGTGGCCGGGAAAGCCGTCGGTCAGGAAACAGGGTACACAAAAGACGTCGTTCGATGAGAGCTGATGATTCAGATGATTCATTGCTCGTGGATGAACAGGATCAAGGTGCAGCTCCCTGGTCACGAATGGGTCGAGGCACCTCTCATCCGTGGCTTCCTCCGGGTCTGGAAGCACCTGGTCTGAACAATTTGAGTATGGCTGCTAGCGGCTGGAGTCAACCTGGCAGCCATTGGGCCTCTACTACACCAGGTGTTGACATAATCTGTTGTTTTCCTTGTTTTTGTTGTGTTTGTGCGTGCGTGTTTTAATTTTTAATTTTTAATTTCTAATGAACAAGCTTTGTCACGTTGAATGTTGGGGTAAAGGCGGAGCGCAAACAGCCGGTCCAAGCTCGAAAGGAGGAGCCGACATTCAGCCAGTGCAGGTGGATGAGACGGTTGGATTTGAGCAGATTGGGGGATTGGCACACTACATTGACCAACTGAAGGAGATGGTCTTCTTCCCGTTGTTGTATCCAGATTTTTTCGCTAAATATCATATTACCCCACCTCGAGGGGTTCTTCTCTCGGGTCCCCCAGGCACAGGCAAGACACTCATTGCTCGGGCCATGGCAAGTGCAGCATCCAGAGCTGGACAGAAAGTTAATTTCTACATGCGGAAAGGAGCCGATGTGCTTTCCAAGTAATTTATCCTATGCAACTTCCTGTTTTGATCTGCCATGTCTTGTCCCCCGTCTGTGTCATAGAGCATTATACCCACTTAGTGATTATTATGCCACTCTGACCTGATGTTTGATTGGTGTGCTCTTGTATCTCGGTTGTAGGTGGGTAGGAGAGGCTGAGAGACAGCTACGTATGCTTTTTGAGGAAGCGCAAAAATGCCAGCCCTCAATTATCTTTTTTGATGAAATAGATGGCTTGGCTCCTGTACGTTCCAGTAAACAAGAGCAGATTCACAATTCAATTGTTTCAACTCTGTTAGCTCTTATGGACGGACTTGATTCCCGCGGTCAAGTGGTGGTGATTGGTGCAACTAACAGGATAGATGCCATAGACGGAGCCCTACGTCGACCTGGACGGTTTGATAGAGAATTGATTTTGAATCACCCTACGTTTGAGGCACGAGTAGAGATTCTGGATATTCATACAAGAAAATGGCAAAAGCCACCATCCGAGGAATTGCGTAGAGAACTTGCAGCTGCATGCGTTGGATACTGTGGAGCAGATTTGAAGGCATTGTGTACGGAAGCTGCTATTCGAGCCTTCCGAAGGAAATATCCTCAAGTTTACAAGTACATTCTAGAACTTTCTTTTTGAGTACTTGCATTGCTGATCTCTCCAGGATAACTCATTTTTATTGTTAGGCCTTCGTTATTCCCAACGCTTATCATGCCTGCTTAGAAACTCGCATCATATTTGCACATCTCTTGTCTGAGTTTATGATTTTAGGAGCAAATTCCATTGGTTTCTGACATATTTTTGCTTTTTTTTGTTTTTTGTTTTCTTTTTTCTCAAGGCTTTAAGGAAGATTTTGTGAATGGACCAAAGGCATTGTCTTAACAACCATTTTGCTTATAAGGTTTTTATGTATTGTTCAGGAGTGACGAGCAGTTTGTGATTGATGTGGAGTCTGTGGAGGTGGAAAGACGCCATTTCTTGGAAGCTGTATCTGCCATTACACCTGCATCCCATCGTGGTGCGGTAACGTATGCAAGGCCTTTCTCACCCGTAATCTCTCCCTGCTTGGAAGGACATTTGCAAACGATTATGAAGAGATTATCGGACATCTTTCCAGTGATGAACCGGGACATTTCCAACAGTAACCCATCAGATAGCGAGGAAGATGAAAGTCCAGAACAGCTAGCCCGTTTATTTGGATTGGGATGTAGTGCTCCTTTAGTTTACAGGCCCAAGTTTCTCCTTTGTGGGAGGGAAGGAGCTGGCTTGGTACGTTTCAAAACTTGCTCAATATGCGCTGTCAGTTTGTACAGAATTTGGATTAAATAGTTATATCCTATTTAAAACATACACCTGCTAGCATTTCAGAGCTAATACGCCCTTCTTATATGGCTCCCACTGGTACATCATTGTATTATCCCGTGTGGTTTGCACTTAAATGTGGGACGTATAAGTATATTTTTGTGGTTGCTTTTGAAGATATTAAGATACTGATAACATAGGGTCTATGTACTGTGATAGTTTTGGACTCTGTCGTGCCCATCACCTCCAACTGTCTCGTCAGCTCTTCAACTTAGTAGATTATTCAGTTTCAGACCTGGCACACTCAATTGCCTGTCTCTCTGGGTGCAGGACCATGTTGGACCAGCTGTGTTGCATGAGCTGGAGCGGTTCCCAGTTCATTCATTGGGGCTGCCCTCGCTTTTGTCTGACCCAAGTGCAAAGAGCCCTGAAGAAGCATTGGTTCACATCTTTGGTGAAGCCCGAAGAAACACTCCCTCGATACTTTACTTGCCTCAGCTTCATCTTTGGTGGGACACGGTATGGTTGTTTATTTCAACTTGCATTGTACGTATTCTTTGTGCGAGTGTTGTTATTCTTCTGCTTAGATGTTCTTTTTTTCTTTTTTTCTTTTTCTTATCTTTTAAAGACAGCGTATCAATGCGTGTAAGCTTCACTGTTTGTAGATTTTTTGTGCCTCAGTTGGGCACAGGAGATGGACAAATCCCGTATTTATATATTTTTTTGAGTGTGAATTTCTATTCAATCAAGTGTTCAATTGGATTTGATTATTTCAACAGATGTCTATTTTGGTTTAGAGTAGCTTCTGTTGAAAATCATTCGAGAGTACCAACATAGGTGTACATTAGAGTAAGTTCACCATAGGCTTACAGAATGAAGCTTGAGTCAATAGTTCTATGGGTTCTGGTTTACAGGTACATTTTGACATTCCTCCTTGGACGTTGACAGGCTCATGATCAACTGCGAGCAGTATTGAAGATGCTCTTGGGTGACCTGCCTTCTGATCTTCCAGTTCTATTTCTTGCAACTGCTTGTGTTTGTGGAAAGGATTTGGATGAGGACATACGTGCCCTATTCGGTCACAACTGGTGAGCAAGACGAGAAGATTGATGTTACAGAATCTACAATTGATCACCCCTACAATTGGTCAAACTAAGATAATTTATATGCACTGCCTGTGATAGCTATTGGTATCCTTTATGCAAGCTTATCAGTGATTATTTGTTCATTAGTTTATTCTAGTTTTATCCTCTTTGGTGGTGCATGTTATCTAAGGAATTACACTATAATAATGCTTTTGTTGGATTTGATGCAGTTATGAGGTGAAGTTGCCCAGCACAGAAGCGAGGACAAAGTTCTTTTTACAGCTCGTTGATGCGGCAGTTTCAGTTCCAAGGAGAAGAGCAGTTAGTCGAAACAAGCAGAAAGAGGTTCTTCCTGAGCTTCCGAAAGCGCCGAAGGTGGTAAAAGGGCCAAGTGAGGCAGAATTACGTGAGCGGGCTGAAATGGAAGAAAATCACCTTAGGCGATTGCGGATGTGCTTTCGTGATATCTGTAACAGGTAGATGTCACATCCTTCTAATTCTTCTTCCGTCCTTCTATTCATTCGCGTAGCGTTTTTGTTATGCGTGATTGCTTTGGCAGACCATTGTGTACAGGACTAGTGATTAAAGAATTCGTGCACTGCATACCTCTTAAAGCAACCTTGGAAATTGAAGTGGATTTTGACTTATTAATATTTATGGTTGGGATTGGATTTAATTTTCAATGCAGGCTTTTATGTGAGAGACGGTTTAGTATTTTCCACTATCCAGTTATGGACGACGAGGCTCCTGACTATCGAAATATTGTGCACAATCCAATGGATGTGGCTACTCTGTTGCAACGCGTTGATAGTGGATATTACTTATCAAAGAAATCTTTCTTGGCAGATGTGGACTTAATTCCAGCTAATGCTCAAGTATGTGCTTTTTGTTTCGTAGTAGTTTGATTGCAATTTAGAACCTTTACTGTATGCAGTGTGAAGCCTTGGGTTTGCTTGTCGTGTCATGATGGATGTTGTAGATCGCCCTGGGATATAGGAAGGATATTTATGCTGATGAAGTTGCTGTTGCTGATTTCTTTTAGTCCTTGAATCGTTGACTAAAAAGCCTCGACTTTGTGCAGGAGTATAATGGGGATGATTATCAAGGAGGTCGAATTGTTAGTAAAGCATGTGCGTTACGTGATGCGGTATGATGTGATCCTTTCTATCCCCATATTATTAGTGTTGCTTTTCATTATTCTACATGACTGCCACTTTTGGGTATTATCTGTTTTCTCTGGAGGGTATCATTTGGAAGCGGCGTGGCATTCACGTCCCTGTTGGATAGCCAAGTTAGACTCCTTATCAATCTCAGGCAGTCTTGTTTTATACAATCTTAAATATATGCACTTGAAAGTTTAATTCCAGGATTATCTGTGTGCTACTTGTTACGAACAGGTGCTTGGCATGGTGTCCACGATTGACCCTGCCTTAGTGAAGATTTGTGATGAGATTGCTGCTCGTGGAGGGCCTCCACGGCTTCCTGGGGTGCCCTCTGGCGTGTTGGTTCCGACCGTTGCTCCTCCAGCCGTTCGAGCCAGCGCTAGACTGAGGGGATTTCAGCCAGAAGTAGATGCTTTGAAGAATTCTGACGGAGGTGTTCGTCGCACACGAAGAAGTAACGAGGGACTCCTTTTTGGTAAGATGCGTGTCGGTTATATCTTGCATGAGTTGTGTTAGATCCATTCGGGAGGTCCTCATAAGAAGTCGTAGTCTAGGTTTATGTAATCGCATTTCACCTCTATGCTTTACCTGCTGTCGGTTTTCTCTCTTTACATTTTCACATCTTTTGTTATTGGGTTCACCGCAGATGAAGGGACAAATGGGAACTGCTCCGAGGGAACTGTTAATCCCGAGCCTTTAGAAGAGGTGCAAACTGGAGCCGAAGATATGCTTGTTGATCGGCAGTCCTCACCGGCTCCTGAAACATGTGATGGTGTAAGACCTGAGACCACTGATGAACAGCATGGAAATGGCAATCTCACTTTGCATCAGCGTTCTTTGGAGACGAACAGTCTTAGACAAGTGCCTCTTGAGGAGCAACGAAAGGTGTCTCATGAACCCTCACATGAGGGCGAAGATGGCCGTGGAGATCCACATGATAAGGATGAAGAAATGTTAAAGTCTCTCAAGCCAAGAATTGATGCTTTGAAAGCAAAACTTGTGGCGCAGACAAAGGGATTCGGAGTCTTTCGACTGGAAATGCTCCATGCCAACATTTGCAGACTGCTCCAGCATGGTCATGGGGATTCTTGTTCTTCAAGGTTGGCTTCTCTGGAGACATTCATGGCCGATGAATTAAACTTGACATGATAACACGTGAATGGTTAATGGAACCACCTTGCAGTATTTATATATCCAGGAAACGTTCAATGTAGTCCCCGCTTATTCTTTTGCAAGGGACTCTCTAAATGACGGCTCGGTATCCTATCGTTGTGGTAGCAGATATATCCAATTCCTCAGAAAGAAGTTTACAGGTAAAACCATTCTGTGAACATCTGAGCTGTTATACAGTGAGTGAACTCATTCAGCAGATATTTGAGATATAATTCACAATCTCACCATGATCAAGATTGGAATTGGATGGAGGATTTTTTTCCTTAAAGAGGAATATATGGGAACAACTTAGTACACTACTATTTCTTAGAGGCGTTTTTGGCAAAGTCTTTTGGCTCTGTTGAGTTTGGAACGGAGGTAAATAGCCGGGAGATGGTTAAATACAGAATCTATGAAGATCTAGAGATTATCTATGCATCCAAGCATGGTGTACTAGACCAGAAGCTTCTTTCTTCTTTTTTTTTCTTAAAAATTTAAATCCTCTTTAAGTATTTTAAAATCAATTTTACGGAAATGATAGGGTATTTGACTGTCGATGAAATGTGCAAGTGTTCATTCTATCGTCGATTGATTTTTGAGTTGTGGGTAAAATTGTTACTCTTTGTTTCATTCTGCTAGTTATTGGATGCAATGAGTGTGAAGTGTCTTGTTATCCTTGCATATACACCCAACTCTAAAATGCCAAATCATAAATATTTTGGTAAAGGAATGATGGAATTAAACCTAAAATGAGTTTCAACTGAATATTTGTCTTATGGATAATAATTAATCATATTATATTCTATCTTAAACCAATACATGACACTTTCATTTTAAGTTAGTACAAACTATTCATATAAAGTATACACAAGTGGAAACTTGAATTATTGATCACAAATTTATTATTAAGAAATATAAAATGAACTAATCAAGGACATGTGCCATACAATGTATTTATTTCTTTCAAAAGTTATGCCAAATAACAATAAATTAGAACTATTAGTAGCACTATCAATAAAAATTTGAGAGATTTAATGTCGTCTCTTGTGTTGGTTGTATTGTATTCATAATTATGAGAGAACAAAAATGGTTTTAAACAAGATAACAAAGAGCTTTCAATCCAATAAGATACAATCATTAGTAATAGAACAAATGTCTATTTTTTGTATATTTCTATATACATAACTTTAAGAATATGAATTATTTATAAAGAATCTTTTATTAATAGGATTGTTCAGTGGTAATGTGTAAATTCTTAGAGATATTATTTGGTGTTCTAAGACTAGCTCATGGATATATAAATATTGGTGAGGTTAGAATAAACTATATATATATATATATATATATTTTTCAAAGATGCAACTTATATACATTATGTACAAATGTTGGTAAAGAATATAAAATTAGATTCTAAAAAATACATATCAATTGTATTCATCTTGCTAAGATTTATTTGTCTTAAGACTATTACAATTGAACAACTCTATGAGGTTTTTACTGAAACTTTACCTTCTAAATGCAAATATTTTTGTAAGATTTGGTCCTTGTGAAGGGGACTTTGTCTATGACCTATCAAGATCTATAGAAACAAATTTGTTTTTGAAAATGAAGTATGGAGTAAATTCTATACTAGAAGCATGGTTTGGAAAGGTCTAATCAAATATGGACAAATTTGTTAGAAATTTGTCAAGAAAAAACTGGCAAAACAGCCAAATTATGAAACTACCCTATTCAATAAATGGGATAAATTTTAGATGGCAAAACACATACTAGGTTCTAGAGATGACAAAGTCATCAAATGGAACTTTAGAATACCTCACTTCAAGGTGATCTTATACAAAAGTGTAAATAATTTAGCTTTAATATCTATTCCTTCTTCTTAGTACTCTTAGCTTTGTCTACTAGGTATAAAAATTAAGCAATTTGATGTACTTTTACCACCTCATTAATGCATCAAGTATATCCCATTTTTGTATCAAAAAATAAAATAAAATAAAAATTCTATGAGGAAGAATTTTGCATCTTAACAAAGGGCTTAAGAATACTTTCATTCTTTCAACTACCATAGTATATGCTATCAAGAAATATATACTATCATTAACAAATAACTTTACGTGCAATTTTTGTGAAGCTTAAAGTCATATATCATTTAAAAAAATATTAGTGAGTATTTTAGTGTATATATATATATATATATATATATATACATAAAATACTATAAGCAACAATAAGATGACATTTATATATTTTAATTCTTTTCAAATTAAAATTTATGGTTTGATTTGGAATTATAAGTATAATAGCAATATGATATTTTGGTTGTAAAAATAGCAATGTTATGAAAAAAATTGATATAAATTATATACTTGATGTGTGTATATATATAATTAATAATAAGATATTTTTATATATCATATTCTTTAGTTTTGTTGTATGCATTATATATATATATATATATATATATATATGCATACATACATACATAACCAACTAAATAATTATATTAATTTAAAGAATCAACTAATTATTGTATGATATTTATAATTATTATAAAACCCAACTTTGGAATGTAAGATATATTATGCATGCATTATAAGAGTGTCCAACAACCACAAAACTTTCCAAAAATCACTCAAAATTTGATTTTTAAAACAACATCTTTTCAATTATATATCACTTGATATTTAAAAAAAATAAAAAAATAAAAAAATAAAAAAATAACTACACCAAATATACTAATTTTTTAAATTTATTTAAATCCAATTAATAATAAAAATTACTCTTTTAGTGCGGTAATCTCACTCATTTATTTAACTAAAATTAAAAAACTATTAATATATATTTTATTATTCAAATACAAATATATGTTCCATCTAAAGCAAAAACAAAACAAAAAATAAGAAAATATCTTTATACAAAGCATAGCAACTTTGAAATATTTCTCTAAAATTTGATACTCTTGGTCTTGATTTCCTTGGCTCATTTAAAATATATTCATTAAAAGTATATTTGTTTGCATAACAATGCACAAGGGTTAGAAACGGACAAGAAGCATATGCGAAGCTCGTTCCATGGGTTTCACCCCCGGATTTTTAGGGTTACGAAGTGGAACACGAAGAAAGAGAGACGGAGGGAAAAGCAAAGCTTCAATGAATGAGTTAGGGTTTGGTCCGCACCAGGTGCCTTCGTTGCCAAGGAGTCGTCGCGATGTGCCTGCTTCATCGCGTAGTCCCGTCCAGAGGTGCCTTCCAGGGTTGATCGTGACGAGGTGGAGTGGAGTGGAGCCTAGGGTTGCGTCGGTGCGGAGGTGAAGTGCTCATCGGCATCGGGAAGAAGGTGACGGGGGAGAGAGAAGGAAGAAGGATTGAGGGGCAGTGGAGAAGCTTAATCAGGCAGAGCGGGAGAGGAGGGTGGAGGAAGAGGGACCATGGCGGTGGTGGCCTCAGCGAGCGGCCTGCTGGCCATGCTGCAGGAGCAGCACCCGACGCTGAAATTGCACGCTCTCCGTAACCTGAACGTGTTGGTGGACAATTTCTGGCCGGAGATATCGACCAACATCTCCGCGATTGAGTCGTTGTATGAAGATGAGACGTTCGATGAGCGTCAGCTGGCTGCACTCGTCGCATCCAAGGTGTTCTACTACCTGGGAGAGCTGAATGATTCTCTGACGTATGCGTTGGGAGCGGGGTCGTTGTTCGATGTGACGGAGGACACGGAGTATGTTCAGACGCTAGTTGCGAAATGTGTCAATGAGTATATATTGTTGAGTGTGAAGTTGGCGGAATCGAATGATTCGGAGAAGACGGAGTTAGATCCCCGGTTGGTGGCAATTGTGGAGCGGATGTTGGATAAGTGTATGCAGGAGGGGAAGTTCCAGCAGGCTGTCGGTATTTCACTAGAGTGTAGGCGACTTGATAAGCTAGAAGAAGCGATTATCAGGAGCGATAACGCTGCATCGATGCTGTCTTATTGTCTTCGCTTGTCGCAGACTTTTGTAAGTAGGCGTGAGTTTCGACACGAGGTTTTGCGACTTTTGGTTAAAAGCTATCAAAATTTTCCACAGCCGGACTATTTGAGTATATGTCAGTGCCTCATGTTCTTGGATGAGCCAGCTAAGGTGGCTGATATTTTGGACAAACTTTTGAAAGGGGATAAAAACGAAGCACTATTGGCGTACCAGGTAGCGTTTGACTTATTTGAAAATGAGTATCAGAAATTTCTTCTGAATGTTAGGGATCTCTTGCCGGAACCATCTAGCGCTGCGAGCACAACTGGTATTCTTGCTACGAATGGAAGATTGAATCAGGGAAGTCGTAACGAGAACGGTATTAGTGCATTGACGGATGCCGGCCCTACGGCAATGGATTCTGATCTGACGGAGCCACTGTTAGCGAGGCATGATGAAGAAGTAGCCACAGATGCTGCTGCTGCAGCATCACCGGCAGCGCAGGCGGAATCGAGAACGCCGTATGCCGAGAGGTTAGCTAAGTTGAAGGGTATCCTGTCTGGAGAGACCCCCATTAGCTTGACTTTGCAGTTCCTTTACAGTCACAATAGGTCAGACCTTTTGATACTGAAGACTATTAAACAATCCGTAGAGATGCGGAACAGTGTTTGCCATAGTGCAACCATTTACTCTAATGCCCTCATGCATGCGGGTACCACAGTGGACACATTCTTACGAGAGAATTTGGACTGGCTGAAGAGAGCTACAAACTGGGCAAAGTTCAGTGCGACAGCAGGACTAGGTGTTATTCATCGGGGTCACCATCAACAAGGAAGATCTTTGATGGCCCCTTACTTACCACAGAATGGAGGAACTGGCGGTGGAAGTCCATATTCTGAGGGAGGAGCCCTATATGCTCTTGGGTTGATCCATGCCAATCATGGTGAAGGCATCAAGCAGTTTCTTTTGGAGAGCTTACGGAACACTAGCAATGAGGTCATTCAACACGGGGCTTGTTTAGGGTTGGGATTGGCTGCTCTTGGCACAGCAGATGAGGAGATTTACGAGGATGTGAAAAATGTCCTGTACACCGATAGTGCTGTAGCAGGGGAGGCAGCTGGTATAGCCATGGGGCTATTGATGGTTGGTACAGCCAGTGAAAAGGCCGCTGAGATGTTGGCTTATGCTCATGATACGCAGCACGAGAAGATTATCCGTGGTCTGGCCCTCGGTATTGCACTGGTTGTATACGGTCGTGAGGAGGAAGCAGACACTCTAATTGAGCAAATGACTAGGGACCAGGATCCGATATTGCGATATGGAGGTATGTACGCTCTGGCCATGGCGTATCGCGGTACTGCAAATAACAGTGCCATCCGACGGCTGCTGCACTTTGCAGTTTCGGATGTCAGTGACGACGTGAGGAGGACTGCGGTGTTGGCATTAGGGTTTGTACTCTGTTCTGAGCCGGAGCAGACCCCTCGAATCGTGTCCTTGCTCTCGGAGTCTTACAACGCACATGTGAGATATGGGGCAGCAATGGCTGTAGGTATCTCGTGCGCTGGTTCAGGATCTAGTGAAGCAATTTCCTTGCTGGAGCCCCTAACATCTGATGCAGTAGATTTCGTTCGTCAAGGAGCTCTTATAGCTATGTCAATGGTTCTTCTACAGACAACAGAGGCTCGGGAGCCTCGTGTAGCTAGTTTCAGAAGACTACTTGAGAAAATTATAAATGACAAGCATGAGGAGACAATGAGTAAGATGGGAGCCATTCTTGCTCAAGGAATTTTAGATGCAGGAGGTCGGAACGTTGCCATTATGCTGCAATCTCGAACTGGACATGATCGTGTTACAGCTGTTGTGGGAATGGCCGTCTTCAGCCAGTTTTGGTATTGGTATCCGCTAATTTATTTCATCAGTTTATCGTTTGCCCCTACTGCTTTCATCGGTCTGAATGAAGAACTTAGAATGCCCAAGTTTGACTTCATCTCAGAGACCAAGCCATCCTTGTTTGGATACCCTCCTTCAGTGGTTCCTCCTGCCGCTACTTCTGCTGTGAAGCTGCCGACCGCCGTCTTGTCTACTTCCAATCGGGCTAAAGTCAGGGGTGCAAAGAAAGAATCAGAGAATAAATCAGGTAAAGCTTCTGTCCAGGAAGGTGGTGCCACTGCATCTTCTACGAATGCTGAAGGGTCAGGGGATGGTGATAAGGAGTCCACTTCTACAATGAAAGATAAGAATGCAATGGACATAGAGGGAGGAGTGGAGAAAAAGGCAGTTGTAGAACCCTTGTCGGAAGTGCTTAGTAACCCTGCACGTGTTGTGCCTGCACAAGAAAAATATATCAAATTCAAAGAAGACTCAAGATATGCACCTCTAAAGTTGAAGCGAGCTCCTTCGGGTTTTGTGATGTTGAGAGATATGGCACCCTCAGAACCGGTGGAGTTGGTATCAACAGACACGCCAGTGTCCGCCGGTGGTGCTCCAGCAGCAGCTGCTGCTGCTGCTGCTGCACCCATGGCTGTAGACGACAATGAACCTCCTCCTCCTGAACCCTTCGAGTATGTGCCTTGAACATGAGACGTTTTCACTCTAGTTGATGCATGTCCGCTCTTTTCGCACATGCGTACAGAGAATGTGTTTCAAATGTTTATACACCAGCATATTCTTTTTCTGCTGATCTAATCACACAGATTTTGTCTCTGGTTGTTTTGTTAATGTCAGTTGTAATCAAAACATCTTGTAGATTTAGTTTTCTTTTGAGTTTATCGCGAAGATTAAGGAATAGAGGTTTCCACACTAGGAAGTCTCCGCAGTGTGTCGACTTGGGTATAGATAGGTCCACTGTCGAGGTGACCAGTTCTGTTCTTTTGTCAACTAAATGTGGCAAGTCGTCTCTCTAGGGTGCAGATTTAATGTAGTAAAGTATCTGTACTTGCCTCAACTTGTCGACATGGTTTACCGGGATGTTTTGCTAGTAGCTCGGCGATTTTGGGTGTTGGTCCCGACTCTTCAATTTTTGCATGGGTTTTTTTAAGAGTTAGCATTGGGTTGAAAAGATTACCATGTGTTTCATTACATTTTGTGACTTTTAGCCTGTGGGTGGCGTAGTGAGTGATGCTGACAACGTCAGCACTGCAGATAAATTTCTGAATAGTGGTGCTTGCACGGTCTGGAGGTGAAGTTGAGTCGTGCCAATTCCAGGATCGGACTGATCTCCATCCGGTTTACCAGTAGAATATTATCAGTTGCGTGCATGGATTCGCAGATCATGCAGTTTGGTCGCTCAGTGACTGGATTGTTGTATTTTAGGATTTGTGCAACATTCTGGGAATAAATATGTTGCTTGACGAGACTTATTTACTGCTTCGTAGTGAATTGCGATTCTAACTATTGTAATACGAAGTGATCACTGTAGGTAAAAACGTCGGACATGTACAAGTGGAGTCCTCCAAAGGGCAACTCATTTTCTTAGCTTGACATTCAGTAAAATGAGAATGAAAGAAATAATTTTTAGAATCCATAAACACAACAGAATTTCTCCATCGACAAGTTAAATTTAAAAAAGAAAAAGAAAAAAAAGAAGTTAGATATAGAAGTGATTAGGGATTGGATTTACCTTCATGTAGATTACCAAAAGGTCATGTGTAATATTGACTATGGTATGTGATGTGTACACATCTTAATAATTATGTTGAAGAATATTTGATTTGAAAATCTACTCTAGCTCATAATTTTTACAATAATTATATATATGTTTTATATTATCTTTTCAACAAGGAATTTAATACTTTATAATTCACAAAATTTATTTAGATATATATTTAGATATATATTTATTATATTTCACAATTTTCATCTTGTTAATCATACTAATTTTATATTTTATATATTTTTTGTAATTTATAATATTATTCAATTTACAAAAAATATAAAAAGTTATTATATGTGCATTTAAAGTCATGTTACAATCAATCAGTATTAGTTTGTAGCTATTTTATATGTAGGACTTTGAAAAGACTATTTGATGCTTACAAAACAAATATTTATAATAATAAGATCTAAGGATTTTTAAACAAGAAAAAACAATCAACCAATAATCTATTTACCTATTATTTTCTTGTTAATATCTAATAGCAAATTCAGAAAATGACTATTGAAATTCTTTACATTGTGAATACATAAAAACGTATGTATATATATTAAAATATGTATTGAATATTGTTCATTTTTAAAATCATTCAAATACAACCTTGTTGATGTAGTTTTGACAATGTAGTAAGAAAAAATTATCAGAATTATTTCTCATGTTTTTATTATAAAATTATTACGATTGCTAATTAGATAGCATCTCATCCTCTTTCTAATAAGAGTAAGGAACAATAGAAACCAACTTTAAAAGCACAATACTTTCGATACCAACTTGCAAAGAGAATCATTTGAAAACTTGTTGCATTCGAAAAGCAAGCTTCAAGTTGTCTCACTGCCACTATGCCACAATACAAGTCAGCATGTAACCACAGCCTCCACCAAATGGAGGAAAATTTTAGACACAACCAGCCCATGGCTCATAATTTGGAGAATGTTACAATTGGGTTGAATTTTCCCTTCGGTACATCCTAGAATTTCTACATATTGAAATTGCACACGGATCATGAAATGTTGCTGTTATAAACAAAATGTAGATGATTGCCTGAAACTGTAAATTTGCATGTCATGAGCGCAAATTCCTTTTAAATTACCTCACTCGCATCAGATTAGAAGATGCCATATCCCTTAACCACTTAAAGGTGGAGAATTATTAATTGATGCCGATTCTCCTTATTCATTGACGGGCAAGGACATGACAAGACCTGAGCTACCAGAGTTGGGATAGAGAGGGATTGGATGTATCAAGGCAGTAGGAACTAAAAGAAAGCGAGTCAATGGGAAAAGAGCGCAGCATGGCGACGGGTGGAGGATTGCAACATGATACTAGGAGGGTTGGAGGGATCAGTGCGACACGAGCAACAGTTCACAGGGGGCAATCAGAATGGTTCACTGAAAACCAGGGATCACGAGAGCAATTCTAAAAAGATAAAGGTGCAATAATCAGAGAAAATCTAGCGAGGAATATATGGCTCAGCGCAATATTTGAAACCTATTGCAAGGTATTTAACCTTCTTAATTCTTACCTACTATGAGTTGACATGGGTACGGCTTCAAAGGAATGAACCCCGACGTTGACGTTTAATGTTTAGACATTTGACCAGCTTTCAGTATTGACATCAACACCCAAACTTGGGCTGGTAGACCTCGATGGATTACCAAACACAGAAAAAGTTACAAATTCTGGGACAATCATGGCTTCAACATGACTGGCAAACTAAAATGCGGCTATTATACCTTCCCAGTAGTAATTTCCTTCTGGAACACAACCCCCTTAGAAACTGTACATTCACCAAAACTATCGCTTCAAAAATTATAGCCACTCACGGCAATGAACTTCACAGCTCACACTCAGACGCCTGACGACACTAAATAATAAATCCTCAACATTTTTAACAATGATCCGCCTTTCAATCGCTGTTAACATGCTTGAAGAGTGCCATAGCATTTAGGGGACTGTACAATCACCTCATAAAGAACTTCCAGATTTCACGAACATTAGAAGATCCATCCGCAAAATCGGCTACTAAATGTGCTCCCATGATACCTACAATTATGATAATAAGGAAACCAAAACTTCAGTTAGAAATGCGACTACACACACCCATCACAATAGGTGCTGACTCCTTCAAAAAGTGACCTAACAACTTATTTGACATAGTAAATGCAAAAGCTACCACGTATAAGTGATGATGAGTTTGGCATAAATGAATGAGGAGATGAATAAATATGAAGTACAGCTACTCCATTTACAGACGGGAAACACATAAAAAAACAATGACAAATTATAACCTCAAATACGCACCGTCTTCCTCAACAAGGTGTTTAAATTGTCGAGTTCCACCTCCAACTCCAAAATAGTGTTTCTTACCCGCCACATAGACGACTCCATACGGAGGACGTATACACTGCACACGAAGATCCTTTTCAGTTCAACAAGGAATGACAAGATTGCAAAAAGAATGAATGCAAACAACTTATGCTTTGAATGCAGCAGGCATGACTCTGGGACAATATGTTACTCATGAGTGCCGAGAATTTACCTTTTTGATGAGTTCATAAAGCTTGGGAAGCGATGCTAGAGAGTAAACAGTCTCAGACATCAGTATGATGTCATAACCACCTTCTTGAGCACTGCTGCTGTGTCCTCTTTCACAAGCACGGCTTCCAGAAAGCTTCCGGGCAGGGCGATTCCAGGAGCCATTGTGACTAATGCTCCTTAACTCATTACTATCACTTTCAGGTTCAGGCTCAGAGAAGTCACTCTGATTTATTCCGACATCGGGGGATCCACTATCTCTGTCACCAGAGGAACAAGACCGCCCTACGGACAAAAGATCGTGCACCTCTGACCAGTCACCAGCATAGTAGTGAATATCAGGCATTACAACTAAACCCTTATTTGCTGCAATTCCATCAGAACTAACAGAGTTTACTCCTACAAGGCCCGCTCGTGCTTGCTCTAGATTGGCTTGCACGTTTTTGATCGTCAGAGTCTTCAATACTTCCGGGTTGAAGTCCTGGAAATGGACACTGGATGCACCCTGTTGCATGTAACACGTGTGGATTCAGCACTAAACTCTGGCGATTACCTACTGGTTTTATAACAGAAACTTCCAGTCGGAAACAACTACAGAAAGAATCCTATCCGATGTAGAATAAAAAATGAAAGGTTGGTGATTAGCAATACTTCAGCCTTTAATTCCATCGCAAGGTATTCATGAAATATAGATGTAGAAAATAGTCTAATTCCACCACAAGGTCAATCACATATTATTCGCACTAAGCTTTCACTTCAAATAAAGGTCGGAAGCTAGAAAGGACGTGATAAATAGTCTCAAATGCAAGAAAAACTTCGTTTTGCTAACTGGTAACATATTCTATCTCACCTTTAAGCAGGCGAAAATTCCGGGCAGACCGTGTCCACAACCAAGCTGTAGAAAGAAAAAGCCAGAATAGCATCAATACTGACATGCGAAATACAGGAGGAATATCTGTGCATAACGATTCAGCAAGAACAAACGTGCGCCCAAAGATGGAAGCTCTGACAAATTTGAAGCACAAACCAACAACACAACAAAATTTTCTTCTTTGAACTCCAGCTTGGGACTCTTAACGCTCGTCACATTGTAGCAAGCATTGCACTAAGACCTCTGACGTTCCATTCAAATATCTGAAGAATACCTCTAGCACCCGCTTTCCACGAAACGAAAGCTGTCCATCTTGAATTTCTCGCCGTAGCGTTTCAACAAGATCGATAGTGCATTCCCAGAGTTTCAGTCCTCCTATATCAAACAATATATTACTCATTAACCCGTGCTCGTAAAGACTAGCACCGTAAAAACTCTTGATAATCCCTTGATAGTCTACAACACAACCATCTGGTAACACCCCCAGAATGAATTTGAAACACTTCATATTTAACAGCGGGAACATTTTCAGAAGCAACTCGTCAGTACCTTCATATTTACCCGGAATTAAATCCGAGTTAGCTACCTTAAGAACACTCTGGCTGTTCACACGACCCTGCAACCAAAGACATCACCACGTGTCGTAACATGAAATACGTGCACATATTTGCAATTTGTCAACATAGTTGTTGGGAAAAATTTGACACTCCGTGTATGACCGACGAAGCGGCTAGAAAAAATCAAAATCAACAACGTCGCTAAGATATTCATACCTTGAGCAGTGTCAAACCACCCTGTAAAACAACAGGCTCCATCACGCAAGACGCTGATTCCTCATCCTGCACTCAATCATGAAGGGTGCAATTCTCATTAGCAGAGTTCGCCTTTTCATGTGTTCACACAAGTAGTATTGTAACCCGAATCCACGTACTCTTTTACACACATGTTTGATATACATTTCACTAAAAACTAGTTCAGCAGTCTCACATGCCCCACGATTGCCTACCAGCTAGAGAACGTCTTTCTCACAGTTTTATACCTCCAAATTTTTTAGTCGAGCAATGCATAGTAGTACTACACTACACAGCTCTATGAATCCAATAGATAATCTCTTGCTAACCGTATCGTTCGAAGTGAAGATACTCATAACATCAAAGGCCATTGAGACATACAATTCCATACCTCCAATGGGAACACTTCCTCGGGTGGAGGAGGTGGGGGTAGCGATGGTTGCTCCGCAACGGTACCAATACCCGCATTGATGTTCTTCAAGAGAGTCTGGAGCAAACAGTATGTCGTTAACCCTGGCAAACAGGCGCAGATACATGGGCCCCTCATTTTATCTCCCCCCCAGTTCATCCTTCTACACTTCACAAAATCAACTCTCTTCCCCCTCTCATGATCCAATTCTTCTGCGGTAGAATAAACCTCTCCAGCTACTCACAACCGCCCATTGAGCTCACCAGAAAAAATAAAAAATAAAAAACACTACATCTACCGCTTCAATTTTCCTCTAACACGAAGCTCACACTTCGAAGGAAAAAAGTGCTAAACACATTGCTCCCAGAGAGTGTATGGATATCATACAAACTTCTGCCTTCCAACACTAACCAACCCACAAGCAAAAAAGAGAGAAAGCAACAGAAATAGCTGATCGACGCGACAGTAATGGACCAGACATGCTAATATATACATCAAAGAAGTAACAAAACTTGATGGCGCAGCAAACACACCTCGGGCTGCGGCGTGGTTACGGCTCCCCCGAAGTTGAATCGGAAGACCACGTTCTCTTCCATCCCTCGCAGATATTCCTTTTCTTTCTCTCAAATCCCTTTCAATATCTCTCACGATATTTCGACGACCGGAGACCGGTAAGCAAGCACTGCAATCTGGTTCCTCAGTGGTTTGTTGTGAAATTCCTGGCACCTTCAACCCGTTTACCTTCCACGCCGCAGGTCGCCTGTGCTCCCACCTCAACCTCTCCCCTGTTCCTCTTGCCGGCTTCTGCAAACTTTCCTTTCTTAGCCTACACTACATCTCATTTATTTTTGCAAATTCCTTCCGGCTCCCGACTAATGCGACGATTAGGAGGCGCTAAAAGACAACCTCATTTCGGTTCGTCTCACGCAATGACGTGCCGAACATCGCTTGCGGCGTCTGCGAATTACGAAGGCGCCTACAGTGCAACACAATGGAGGAAGAAAACCAAAAAAAGCAAAAAAACGAAAAAGGCGTGTCGAAAGCTAAAGCTTCAGCGACGCCACCAAAAAGCTTCGCGTGGTACGAAACCCAAGGACGAGACACCGCGTTCCTAAGGGGCCTACGGTCTTCGGATGCCGTGGGTTGAAAGGAACGGCACGGTCTGGGAGCTTTGTGATGCTCGTCTGCGCAAACCCTAATCCAAGTATTGCTTGAGTTTTCTAGATTTGAATTTCAATAAATATAAGATATTACTAATGTCACCACAATTTTTGCTATTTCCACCACAACTTGTCACCCGTTTGACAAATTCTTTTAGTTTTTTTAATACCAATTAAAAAAATTGTTAATATTTCCAATATAAATATATTTTTTATCATATTTTTGATTTTTGATTTTTTATATTTAGCATTGATAAAGGCTGTAGGTGGCATGTGGAGAATGGAGGTTATAGTAGCAATAGCAAAAATTGTGATGGCATTAGCAATATCCTAAATATAAGTACTATTTTATTAATTATTATTATTATTATTTAATCAATATATGCTACCATAAAGTATTATCATTTAGTATTATTTTATAAGAGAATAAAAAAAGATCTACAAAAAAAGATGGAATAAAGAATATTTATTCCAACATATTTGAATGTAGAATTATCTTTTAAGTATTTTTTGAAGTTCAAAGAGAAATAAAAGGATTAAAATACAACTTATATGTATAAAATATATTATATTGTTAACTTAAAATGTAGTAATAAAAGGAAGAAATAATTCAATTGTGGATTTTAATCTATTATGATTTAACATGTATCTTAATTGTATGTTAATTTTTATGATTACAGTTTTATTATAAGAATCTTTTTTATATTTATATGAATATCACTACTTGTAATAAAAATGTGATGCAATGAAAGAAGTTAATCAAAGGTGTTTCTATTGCCATCTCAATTTTTGCTATTGCCACCACAATTTGCCATCCACTATATGCTACCATGGTTTTTGCTAATGCCACCACAAATTGCCCTAAACTTGAGTTACATACTACAAGGCATTTTTTTCAACCACTATTGAATGCCATAATATCTCATGATTTGGTGCAATTCTCTCAAATATTATTATTGTTAATTTTTTCATATACTCTTAATATAGGTGATTCATCCATTGCTCTCTTTATAAACAATGGTCGATGGGAGTAATTAAGAGTCATGGTATCATGCTATAATTTGACTACCATTTAAAAATAATATATATATATATATATATATATATATATATAATTTACTATACAACTAAGTAAGAGCCATATCAATAGATTTTATTAGTTACAAAGTGTGATTTAATTATTACTTTAAAAGAAACTTATTTAAAAGGGCTACTATTAAAGTTTGTACAACTTTATTTTTTTTAATAGTGATTTTTAATATTGATTTTTTATTGATAATAGCTTTTACATATTTAAGTCATCTTTGTTAGATATTGGTAATCCTTGAAATTTTATTTTATTTCTATTATTTAATATTTAGAACACATACTATATAAATCTTATTAGAAAAAGTACTAGAAAGAAATTTTAGTATCAAAAAGAATAGTTAGGCCATCAAAGTGAATGAATGGAGATGGATGATAGAAATCTCTATTCTTATTGGTCAAAAGTGTCACGGCCATAAGCTTTATTCCAATAATTATCTAATAGAAGTAGGTAAAATAAGTTGATTTGATATTATCTGATAGAGAAGCTTCCTAGAAGCTTCATAGATACGGAATCATCTTTATACATGTCTATAAGTGATTGGTAGGTTAGAAACTTAGCCAACAAGCTAGCTACATGGCACACATATTGGTAGCTTGTAGAACAAGCTAGCCATGTGTCGCACATGTTGGTAGTAGCTTGCGGAACAAGCCAAGTACGTGGCGCACATGTGAGAAACTTGTCGTGCAAGTTTGACACCTTGACACCTGTCTTGTAAATTAGACACAAATAGGAGGTCCTATAGAATACCGCCATGTAGCTCTTAGATAGATAATATGAACAGAAATAAGAGTGAAGCCTTCTTCACTCTTATCAATTCCTTTCTTGCTTCTAGTCCAATTTCAAGAGTCTATAGTTTTTTTGTTTTGTGGCAATAGTCATTCTAGTTTCTTTTAATATACATACTTTCTTATTTTTATTTTATTATACTTTTTAGTAGAAATTTCATATGTTTATTTGCTTTCATTGAATTCTTGTCCTTGACAAATTGACAAAAGTACACATATAGTATCAGAAACTTTATTTTTTCTTGATTAAGAGTGGATTATCTCTTTCTCTTGATAAGATATAAGCATATTTGAAGTTGTGGAGTACCCACTTCTAAACTGATATTGTTTCTAGAATTTTTTCTTTTGAGTGTGTTATTCTGCATTTCTTGAAGTGAGAGTAGACACCTTCTTTCGTACTGTATTATCATGGCAAAGCTTGCGGTATTGTGTAGTAATATGACCATTAGGTAAAAGAAGAAAGGAATGGTTATATTATGGAAAAGTTCAAATGAAAATATTTGAAAAAATTATCTTAAAAAAATAAATAATAGAAAAGGAGGTAGAAAAAAATCAAAAGATGTTAATATTATTTTTTATAGAAGTGACTTTTAATTGCTTTATATGGCCATAAATAAGGCAAAATAAAGTAGATTAGAAAAATAAACAATATAGGTATCTTGAAAAAGGAGTTGAGAATAGATTTTAGAAAAATTTATTATAAAAATCTCAAAATAGATACCTAGAGAGGACCGGTTATAAGCCAAGGTTGGAATCAAATCCCAAGCCACAAAATTGCGTGCCTACGGCAGATCAAAAGCTTTTTGATAGACTAAAGAGTAGGATTAAAAAGCAAATCTAAGAGGTTTTGCATAGGATTTGATTTGGAGTGATTTGGATCAAAATTGACTTTGTAAGAACTTTGCAAAGTTAGGGTTGTTTTGGCAACTTTGAGGTTTGTGAAATAAAATAGGATTTATACTTTGGACAATTAGAGAAGTTTTATAATAGATCTATAGTTAAATTTTTATAGATTAGTTGGTATTGTTATTATTGATTTGTGCTACAATTTTGAGCTTAATCTAATAATTTAATTATAAATAATTAAGGTCTAAGTGGATTAAGGTCTTGGAAATTGGGTTTTTAGGGTCAGGTAGGGTATTGCAGATTTTGAGCAATCTGCTTATTAGATTTGAGTGAAATTTGTATCTACAGATAGAAGACTTCATTTTTTACGCATGTATAAAATTTAAAAGTAATTAAATGGTGAAAAAAGGAGGTTTAGATACTAGATTATTGGCATTAAGATTGGAGAAGGATGTCGGCCGACACTTGAGCAGATTTATAGATTTTTCTTCTTTTTGATAAGTTCGATCTTCTTCAAACTTGATGTGTTTATTTTCAACTTAGTTGTTAAAGCATGTGTAAATTTTCAATCAAGATCAATAATTTATTTGGTAGTTATTGAGGTTCTAAAACTGCCTTAGGAATTGCTTAGGATTTCATTAGGATTTCAATAGGATTTAGGGTTTGGATTTAGGATTTAGTGTTTTATTAGGATTTCATTAGGATTTAGAATGTAGTGTTTGATTAGGATTTCATTAGGATTAGGATTTGATTTAGGTTTTGACTTAGGATTTGACCAAGGTTTGACTTAGGATTTAACCAAGGTTTGACTTGGGATTTCATTAGAATTTGACTTAGGATTTAACCAAGGTTTGACTTAGGATTTGATTAGGATTTGACTTAGAGTTTGACCAAGGTTTGACTTAGAATTTGACTAGGATTTGACTTAGGATTTAATCAAGGTTTGATTTAGGATTTGAGCAGGGTTTGATTTAAGATTTAATCAAAATTTAACTTAGGATTTGACTTAGAGTTTGATCAAGGTTTGACTTAGGATTTGACCAGGATTTGACTTAAGATTTAATCAAGGTTTGATTTAAGGTTTGACCAGGGTTTGACTTAGAATTTGACTAGGATTTTAAATTTTCTATTTTTAATATTTTCTAAAATTATTATTTTATGTATTATTTTTTTATGATTAATATATCATTCATTTATTCTTTTTTTTATAATTTCTTTAAGATTGGATTAAAGCTTGATTAATATTGTTAAGGTTTAATGGAAGTTATTTTGGATTTTATTAAAGTTGTTAGGATCTTGTTATTACATATTTCCTTTTTATCTTCCACAGCCAGGTGCCTGGAGCATTTTCAAATAAGACTTTACATATTACGACAGCGGAAATAAAGAATGCAATGGTACAAATGCAAGAGCAAATGACAGAGCTAATGCTTGCAATGTATCAATTCAATTTACCACCACAAGGAGCAACAAGATTAGTAGAAAGTGAAGATTTAGAAATGGTTGGAGCTGCATCAATATCTACACCAAATCATACTACCTCACCTATGATAGAGCACCGTTCAAATATTAGAGAACCAAAAATTAATTTGTTTGAGAAGTTTGATGACACAAGATCTAAATTTTGAAGATTCATCAATTAAATACAACTGATGATTAAACTTCAACATCAATGTTATCCTACGTAAGAATCTCAAGTTAGATTCATTAGAACATTACTTTCGGATTCTGCTTTATTGTGGTTTTCATCTTTTTTTGAACGATGTGATCCAATATTGAATAATTTGGAGGTATTTTTAGTAGAATTTTGATCTATGCATGGAAAACATAATGCAATCCATATTGCAACCAACAAGATTTGCATCCTACAACAAAGCAATCAATTAGTGTCATTATATGCTTCACAATTTTAACAACTAGCGACTGATATCAAGTAGAATGATGCTGCACTCATCAGCCAATTTCTCTACGGATTAAAATATGAGGTAAAAAAATTAATGTTCAATTTATCGGATCATCAAACATTGAGTCAAGTAATTGATTTTGCTGTGAAGTATGACAATCGACTTTTTGAATTTTGATCTAAGAGTCATATAAGGGAGCCTCAATATTATTACTTAATGGCAACATTAACGTTCTCACAAAATGTATATTTGGAAGTAGAAGACATGCAAATTGATGTAGTACGTTTTAAACCTCTTACTAAACAAGAAAAGATTTGGTGTCGTTAAAGAAGATTATATTTATATTGTGGAGAACCTAAGCACACTGTTCAACATTGTCTAAAAAAATGACGCAACTACAAAATGAGGAGTACGGTTGTCAAAGAAGACAATATATCGGAAAATGAATTTATCCAGCTATAATAGGGACCGTGTAAGTGTAACCTTGTATAATTCCTAGTGAAGGCCCTATTCTTTCCTCAGAACCCTCTCCTTGTTTTATAATAGATGTATATTTAGAACCAAAAAATTACAGATCCTCTGCTTTATTAGATTCAGGAGCCTCAGTATGCTTTCTAGATGAACAATTTGTTAAGAATCATAAAATACCTTTAGTACATAAAACTAAATCCATACATGTAGAAATCATATATGGTCGTCCATTGTTTTTTAGAGATGTCACTTATAAAATTCATCTTATAAAAATAACAATAGATGGTCATAATAGCTACGTAATCTTTAATATAATTAAATCTCCATCTAATCCAATTATTTTAGATTTATCATGGCTAGAAAAATATAACCTTCAAATAGATTAGAATTCTCATAGGCTTGACTTTTCTCAGAACATTATTAAACATCCTGCCGACCAAATGAAAAGCTATAAGTCTAGTATAATAAAATCTGTACTTATAGGTGCAAAAGCTTTTATACACGTAGCAAAAGAAGGATCAACTTTTGCTATTTATGCCACACCCATTTTTCATGGTGGAAAGACTTTAAGTGACATTCCAAACCAATATCTGGATTATCAAGACGTTTTTGAGAAAAATAATGTAAATATTCTTCCAAAATATCATCCGTATGATTGTTCAATTGATCTCAAAGAAAGAGTTCAACCTCCATTTGGACCAATCTACAGCTTATTACAAAATGAGCTGGCTAAACTCAAAGAATACATTGATGAAAACTTAGCTAAGAATTTTATATGTCATTTGAAATCTCCAGCAGGAATTCCTATCTTGTTTGTAAAGAAAAAAGATGGATCACTACGGATGTGCATAGATTATCAAGGACTCAATAAGATTACCATCAAGAATAAATACTCTCTACCATTGATATCTAGACTTCTAGATCAATTGAATCAAGCTAAGATGTATACAAAAATAGATCTACGAAGAACATACAACCTAATCCGCATCAAAGAAGAAAATGAATAGAAGACTGCTTTTTGAACAAAGTATGGACATTTTGAATATAATGTTATGCCTTTTGGACTCACGAATGCACCAACTATTTTTCAGCATCTCATGAATGATGTTTTTTATGAGTTTTTAGATGATTTTGTTGTTTGTTACTTAGATGACATTTTAATCTACTATAAGGATGTAAAAAAATATGAATTACATGTTCGTCATGTATTAAAAAAACTTAGAGATACCAGATTATATGCCAAGATGGAAAAGTGTGTATTTCATACTACTCAAGTTGATTTCTTAGGATACATCATTTTGAATGATGGTTTTATGATGGATCCTAAGAAAGTTGAGACAATCATGGATTGGAAGATTCTAAAAATAATAAAAGATGTGTAATATTTTTGAGATTTTCCAATTATTACCAAATCTTTATCAAGAACTTTTTTCAAGTTGCAACTCTACTTACACATCTAACTTGTAAAGAAAAATTTGAGTGGAGTAAGGAAGCAAAAGCATTGTTTGAAGCGTTGAAAATAGCTTTTACTTCTATACCAATCTTGTATTGCGTTAACTTTTTTAAGGCATTTTTTATGGAAACATATGTATTAGACTTTGCTTTCCATGCAATATTGTCAAAAATGGGAACAGATGACAAACTCCATCTAGTAGCTTTCTATTCCAAAAAAATTTTAGTAGCAGAGATCAATTACAAAATCCTCAATAAAAAACTTTTTGCAATTATGGATTCTTTTCAAGAATGGTGCCACTATTTAGAAGGTACTTCTAGTCCAATCACTATGTATATAGATTACAAGAATCTCGAGTATTTTATGTCAACACACGTGTTAAATCATTGTTAAGCTCATTGGAATATGTCTTTATCAAGATTCAAATTCATCATCACTTATCGGCTAAGAAAACAATAAGATTTGACTGATACTCTTTCTAGACAATCTTATCTTGTACCAAAAGAAGAAAATGTAGCTTTTGATCAATAAAGAATGATCCTCTTGAAATTAGAGCAATTTCATATTTAAGTAATAAAATCAATATTAACTATTGATTTAATGTTTTTCAAACAAATTCAGTTAAGTATGCCCTCAGATCCTCTTGTTCATGATATTAAAAATAATTCTTCTAAATCTCATGATACTTCAAAGTTTGAGTTCAAGAACAACTTATTTTATTTTGAAAGATGTTTATATGTGTTAGAAGGTGATGTACGACTACATGCTTTTAAAGCTCGTTATAACTTTGTTGCAATTGGACATTTTGGATAGAATAAGACCTTAGAGCTAATTTCAAGAGATTTTTGGTGCCCTCAAATGTAGAAGGCAGTCAAAGACTTTGTACAATCATGTGACATTTGCTCAAGATCAAAAACTCCTCATCATCAATCTTACGGACTTTTCCAACCATTATCTAGATGAAAACAATCTTGGTCTTTTATTTCTTTGAATTTCATCATAGATCTTTCAAGTTCAAGTTCATATGATTCTATATTTGTGATCGTAGATTATTTTACCAAGATGGCATATTTTGTACTATGAACAAAATCTATCATAGATGAAGAAACAACTAAGCTCTTCCTTGACAACATCTATCGCTATCATGGATTATCAAAGGATATTATATCAGATAGAGGGATGCAATTTGTGTCAAGATTTTAGGAAATACTTTTTAAGATTTTAAAGGTGGATATAAAGCTATCTTTAACTTTCTATCCTCAAATTGATGGATAAACAAAGCGTGTAAACCAAGTCTTGGAGCAATATTTGAGGTATACCATCAATTAGCAATAAGATGATTCAACAGCTCTCTTACCATTAGCAAAGTTTGCTTATAATAATATGATACATTCTTTTATGCAAAAAATACCTTTCTTTGCCAATCATAGTTACCACCCATGACTTGATACTTTTGATTTTTTAAAAGTTGATAATCCAGCAGCAGAAGATTTGACAAATCGTTTGTCACAGCTACATGCAATAATGAAGGTGCAATTAAAAAAAGCTCAAGAACGACAAAAAATAAATAGAGATGCATATTGCAAGGAACAACCACAATTCAATGTGGGGGACAAGGTATTATTACTTCATCGCAATATTAAGACTACTCATCCTTGTGATAAGTTAGACTATCATAGGCTTGGATCTTTTCCTATTTCTGAACAAATCAATCCAGTTGCATATCAATTACACCTATCGGAGTCCATGAAGGTCCATCCTTTATTCCAAGTATCTCTTCTTGAATCATACAAGATAGTAAACATACTAAGAAAAAGACAAGTGCCACCTCCTCCTATAGACGTGGACAATAATGAAGAATTTGAAGTGGAAAAAGTCTTAGATTTGAAGCAACGTCGAAATAGGTTGGAATATCTTTTCTATTGGCACGGATACGATATTAGTAAATGCATATGGGAACCAGCAAAGAATCTTACAAATGCAACAAGGAAAGTAGAGGCTTTTCATCAACAACATCCATCAAAACCAAGATAAGGACCTTTCCTATAAAAAAAATACGATCTAGGCAAGATAATATTCTACTCTCTATCCTTGTTTGTAACTTCTTTGTATTTGTGACTTTAAGAAGATAGAGAACCAACAACTAGTAGATTCAACTCAAGAACCTTCGTTTGTTGATTTACCGGATGAGATATTACGACTATCACAACCTTCAAGATGATGAAATAGAGATGAGGACCTTCAAGAATGACATATCTTTCCTCGGATTGATGGCAAAATAGAATGTGTTTGGTATCACGACTTTAGAAGAGACTCCCGATGTTTGGTGATACTTTTAGAGGTAGGAACTACTTCTGATGGTGTTCCAAATATTTTCTTTGAAGGGAGTTATGAAGGCCTCAACAATGATCAAATAACAAGGTGGTCCTCTTGCCCTAGTATGGGACATTATCGATGGCTGAAAAGACCTATCAACTATCTTCAAAGGGAACAAAGATCAGAGTATGTGGCAAGCATAATTTGACATATTCTGGACTTTCTCAACATATAATCATTGCTTCTTGTGGAATTCGTTTTTAGAAGGGGAGATAATGTCACGGACATAAGATTTATTTCAATAATTATCTAATAGAAGTAGGTAAAATAAGTTGATTTGATATTATCTGATAGAGTAGCTTCCTAGAAGCTTCATAGACGTGGAATCATCTTTATACATGTCTATAAGTGATTGGTAGGTTAGAAACTTAGCCAACAAGCTAGCCACATGGCGCACATATTGGTAGCTTGTAGAACAAGCTAGCCATGTGTTGCATATGTTGGTAGCTTGCGGAATAAGCCAAGTACGTGGCGTACATGTGAAAAACTTGTCATGCAAGTTTGACACATGTCTTACAAATTAGACACATATAGGAGGTCTTATAGAATATTGCCATGTAGCTCTTAGATAGGTAGTATAAATAGAGACAAGAAAGAAGCCTTCTTCACTCTTATCAATTCCTTTCTTGCTTCTAGTCCAATTTCAAGAGTCTATAGTTTTTTTGTTTTGTGGCAATAGTCATTCTAGTTTCTTTTAATATACATACTTTCTTACTTTTATTTTGTTATACTTCTTAATAGAAGTTTCATATGTTTATTTGCTTTCATCAAGTTCTTGTCCTTAACAAAAAATTATGCCTAATGGAATTCAATTAGGCTGTCTAAGGTCTTATTAGGAATTAGGATTTTTTTTAGGTCATTTAAACATTAAAGATTAGAATTAACAAATTTAGATTTTTAGATATGGTTTTAGTATAAAAATAAAGTGATTTGGAATTTTTATCAAGGAGATATAAGCATTAAAAGTTGAGGTATTGATTTTGCATCTATTGTCATTCTTTAGGACATAATATATACATACAAAAAGAAATAAAGGATTGGTGACTAGGATTGGAAAGAACACTTTTTTGGCTATACTTTAAATATATGGCTTAATTAATTCTAAGTTGAAATGAAGGAGATATTAGGAGTTGAAGTTGGCACTTGCAATGTAAGGATAATAAATAATATGTTTAATTAGTAGTTATATTTTGAGCTATATTCTAAGCAATTTGATAAGATTTTGGTTTAAATTTTTTAGAAATATGTATTTTAATATGGAAAATCTATACACAAATTTTAATGGAATTTGAATTTTGGATTTTTGAAATATGAAGAAAATAATACTTGGATGTATATAAACTAGGGTTTTGAGCACCTTCTAGGATTTTTGAAAAATCAGAAAATTACAACAAATCTATAGCTGATTTTTTATTTTTATTTTTATTTTTAAATAAAGCTTAAAGATATTAACTACACTTTTAAAAAATTTGATAAAAATTGAATAGCTAAATCAAGAAATATTTGATTCTAAAGTTCAAAAAAAAAAAACAATCTTTTGTGAGTGAATAAGGTATTGAAGGGTTTTGTTACAATTTAGGTATTTTGTACAAACTAAAGGGATTTTTTGAAAGCCAATACTTTATGGAGGTGAAAAATAGATATATGAAGCTATGATAATATTTTTGATTTAAAGATGATTTTTTTTAAAAAAAATTTAGATTTTCTTAGAAGTTATTAAGAATCTAATTTATTAGCAATTGATTAGTTATGATTTGGCATAGAAAAGGATATTAAAGATTTTTTAGATACTATAAAAAAATCTTATGTATTAACCTATTTAAATAAAAAAGATTTTTATTAATACAATATTTTTTTTATATATTGTTGTGTTTATTTGTCTTCTTTATAAAGGACAAATCACTTATCAAAGCTAGGCCAATAAGTTATAAGTAAACTTTCTACAACTAGGTATCTAATATATTTTTAAATTAAAAATCACATCATATAACAACAGGCTAATACAATCAGCTTTGGTAACATAACTAGTAGTGGAAAAAAGTGTCTTGTGATATACAACACAAGTTTAAGGCAACTTATAGTGGCATTAGCAAAAACCATGGTGGCATGCAGTAGATAGCAAGTTGTCGTAGCAATAAAAGAAATTGAGGTAGCAATAAAAGAAATTGAGGTAGCAATAGCAATACTTTTAATAAATTGTGAGATTAAAAAAGATAGAGAATAGATTAGAATAAGACAAATATTATAAATTTTTAAAAAAAATCTTGATTTTTTTTAATAAATCAAGAGATATAACTAGGTTATGGAATTTAAAACTATGCATTTTAGCTAATTTTACAATATGTTTTAATTTGAATCATCAAAATGAATCAATTTTATATTATTGATTGAAACTAAATATATATTATATGTAATAAGTTGTAAAAGATAGTTCCACACTTTCAAATTTATTTATTAAATGATTATATTAATTACATAATATCTAAATAATAAATAAATTTATTATAAGGATAAAAATTAAAGATATATATGAAAGAGATACAAAAGACCTTTCATTAGTTATTTGAAATAATACTAAAGACATATCACTAAGATATAAATTACGTAAATTAAAGAATATTAAGATAAATTAAAGTAAATTAAAAATACATCACTAATATAAATAAAAAAAATACTAAGATAAATTAGATAAACTAAGATAAAATAAAAATATATCACTATGATAAATTAAATATTATTAAGGACATATTATTATGATAAAGAAGACATATTATTAGTCGAATTTTTATTTTCAATCACTTGCACCAATAGTATGGAGAAGAAAAATTATGATTTTTAGAAATACTATTGATTTTTGAGGTATTTTATATTAGAATTTATAATATGATTCATTTTTTTAAGAATGCTAGAGCACTTTTTTCAATTTGCTTGACCATACTATTGATTTTTGAACAAGGTCTTTCTTTTTGTTATGTATTTTGTTGTGGAATTGGGAGCTTTTTCAATTTACCTCAACATATTGTTGAGAGTCTTTTCTTATATTATGTATTTTTTTAAGAATTAGGAGCATAATTCATATTTAAAAGAATATTAGAAGTCTTTTCTAATTAATCATCATTTGAATTAATTATTTATATGAATTAATCAAATGAATTTATCTAAACATAGATGAATTGAATTGAAAAGAAAATTGAAGAATTCTTTTTGAGTTTTGCTTTTAGTCAATAGTACCTTCAAAAACCAAAATTAATAAAAGATCTCAGTACCATAATCCAAGTGCTATCAATGCTCACTAAGTTCAACCAAATTATAAAACAATTGATCAAAGACAACAAAGAAAATATAAATAAACTAAGCAAAGAAGATCTTAGAAAAGAATTAAATATAGAAAAGATCAAAAAGAATATACAAAAGATTTATAATAGTGGCTAATTGTAGAAGAATTGCTCAATAACAATGTATCAAGGACATGAACTAGAAAAAAATACATAATCTAATGAAAACTGTATCAAAGAAAAGTCAAAAAATAGGAATAAGAAAGTATGTATATTCAAAGAAAAATTGGAATTGCTATTGCCAAAGACTAGAAACATGAAGACTCTTAAAACTAGACTAGAATCAGGAAAGGAGTTGACAAGAGTGAAGAAGGCATCATTCTTGTCTCTATTTATACTATCTATTTAAGAGCTACGTGGCGATATTCTATAAGACCTCTTACACGTGTCTAATTTGTAAGAGACATGTCTAATTTATAAGACACATGTCAAACTTGCACAACAAGTTTTTCACATGTGCGCCATGTGCTTAGCTTGTTCTGCAAGCTATCAACATGTGTGACATATGGCTAGCTTGTTCCACAAGCTACCAACATGTGCGCCATATAGCTAGCTTGTTGACCAAGTTTTTAATCTACCAATCACCTATAGACATGTATAAAGGTGATTTTGCATCTATAATGCTTCTAAGAAGCTTTTCTATCTGATATTATCAAATCAATTTATTTTATCTACTTCTATTGATCTATATTAAGTAAATAGTTATTGGAATAAATCTTATGTCCGTGACATTATCTCCCCTTCTAGAAACGAGTTCCACAAGGAGCGATGATTACATGTTGAGAAAGTCTAGAATACGTCGAATTGTGCTTGCCACATACTCTGATCTTTGCTCCCTTTAAAGATAGTTGATAGGTCCTTTCAGCCATTGATAATGTCCCATACCAGGGCGAGAGGATCACCTTCTTATTTGATCATTATTAAGGCCTTCATAACTCCCTTCAAAGAAAACATTTGGAACACCATCAGGAATAGTTCCTACCTCTAAAAGTATCACCAAACATCAAGAGTCTCTTCCAAGGTCGTGATATCAAGCTTATTATATTTTGCCATCAATCTGAGGAAGAACATGTTGTTCTTGAGGATCTTTATCTCTATTCCGTCATCTTGAAGGTTATCATAGTCATAATGTCTCGTCCAATAAATCAGCAAATGATGGCTCTTGAGTTAAATTCGTTGGTTGTTGATCCTCTATCTCTTTAGCATGAACAAATTTAAAGAAATAACAAACAATGATACAAGGTAAGATGAAACCTCTATAGAACTTGTTTTGCTTTATAGCAAAGATTTTTTTGATTCTTTATCTTAATTTTGACGGATATTGTCAATGAAATACATTGACTTTTATTGATATATTTGCTAGATTCTTGGATGGCTCCCATGTGCATTCACTAATATCATATCCACGCTAATGTACAAGATATTCTAGTCAATTTTGGCGCTCCCAAGAATCTAAAATCTCTTTAACCTCAAATTCTTCATTATTGTCCACTTCTATAGGAAGTAATGGCATTTGTCTTCTTCTTTGTATATCCACTATCTTATAAGACTCGAGTAATAATACATGGAATACAAGATGGATCTTTATGGACTCCGATAGATATAATCGATATGCAACTGGATTGATTTGTTCAGAAATAGAAAAAGATCCAAGCCTACGATAGCCCAACTTATCACAAGGACGAGTAGTCTTGATATTGCAACTAAATAATCATACCTTGTCCCCTACGTTGAATTATAGTTGTTCCTTGTGATACACATCTACATTTTTGTTGTTCTTGAATTTTTTTTAATTGCACCTTCAATATTGTATGTAGCTCTAACAAATGATTTGCTAAATCTTCTGCCACTAAATTATCAACTTTTGAAAAATCTAAAGCATCAAGTCATGGGTGGTAACCATAATTGGCAAAGAAAGGTATTTTTTGCGTAGAAGAATGTATCATATTATTATAAGCAAATTGTGCCAATGGCAGAAGAGCTGTCCAATCATCTTGTTGGTAGTTGATGGTACACCTTAAGTACTGCTCCAAGACTTGGTTTACATGCTATGTTTGTCTTTCAATTTGAGGATGAAAAGCTGAAGATAATTTTATGTCCACTTTTAAGATCTTAAAAAGGGTTCTCCAAAATCTTAACACAAATTGAGTTCTCCTATCCAATATAATATCCTTAGATAATCTATGATAATAATAGATATTATCAATGAAAAGCTTAGCTATTTCTTCACGTATGATAGATTTTGTGCATGGCACAAAATTTACCATCTTGGTGAACCAATCTACTATCATAAATATAGAGTCATAAGATCTTGAGCTTGGAAGATCTGTGATGAAATCCATAGAAACAAAAGACCATAGTTGTTCTGAAATAGGTAATGGCTGAAGAAGTCCAAAAAATTAATGACAAGGAATTTTTGATCTTGAGCAGATATTACATGATTGTATAAAGACTTTGACTGCCTTCCACATTTGAGGCCACCAAAAATCTCTTGATATTAGTTCTAAAGTCCCAATGTATCCAAAATATTCTGTCATTGGAAAATCACGATATGCTTGAAGAACACGTAAATGTGCTTCTCTTTTTGGAATATATAAGCGTCCTTCAAAATATAGTAGGTTATTTTTTAATTCGAATTTAGAAGGATCATGAGACTTGGAAGAATTATTCTTGATATCATGAACAAGAGAGTCTGAGGACATACTTGACTGAATTTGCTTGAAAAAAGTTGAACCAATAGTCAATATTGATTTCATTGCTCAAAGATGAAATTGCTTTAATTTCAAGAGGACCATTCTTTGTTACTTAAAAGCTGCATCTCCTTCTTTTGGTATAAAATAAGAATGTTGTCATATGACGTGGTCTTCTATTTGCGAATACACTGGGTACCTTGTTGTAGAGAGTTTATTTGAAATTTGATGGCAAAATCCAACACGTAGTTTGTCTTAAATAAAAAGAACAAATTATACAAAAATCTCACAAAAGAAAAGTTATATATGTAAATTCTCTTGTATTCAAGTAAGTTTGTACAAAAAGGGTACAACTTTCTACAAAAACCCTTTAAAACTTTATTCACCCGCAAAGACTTATTTCTTGTTGAACTTTAGAGTCCAATAAGTCTTGATCCAATCATTCAATTTCTATGAAATTTACTTCAAAGTGTAGATAATTTTCTTAAATTTCAATACAAGAATGAATCAACTATAAATTCATTTCCAATCGTTTGATATCTCAAAACCCCTAGTAGGTGCTTAAAACCCTAGCTCAAAGACATCTGAGCACTATTTTCCTTATATCTCACAAATCCAAAACTCTAATGCTACAAAAAATTTGCACATAGTCTTCTGACATAAACATATACACTTCTGAAAATTTTGAGCTAAAAATCTATGAAATTGCGTAAGATATAGTTCAAAATGTAACCACTATATAAGCAGGTTACTTACTGCCCTTAAGTTTGTAAGCACTAACTTCAACTCCCAATATCTCCTTCACCCTAGCTTCGATTTTATCAAGCCATACATTAAAAGTGTAGCCGTAAAAGTGTTCTCTCTAATCTCAATTGCTGATCCTCAATTGCGTTTTGTATGTGTGAGTTATACTCAAATGAGTGATAGTAGATCCAAAATCGATACCTTAACTTTGGGCGCCTATAACTTCTTCATAAAAAGTGCAAATCACACAAAATTTGCACCTAAACCAGATCCAAAAACATAAACCTTATGATCCTAGCCTTTGATGTTTGACTTCCTTCGAAAAACAAAACCTAACTCCTAATAAACCCTCGGGCAGCCTCCTTAAAGCCCATTGGGCATGATTTTTGGCCAATTAGAATAGAGATTTCTATCATCTACCTCTATTCATCCACATGGATGGCCAAACTACCTTTTTTACACTAAAAACCCTTTTCTAATCCTTCTTCTTATAAGATTTATATACTTGGTGCTTTAAGCACCAAATAATAGAAATAAATAAGATCTTAAGGATCACCAATGTCTAACAAAGATGACTTAAGATATATACAAGTTACTATCAATATAAAATTAACTTCAAAAGTCACTACTAAAAAAAAATAAAGTCATATAAATCTTAATAATAATCTTTTTAATAGATCCTTTCTAAACTAACAACCTAATCACATTCTATAATCTATAAAAATCCACTGATATGACTTTCATTTAGCTAAGTAGTAAATTATACATTAAATATACATGTACAATTTTTTTACATAGTAGCCGAACCACAACATGGCAACATCTAGAAAGAGCATTGGACAAACCTTGTTGTTTTTATGGTTGATAAGTGATAATAAATTTGAATCCTGACAAAGATATACTCTAATGAGTTTGATGACAATTCAACATGCATTGTCGTATGACGTGGTCTTTTATCTAGGAATACACTGGATACTTGGCTGTGGAGAGTTTATTTGAAACTTGATGGCAAAAATCCAACAAGTGATTTGTCTTTAATAAAAAAGACAAATAATACAATAATCTTATAAAAAAGAAATTACATATATAAACCCTCTTATATTTAACTAAGTTTATACAAAAATGATTCAAATTTCTACAAAAACCCTTCAAAATTGTATTCACCTGCAAGGACTTATTTCTTACTAAACTTTAGAGTTCAATAATTCTTGATTCAACTATTCAAGTTCTATAAAATTTACTTCAAAGTGTAGACAATTTTCTTAACTTTCACCACAAGAAAGAATCAACTGTAAATTTGTTACCAATCGTCCGATATCTCAAAACCCTTAGCAGGTCCTTAAAATCCTAGCTCATAGACACCCAAGTACTATTTTCCTTATATCTCACAAATCCAAAATCTTAATGCCACAAAATTTTTGTACATAGTCTTGTGATATAAACATAAACACTCTTAAAAATTTTGAGCCAAAAATCTATCAAATTGCCTAAGATATAGCTCAAAATGTAACCGCTATGTAAGCAAGTCACTTACTACCCTTAAGTTTGTAAGCACTGACTTCAACTCCCAATATCTCCTTCATCCTAGCTTGGATTTTATCAAGCGGTATATAAAAAATATAGCTGTAAAAGTACTTTCTCTAACTCCAATTGCCAATCCTTGATTTCTCTTTGCATGGATAAATTATATCCAAAAGAGTGATAATAGGTCCAAAATCAACACCTTAACTTTGAGCGCCTATAACTTCTTTATAAAAAGTACAAATAACACAAAATTTTCACCTAAATCGGATCCAAAAACCTAAACCTTATGATCTTAGCCTTTGATGTTTGACTTTCCTTGAAAAACAAACCCTAACTCCTAATAAACCCTCGGGCAGCCTCCTTGAAGTCCATTGGGCATGATTTTTGGCCAATTAGAATAGAGATTTCTATCATCCACCTCTTTTCATCCACATAGATGGCCAAACTATCCTTTTTACACTAAAAATCTTTTTTTAACCCTTCTTCTTATAAGATTTATACACTTTGTGCTTTAAACACCAAATAAAAGAAGTAAACTAAGATTTTAAGAATCACCAATATCTAACAAAGGTGACTTAAGCTGTATATAAGTTATTGTCAATATAAATCAATCTCAAAATCACTATCAAAAGAAGAAATAAGATTGTATAAACCTCAATAATAATCCTTTTAGTAGATCCCTTCTAAATTAGTAATTTAATCACATCTTGTAACCAATAAAAGTCCAGTGATATGGCTCTCATTTAGCTATATAATAAATTGTATATTAAATATACATGTACAATTTTTTCATATAGTGGCCGAACCACAACACGACAACATGCCGACATGAAATACTCGAGGTTCTTGTGATCCGTATACATGGTGATTGGACTAGAAGCGCCTTTTAGATAATGATACCATTCTTAAAAGGAATCTATGATTACAAAAAGTTCTTTGTCGTAGATCTCATAATTGATCTTGGCTATTGAGAATTTTTTTGAATGAAAAGCCACTAGATGAAGTTTGTCATTTGTTCCCATTTGTAACAAAACTGCACCCAAGGCAAAGTCTAATGCATCTGTTTTTATAAAAAAATGCCTTGAAAAAATCAACACGATACAAGATTGGTGCAGAAACAAACGATGTCTTCAGAGCTTCAAATGTTGCTTTCGCTTTTTGATTCCATTGGAATTTGTCTTTACAGGTCAAATGTGTAAGTAGAGCTGCAACTTGAGAAAAGCCTTTGATGAAGATTCGATAATAATTGACAAATTTCAAAAAGCATTGGATATCTCTTACTGTCTTTAGAATCTTCCAATTCATAATTATTTGGACTTTCTTAGAATCCACCATGAGACCATCATTTGAAATGATATATTCTAAGAAATTAACTTCAGTAGTGTGAAATACACACTTTTCCATCTTAGCATACAATCTTGTATCTCTAAGTTTTTGTAATACTTGACAAATATGTATTTCATGTTCTTCTACTTTCTTAGAATAGATCAAAATATCATCTAGATAACAGATGACAAAATTATCTAGGAACTCACAAAAAATATCATTTATGAGATGTTGAAAAGTAGCTGGTACATTCATAAGTCCAAAAGGCATGACATTATATTCAAAATATCCGTACTTGGTTCGAAATGCAATTTTCCATTCATCTCCTTCTTTAATGTGTACTAGATTATATGCTCCTCTTAGATCTATTTTTGTGTAGATCTTAGCTTGATTCAACTGATCAAAGAGTCTTGATATCAAAAGTAATGGATATATGTTCTTAATTGTGATCTTATTGAGTCCTCGATAGTTAACACACATCCGCAATGATTCATCTTTTTTCTTCACAAATAGAATTGGAGCTCTTGTTGGAGATTTAAAATAGCGTATGAAATTCTTGGCCAAATTCTCATCAATATACGCCTTGAATTCAGCCAACTCATCTTATGATAAATTATAGATTGGTCTGAATGGTGGTTGAGTTCCTTCCTTGAGGTTGATTGAACAATCTTATAGACGATGCTTTAGAAGAATATCTGCATTCTTTTTCTCTAAAATGTCTTGATAATCTTGATACTAATTTGAAATACTACTTGAAGTCTTCCCATCATTAGAAATAAGTTAGCATAAATAACAAAAAGTGATCCTTCTTTTGGATTATGCAAGAAAGCTCTTGCACCTACAAACGCAGATTTAATTCTATTAGATTTATAATTTCTTATTTGATTAACTATATTGTTAGCTATACTTTTAGAAAAGTTAAGAATACAAAAAATCCAATCTATTCGAGGATGTATTTTTTCAACATGATAAATCTAGAATGACTAAAATAGAAGGAGATCTAATTATGTTTAAAATTATACAACCATTATGGCCATTTACTACTACATCCAGAAGAAATATTTGATGAGTAACATCTCTAGAAGATAAAAGACGACCATCTATGACTTCTATGTGTATAGGTTTAAATTTTTGTACTAATTATATTCTATGGCTTTTAATAAATTCTTCATCTAAAAAGCAAGCTGAGGCTCCCCAATCTATTAAGATAGAGGCTTTATAATTATTAGGTCCTAAACACACATCTATTATAAAACAAAGAGATGGTTGTGAGAAGAAGATAGGACCTTCATTAGAAATTGTACAAGATTCCAACCACACGGTCCTTATTGTGGTTGGAAAAACTTATTTTCCAATATATTATCTTCTTTAATAGTCGTACTCCTCATCTTGTAGTTATGTCATTTCTTTGGATAATTTTGAGCAATATATTTAGATTCTCCACAATATAAGCATAATCCTTCTTGATGACATCGAGCCTTTTCTTATTCAGTAAGCGGCTTAAAATATATAGCATCAATTTGTATGTCCTCAATTTTTAAAGGTACATATTGAGAAGATATTGGTGTTACCATTGAATTATAATAATATTGAGGTTCCCTTGTATGACTTTGAGATTAAAATTCAAAAAGCCGATTATCACACTTCATCGTAAAATCGATTGCTTGACTCAATATTTGAGGATTAGATAAGTTCAATATTAATTTTTTTATTTCATATTGTAATCCGTAGAAAAATTGATTGATGAGTGCAGTATCATCCCACTTGATATTGATTGCTAGTTGTCAAAATTGTGAAGCATATAATATCACTGATCAATTTTCTTATCGTAAGATATGAATCTTGTTGGTTGCAATACAAGTTGCATCATGTTTTCCATACATAGATTAAAATTCTGCTAAGAAAGCTTCTAAATTATCCAATATTGGATCACGTCATTCAAGAAAAGATGAAAACTAAGATAAGGCAAAATCTAAAAGTAATGTACCAATAAACCTAACTTGTGAGCTTGGAATTGAAAAACTTTGCAGTCGCAATTCAATCACCATTTGAACTTGGTTGATGAATCTTCAAAACTTGGATCTTGTGCCATCAAACTTTTTAGGTAGACCAATTTTTGGTTCTCTGATGTTTGGACAATGTTCCAATGGAGGAGGAATTATATGGCTTGGTATAGGGATAATCCATTCTTAATCAAAACAAGACAAAGCTTTGATATTATAAGTGTACTCTTATCAATCTATCAAGGACATGAACTAGAAAAAGATACATAATCTAATAAAAATTGTATCAAATAAAAGTCACAAAATAAGAATAAGAAAGTATGTATATTCAAAGAGAAACTGGAATTGCTATTGCCAAAGACTAGAAACATGAAGGCTCTTAAAACTAGACTAAAATTAGGAAAAGAGTTAATAAGAGTGAAGAAGGCTTCACTCTTGTCTCTATTTATACTACTATCTAAGAGCTATGTGGCAGTATTCTATAAGACCTCCTACACGTGTCTAATTTATAAGACACGAGTCAAACTTGCACGACAAGTTTTCCACATGTGCGCCACATGCTTGGCTTATTCTGCAAGCTATCAACATGTGTGACACATGGCTAGCTTGTTCCACAAGCTACCAACATGTGTGCCATGTGGCTATCTTGTTGACCAAATTTTTAATCTATCAATTACCTATAGACATGTATAAAGGTGATTCCGCATCTATGCAGCTTCTAAGAAGCTATCCTATCTAATATTATCGAATCAACTTATTTTACCTACTTCTATTGATCTATATTAATTAGATAATTATTGGAGTAAATATTATGTCCGTGACACAATGATGGACAAGGGAAGCAATGGTAGTTCAAATTATTGAGTAATTTTTTATTAGTTTTAGACCAATTGCCTAATAAGAATGTCAAATAAGAGACATAACAATCCAACAAGAACATCAGGCAAGAGAGACAATAGTCCAATAAGAAGTGGCACATAAAATATCTTAGGCTGATTATAAAGCAATTATCCAACAACAACAATAGATATGAAAAATAATTAGATAATTTCAATTAGATAATAAATGTGATAAATAAATATTAATAAAGAAGATGAAAGAGAATGTATGAAAGAGTGGCATTGTCTTGGAAGGATTGAAATTGAGGATGCAAATGTAGAGTACTCTATTGGATGGAAAAAATATATTATCTTGAAAGGATAGAGATTGAGTATGTCAATGTAGAGCACTCCATTGGATGGAAGAAAGATATTATCTTGGAAGGATAGAGATTGAATATGCCAATGTAGGATACTCTATTGGATGGAAGAATAAAATGTACAATTGTTGAAGAACATGCTAAGATTTATTATATGTTGTTTGCATAGAAAGGTTGAGCTTCCACCTCTTTAACCTCTACCAATGGTACTTAAGAAACTTTTTAATAGAAAAGATAAATAAGACAACAGATTTTAAAAATATATTTAATAATATAATGATGTGCATGTATTTATCTTTCTTAGAATTAAAAATGATAATACTATTCTATATGGTCACGGTCCATATAATTTCTAAATACTTAGTTAGTTTTGATATCAAATTAATATACTATTATTAAAAAAAAAGATAAATACAAATTATGCATAGCTTTATATATATGATTTTGAAGTTGCACATGGAACAAAAGTAGGATATAATAGCAATTTATTAACTCACACAATACCAAACATGATGGTGGAGAATAGAATAGATCACCTATTTAAATCAATCAAATAGATTTCTATTCATATTGACTTTTTGAAAGAAATAACGAGTATTTCAACATTTTGTGTGGTAAAATGCTCCTATATGAGTTTATGATTAGATTGCAATAGAACAAAATTGGTTGATATATTTGAGTGTGAATCAAGATAAATTGTGTGCTAATGTCTATCAAAGAATAGCTAATATTATTGAAAATATACAAAATTAGAAAATAAAAATATAAAACTTCGAAAGACGGATAATTCTTCTATTGACACATATTGGAAGTACACAAAATATGTTTAAAATTTTTTAAGATTCAATAATATTTATCTAGCATTATCAATATACTAATATATTTGGAACAATGATTATAAATCTCAAGTGGTCTGAGATCACCAATACTTTACTTTCAAGGTAGAAAGCTGAAAATAGGCTTGATTTGGTTATAAGAATTTTTGAATTCAAAACAAAATATATTAATAGAAAATATATACAAGCACAAAATATTAAAAAATATTATTGCAAGGATACATATCATTGATTTTTAAAAATATGGTCTTTTGCATATGCACTTTTTATTATTTTTTTAATCAAGAGAGCAAGATAAAGATACTAGCTAATATTAATAGGATTGTTTGTATAAAGATTCTTCTTAAAAAAGAAGATTTGTTATTATTTGAGACTATTACTACTTGCATGGTTTATGGTCCCTATAGACCTTAGAATCTACATACTTTATATATGGTCAATGGAAAATATCAAAAAAGATATTTAAAAGAATATCAAAATATGGTAATACCATCAATAGATCAAGATGGATATCTTCTATATTGTAGTTGGAACAATGGAAGGTCATTTAATGTTAGTGGTGGTAATATTATTGATGATTGAGTAGTGGTTCCATACAATTCTACATTAAGCAAAAAATATAACTGCCACATCAATATTAAGATCTATGCTTCAATCCATGTGATGGAATATATTCACAAGTATATTTATAAAGGATATGATTGTATTATAATGCAAATAGGAAGTGAGGAGGATGAGATCAAGTATCACATTGATGCACGGTATATTGGAGCTTCTAAAGGAGCATAGCATTTGTTTGGAATGAAAATACATCAAAAAATTCTGCATGTGGTTTAATTAATATTGTATCTTCCCTAAATGCCTCAAATTTTTTTTATCCAAATGATGATGCAATTGAAGTCTTATCCTATAGAGAGCGGCAAAGAACAACTTTGATAGTATTATTTAAAATATGTGAATCTATAGACATTGTTTGATAGTATATATATCAAGAATTTTCATGATATTTTATGTGGAATAAGATTGCAAAAAAGTAGATATTAAGACAATATAGATTTGTAATCAAAAAGTTATATTTTGCTAATCCTATTATAAAAGAAATATTTTATCTTTGACTTCTTTTAATAGTTATATATAAATTATATTTATTTGAAGATTTATAAATTATAAATTGAATGTTCCATTCAACTTTCAAAAGTGGATGCTTAAAAATGGGATTGTTGGAGGATGACAAAGAGTGGAATTAATGCTTGAAAAAAGCTTTTGTAATAAAAATAGAGAAGCAATTAAGAACATTGTTTATCATTATTTTACTTTAATATATATTTGTACATGCCAAAGAGCTATAGGACAAGTATTAAAAAAAATTTGTGATGATGTGCATTATCAACTAGTTCAAGATTATGGAATTGAGAGTCCTATTAAAAGAGAAATATTAGATTACAAACTATTTTTTCTTGATGAAATTTTTCACAAATCAAACAAAATACTTGTTAATTTTTCACTAATGCAATAGTGAAAAAGAAACTAGAATGAAAATGGTATAAATTGAGTACTTATGGAATATATAGCATATAATTGTGACAAATTAAAAGAAATAATAGAATGTTGTTTGCCAAAATTGAATAATAAATAACATATTGTATATTTGGATGTATTTAATTTGATTGATAATTATCTTTAAAAGGTATATTTTTTAGAAGGACCAACAAAAATTGAAAAAATATTTATTTATAATATAGTAGCAATGAAGTTTCAAAGTGAAGAAAAGATTGTATTATGTTTTGCTTATTCTAGAATTATAGCATAGCTTTTAAGTGGTGAAAAAACTAGACATTTTATGTTCAAACTTCCACTTGATGTCTATAAAGATTTGTTTTGTAACATTGTAAAGAATATACCATATACAAATATCTTAAGAAAGGTGATGCTTATCATTTGGAATAAGGTACCAAAGCAAGATCAATATTATATTAAGGCAATCAATAAAATCCTTTAAGATATACATGGCACTAAAAAGATATTTGGTAGAATTACAATAGTCTTTGATAGAGACTTTGGCAAATTCTTCTTGTTGTCATGAAAGGCTCAAGAGATGTGATTGTTGATGCTTCTTTGCAATAATCAAAGATTTGGTCTTATATTAAAATATACAAATTAATAAAAAATATGTATTTAAAAAGTGAATCTCAAGAAATTCAAGTATTTGCTGAAGAGCTTTTGAAGATATGTATTATATATTTTTAATATTTTTAAATATTTTTTCATGATATAATATTTTTTATTATCTTGATGTATATTTTTATAAATTTTTATTTTAAGATCATTACCACCTACATAGTTCATGACCTTTGTGGACAAAAAGACCACATTTTTGGAATTCTATATATCTTTATAATAATATTTTCCAGTACTTTGTGCTTGTGTATATCTTCCATCAATATCTTAGGACTAGAAGCTTCTTCAATTTATCTTAGTATATTTTTGATTTTCAAGTGGGCCCTTTCATTTCATTTTGTGTTTTGTTTTGGATCTAAGAGCCTTATCAATTTATCTCAATATATTGTTGATTTTTGAGGGAGGCCTTTCTTTTTATTGTGGGTTTTATTTTGAAGTTGGGAGCATGATTCATATTCTAGAATTGCTAATATGTTAACAATATGAATCTTTGAAGGAGGTTTTTTTTTATTGTTAATTTTTGAAGGAGGTTTTTTTTTATTTTATGTTTTATTCTAGGATTAGAAGTATGATTCATGTTTCACAGAGTACCTTGGTATACTATTGATTTTTGAAGGAGGCCTTTGCTTGTAATAATATTATTAATCTATTGTTGAAGATTATTTTTTGAATTTTTAATTCTTTCATTTTTCACATTTGTATATTAAAAATGAATCAATAATTATTGATTTATTAAAAAATATGGTGATTATTTTAAAATGTATGAAAGTAGATCCAATATCAAAGGTTTTAATTCAAATTATCTATTTATGATTGAATAAGGATGGAAGATATAGATATAAGTATTTGACCGTCATGTCAATTTTATATATACAAAATAATGATATTAATGATCTAATTAGGCATGTTATAATAAGATTCCTTGGAATTTCACATATTTATCTTAGTACAAATATAGTAGTAATAGAAGAAGATGCTGACAATTGTAATTGTTATCCAATCAAGTATCTAAATAATTTAAATCTACTTGGATTGCCACTATTTAAGTTAGAGCTGAAGATTGAATGTTCCATTATGTTATTATAAAATATTATTTTATATTATCATGTTGTAATACAATTATATGGTGAAAGATAACGATATAGATTCTATTATAGAAGAACTTAATTAAAAAGATATAGTGGAAAAATATAGATAATAAACAAAAAGGTAGTAAAAATTAAAAAGTATTAATATTGCCTTCTTATAGAAGAGACTTCTATTTACTTTGTAGGGGCATAAATGAGCCACATCAAAATAAATGAGATAAATAATTGATGTAAGCATCTTTAGAAAAGAATTGAAAATAGATTTTAGCAAAAAAATTCTCAAAATTCTAAGAATTGATATCCAAAAAAAACCAATTGTGAACTTGGATTGAAATCAAATCCTAAGATACAAAACCACATGCCTATTCTAAAAAGAGGGTTCTTTGGCAAATTGAAAAGTGGTATTTGAAAGCAAACTTTAGAAAATTTCTTTGAGTATTAGTTTTAAGTGATTTGGATAGATATTGACTTTATCAGAGCTTTGCAAAGTCATGGTTGTTTTAGGTGACTCAAATTTTTATGAAATAAAACGAGGTTTATATTTTTATAAATTTTGTAAGTTTAGTAGTGGATTTTTAAATAAAAACTTATGGATTTGTGTTTGTAGTTGTACTAAATATATACTTTAAATATGAGTATGATCAAATAGTTAGATTAAAGGTTATTGAACTTCAAGTGAGATGGAATCTTAGAAATTGGATTTTAATGGTTAATGAGGATTTCTAAGATATTCAATAATTTACTAATTGGATTAAAATAAAAATTATATTTATAGGTGATAAAATTGATTTTTTACATATTTATGAATTTTGAAAGCAATTAAACAATGGAAGAAGAAAATATTGATGTTGAAAGATCAATATCAAGGATTGGAGAAGAAGGTCAGCCTACACCTAAGTAGATTTTGGATTTATCTTCTATTTGGTAAATTGGATGTTCTTCAAAATTTTTGTGTTTTTTTTTAACTTAATTCTTGAAAAATATAAATATTTTAAATCAAAATCAATTGTTTGATCATTAGTTATTGACATTTCAATCTACTATAGGAATTATTTAGGATTTGATTAGAATTTATTTAGGATTTAGGATCCAATTAGGATTGATTTAGGATTTAGGATTCGACTAGGATTTCATTAGGATTTGATTAAGATTTCTTCATGGTTTTTTTATGGTTTTTTTAAGGTTTTTTTAGAACTTCTTTAAGATTTTTTTAGAATTATTTTAATATTCCTTTAAGATTTTTTTTAGATTTTTTTTTAGATTTTTTTGGATTTTTTATTATTTTTTTATAATTTCTTTGTATTTCTTTTATAATTTCTATAAAAATTTAATTAAACTTGATCAATGTTTTATTATATTTATTAAGCTTTAATTATAATTTATATATGATTCAATTAGAATTGTTAGGACTTATTGTTATAATTTCTTTTTACCTTCCACAGCTAGGTCCTTGGTGCATTCTGAAGCAAGACTTCACGTAATACGATAGAGTCAAGGACTTTGCAATAGATCACATTTGATCATTATGCAGCTGATTGATCAAGTTATAAAGACAAGATTCTTAATTGGAGACCATAAGAGACAATTGTTCTTTTTTTTAAAGATCTCATTGTGCCCATTATCTATACAAATTCCGTTCAAGTTCAATTAAAGGTAATTTCTAAAAAAGATGGTATTTATAATAAAAATTAACAAATTTCAAGGACAATCAATAAAGAATGTAGCATTAGATCTTGGAACGTCTATATTTGTACATAGGCAATTGTATATTATTCTTTTACGATGTATTTTTCTAAATATGATTTAGATTCTTTATCCTCAAGAAAGTGAAGATAAAAACACCACCGTAAATATAATTTATTCTAAAATTTTATTATTTTAGCTATTTTAGTTGTTGAACAAATAAGAATTATTTTTATCAATAATATTAAAGAAACATAAATGGTTCTATTGTCAGTTTGTAACTTAGCAATGACAAATTAAAATTTTTCCAGCCTTTTTGTGCCCAACAATATAAGTTTTGACTAATTTACTTATAATATACATACTAATATAAATTATTAATATATTTTAAACTTAAAATTTTATCATATATATATATATATATATATATATATATAAAATTTAAAAATTAAAATAAAAACTTTAAAGTTAAGATAGACTTATTTTTAATTTATTTTATTAAAAAATTTAAAAATTCTAATAGAACTATATTATTATAATACTTAAATAATTTTATTATCAATAGTAATAGAATATTAGTGGTCTATAAATCAAATAAATATATAATATTTTAATCAACTCCAAAAATTAAAATAAATCTACTTATTATTAAATTTTTTATATTATAATAAATAATCAATGATATTTTAATAATCCTTATCAAAATACCACCTTATCTAAAACTATTTATCGTGAATTTTAAAAATATTTTTATTATAATTTTAAATTTAAATATAAATTTTTTAATTTAAATATTTTAATTTAAATATAAATTTTTTTATTTAAATATTTTAATTTAAATTAAAGTTTTATATTAATATGGGAGCTTTTTACTTTAATTTTATAATAACATGTTAAGACAAGCTATAATTATATAACTAAAGTATAAAATATTAATTTTAATATTTAAATATTTTATATTAAATAATATTATATATAATAAATAAATTTTATTTTAATAAAAAAAATATAATTATTTATTAAAAAAAATACAATTTTGACAAATATAATCCTAAAGTAATTTTTATTATAGATTTGGACATTTATATGTATGAATTGTTGTATAAAGGAATTCAAACAGTAGATTTTTATTCAAATATTACCTAAAAGAAGATGATCTTATATTTGTTATTTGTTAACATCAATTTAATTGAGTTTTAAAAATAGCATTATAAAAATAAATTTGATTAGATATAAGAGGTTTATTTCAATTCAAAAGCAAACTTTTTATATGATGGTAGAATCTTTCTACCAAATAAGTGTAAACACCTTCTTTTACATTTGTTAGAATTCAATTATATTTTTTTCTTAAAGAAAAAAAAGAAAAAATAAAATTACATAAATAGATAAAATTAATATGAAGTTTATTGATGCCAATATTACTATTAAATAATCTGTGAATGAATAGAATAAAAAAATAAATATTAAAGATAATCTGTAAATAAATAATAAAAATAAATATTAAAAATAATCTGTAAATAAATAATCTGTAAATAAATAATCTGTAAATATATATTTTATAAATATTAAAAATAATCTGTAAATAAAAATAATCTGTAAATAAAAATAATCTGTAAATAAATAATCTTGAGTTGCTAAAGAAGTAGAATAAAAGATTGAAAGCTTTATCTTCTTTAATCTTTATCATTGTTTCTTTTATTTCATGTCCTACACCTCTTTTTATTTAATCTCTACAATATTTTGTGAATTTTGTATACTTTTATATCTACAATTGCAATTAAAACTCACTTTGACTAAAACAATAAATTTGATATTTTCACCACACTTATAAACATGGTTGTTAATTTGTCTTGTAAAACAAGAGATTATAATGGGACTAACAATTGTGAAAGAAGCAAGACATGAGGTCAAGGATTTACAATAGACTTATGTTGAAATATTGATGAATATTAAAACATTAATTAATAAAATATCAATGGATACTAAAATATCAAAAAGGATTCAAAGATTAAATTATCTTGCATACAAAATATATCTAATTTTAATAAATAAGATAAAATCATAAATTAACTAACTTTTGTTATAAATAACTATATATATATATATATCTCCTAAATTTCCACAACTTAATATAATCCTTATAATGCATTATCAACTGAAACTATCGATTTCACACGTTGCATATATGTCTATCAACACCTCATCTACACATTAGTATTCTACTTTCTCTCATGACACTAATTTTCGATTGAATGTGGGTCCAGAAGATTTTAGGGTTCAACTCTGACGATCTCGTGTAAGAGGAGAATCTTAATTAGGGTTCAATTTGCGAATTCTCACCAGCGTTGAATCTCAAGTGGACATTGGGACCTGAGGATTTGAGTTTCTACGCCTACTTTGTGGACTAGGTGGACTTCATCATCTGGATCATTGTAGGTTAGTAGAATTTTGCACCGCTACGACGACGCACTAGATGAGGATCCTTTTTCCTGCCTTGAACAGTTTTATTCATTGCTGATGCATCTGCAGAGAGGCGGCGATGCTGTTGTGATCCTTTCGTGATGAGACGAAGGCGCTGGAGGTGCTAACGTGTTATCATGAAGAACGAATCGGTGGTGGCACCCGGCCTTGTCGACGCGACATAGGGATCCATGGAACTGTCCCCAATCCTGATCCAAGTCTCATGAGACTGTTTCAACTGGATGTCGATACCGTACCCACATCGTGCATTCTTTACTCACATCATGAGTCCAATGAACTCTTCGGATTGATTTGTATACAACATTGATCATTTTGTGCTAAAGAATAAGGATGAATTATCGACTACGACATGCAATAAATTAGGATGAATAATCTAGAAATTAGAAAAATATTCACCCATAGATTTTTTTTTCAAGGCATCAAAACCACAAGGATATCTACATCTGAGAATGTCGATTTGGTTGGAACTGCAAAGCGGAGTTACAATGACTTCCACGTTTTCACCTTCTAAAATCATACTTGACAGTGAGGATCCCCATCTTACCACCAATCAGTTCGTGGTTAGAAAACCTGCCATAAGTACAAACCTCGTGCTATAAACCCAACGTTTGCATCAGTAAAGAGTGAGAACCGTCGAGCTAAAGATTTGTAAACGATGAGCGAGAGGTCACTGTATAGTTGATTCTGGAAAGAGGGACATTGTGTCAATGAACTTTGTACGTAGTGGGTTTTATCTGTTTGAACTACGACCTAATCTTTGAATTGAAGCTCCCTTCGTGTACCTCTGAACCAAGAGCTGCAATAAAACAATAACTTGAAAACATCAACGTTGGTATACAAATGTGCTCACGATCAAGTCACCAATTGAAGAAAGACATAATGCAGAGTTCTAATGGAAAGCAAGCCCCTCAGAATGGGACCTGAATAACACAATACAAGTCCCCACAGGAATCGAAACGTGCATGAAATCAGACTACACAAAATTTTAAAAATTGAAAGTTTACGAGGATTTGGTCAGCGAACATCCTTGCGGATGTGCTCCATCAACAGCCCCAAAAGAATCAAGAACATGGAGCTAATATGGTACAGGGCAGCACACATACTGCTATAAGATGAGGCCAAGATATTACTCTTCGCTCTCAAATCTTTTATCTCCTAATAATTAGTGTTACCGAACAAATCAAATTATTGCCTGGTTGCTACCTGCCTGAAATGACTAGAAGATAAAAAGGTACTCTGCGGGGGATGATGATGGTCAACCGGCTCCCTTTTATGAAGAAGCTTCAGTAGGGAGCTTGCTTTGCGCTTCGCCCGTGGAGTGCCCATTGTGAGCAGCGAATATAATGAAGGAACCGCAGTGTTGACCTGCATGACGGCGGAAATGATTCGTTCTCCCCCATTCCTGCAGAGCGCCAGTAAAACAGCAATTGCATTCTCTCTGCCTTTGGGAGTGCCCACCCTCAGCATCCGAACCAAGATTGGAATCGCAGACGCTTCTGCGATGGCCGTAAGACCCTCGGTTGATCCTGCCACGAGGGCTAAGACCATCAATGCATCGTCAGCGATACCATTCTCTTCTTCACCAAGGAGAGAAACCAGGATAGTGACAGCGCCGGACTCTACAATAGAGGACTTATTGCCATGGTACACAGCAAGGTTAAACAGGGCAGAGGCTGCATCTTTTTTCCCTCGCCTCGGTGTACCATCCCTAAGAAGCGCCACCAGGGCAGGAATGGCAGCTGGTCTCTTGCCAATAACGATTTTGTACTCATCCACCACAGACAAGGAGAAAAGTGTTGCCGCAGCATTTTCTCTCGATTCCATGCTTCCTCCGAATCTAAGAACTTCTATGATGGGGTCTAGAGCACCGGCAACGATTATCAACGATTTGTTGTTGTCATAAATTGAGAGGTTAAGAAGCGCGGTGACGGCGTTTTCTTGTGCCTTCGGATCCTTTGAAGAAAGGAGTGTCACGAGGTAAGGGATTGCCCCTGCCTCCGCTATACACATTCTGTTGTCCGTGCCACATTTAGCAAGCAATCGCAATTCGTATGCAACCTGTTTTTGAACCTCGGGAGAACCTGTGGCGAGCTTCCCAACCAAAAAAGACGCCGTCATTTTGGTTGCTTCAAGGGCGGCCTTAGAGGTCGCTACCTGGTTGTTTCCTGCTGAGCCTTTAGAACCTTTCTCAGGCTTATCAAATGGAATATGGTAATCTTCACACCATTGCGAGATTAGGCTCCGAAGTGCATAGTTAGGGATCAAATTCACATGCCCAAGTTTTTGCCCACTCTTTGGGCATGTAGGGTGACCTGCCTCGATCCACTTTGAAATTGAGACGCGGTCATACGTTTGTCCAGTGGCAACAATTACTGGATCGCGCATGAGGTCGAGGGAGATGGGGCAGCGAAACTCATCAGGAGGATTAACGACTACATCACTTCTTCCACTCGAAGAAACCTCACCATCGCCCTCGCCAGATGAGTTTCGAGGTCCAATAGATCCATCTTCCATCTCCGTCACTCCATAAAGGACACACTTCCCGTAACGTACAAATACTATTAGATTAGTCACAGAAGCGAGTGTTTGCTCAGTGTAATCAACGGAATCCAACTCTGACTCCAGCCGCTGAACTTCCTTCTCACAGTCTCTCGCATTTCTCAACTCCAATGTCGCAAACAGGTTTTGAAGCTGGGTAGCGTCAGGCTCCTCTTTTCTCTCGAATTGGGCTAAAAGCTCGATCACCTCCTCCGCAAGCGCATCCTCCGCTGCATCCACGATAAGCTTTGCTCGTTGAACCTGCATCTTAACCAGCTCCACCTGTTCTCGGACTTCGTCAGAGATCTCAAGAAGACCCAACGGTAGCATTTCTAGAGCAGAAGCCAAGGTCTCCGTAATTTCATGGAACTTCTTCGAAGTAGATTTGTTCCTAAACACTAACAAGAAGACACTAAATTCCCGGCAATCATCCAACAACTCCCTCGTCTTCGTCATCACATGGTAGATGTCCCGGAATGCGATTAGCGCAGACGGAGGCATCGGCGGGTTTGTATCACGTATCTCCTCAAACAATGGGGACAAGAGCCTGATTCTGCGCGCAAGATTTGCTGCATTCCGCTTCTGGCAAACCTGAGGCCTGTCGCAACTAGCAACCTGCTGCGTCAAGGACACCAACGAATTGACAAGCGCCTTGGACGACAGGCTAGCAGGTGGGGGCGAAATGTCCGCCATTGCTCCCTCTCTCCGTTGCACTCCCGCTCCACGCTGTGAGCTTTGAGCCATACTCTCAAGATCCTACTTTTCCTCCACCACTACGTTGCGTCTTCCCCAATTCATCAAGGTACTACGACCTCAGCGACATCATAACTATATACTAAGACACACGAAAACAACTAAGGTCCAACCTCCGAAAACGCCCACCGCTACGAGAAACCCACCAACACCGATCCACAAAATTCCCTCGGCTCTGTAACGAAACCCTAGACTAGCGCCAATACACACCCACAGAAACCCACAACCCGTTATCACCCAAACTTCGTCTGCGATGCGAAATTAGGAGCCAAGTCCCGAACAGAAACGATGCTGCCTTCCGAAATTTGATCAATTCTGTGCACTACATGAAGATGACAGACTAGCGACCCACCCCAAAGCTCGTAAATCGGCGAGCTATATGCACCGCGCAAGCCAAGAGAGCCGAATACACGTCAATGCGTCAGAACCGGATGCTTCCTGTAAATATGTATCTTGTATAAGATACTGTATTGGATTTTCATTAAGATCGAGCGGGCCGGGTTTAAATTTTCCCGTTCCCGTTCCGCGTGCAAGTAACACGAAGCTTCGTTGTCTGGATCTGCAGAGTTCGGAAATTGTTATTGATCTGTACGCTCCCAGTTGCTGCCCGAACTTGAGGATTTCTGCCCGAATCTCCGCCGGGCAGCGTCACGGCAAGGGTCACTTTCTGAAATTAGAAAACTGAAGTAATTTATGGGTTTTCCATCGACTTATTTTTCTATTTATATTTTTTAAATAGATTGTTATGGTGTAAAATTGTGATTATATTAATATGGATTTATATAATCGGTAATATACTTTAATAGCGATCTCATATCAGGAATAGATTATTGGTCTATCTATTTTTTGTTACATGATTAACATGTATTTGTGGTAATAATGGAATATACATACACACATATGCTTATTTAGTTATAACAAATAATACTTATTATTTACACATATTCAATATTAATAGCGAGGTTAAGTCCTGTTTTATTGATGTATCAAGGAGTATTTACATTAAGTGTGTATTCTTTGTGATAAATAAAACTTTAAGTGTGTATTCAATGGTGTGCCATTAAAAGAAATAAATTCAAAGTTTAAATATTTAAGAAAACTATCACAAGCACAACTTAGCATGAAAAATCTTTAAATTTTATCTAAGTTTGAAGTAATTAAATTTATCATATAATACATGTCTTACTTTTAAGTTCATCTTTTAAAATATATATTAATAATTCATTGCAAACATGCAAGTTTTAATTGTAATTATTATTGCCATTTTAAATTTTTTTTTTACAATTACATCTAGAGTTTTAATTATATTGGATTAGACATAATACAATAGTTTCCAAACCAACCATAAAATTAAACATAATGAATTTCAATATTGTCATAGTTGTTAAGCTTATCATTTATCATCTTATGTATCACGTAGTAATTTGTAATTTATTATTCAAAACCTAATTTGGATTAAATGTATAGCAAATTAATTCTATTTCTTGTTGTAAATTTTATTATATAAAGTTAAAAATAAAAGCTATGTAGTTTAACGATGACCAATGATTGCATTTTTAAAAAAAATCAATTAATTTTATAACCCAAGTTTTTTGGACATAATAATTAATAGTTTTTTTTAACAATTGTTGAATTAAAAATAATAGCATCCTATAATTTTATTTAATAATTTGATTATTTTATAATAGTAAAATCAATAAATTTGTAGTCAAACTTGTTTCCATTAAATTCCGCTCTGGTTACGATGTTTAATAACTCTAACCTCAGTGAAATCAATGTCTTTTAAAAATTATAAACAAAATACATTATGTTCCTGAATTTAGATTGTAATTTTAATGGGTCAAAACTAGAAATTCGTACAAATTTTTTTATTTGTTATCTATTGTCTTTGTTTTTACTTTTTTCAACACTCTTAAGAATTTATGATTTTAGTACAAAGTATGAAAACTTACGTCAACCAATTAATTGAAAACGAGGATACAAAAACAGATATATTTGTTTACAGTGTCTCGTCAAAGCATGCCATGTTCATGGAATAATATCTTTATTTTCTCTTCTTCAGTACAATGATTTTGAAATCTGGACAATTATTCGAGTAGATTGACATGCACAAGATCATTTATTTATTTTTCAAATTTACATACAGTACAAAAATATTCTGAGTAACTTCAAATACTATAAACACAAATCCCAAAACAACAATGGCATTAAGATCATACATCTTTCAATTATTAGAATGATACTCATTATTTTCATCAAGATAAAAAGGAAAAGTTATATATGAAGTATGTTTATACTTGTAAATATCATCTTCGATAAGAAGAATGTACAACTAGAGTCAACTGTTATTTTCAGGAAATTTAAATTAAGACGTGGACAAGACCATCCAAGGAAGTCCCCGTGACGAGTTCCGGAAACTCCTGACGTGGACTTCCACGATATCCCATTCGAAGTCACCAAAGACACCTTCTGACGTGGACAGCTGGCCCGCAAGCTCAAATCCGCGCGTGTGAATAGGAACCAGGAGCTGGAATGAAATGTGAATGCACAGGTGGAGGGTGGCGAGTGGCCAAAGCCCTGGAAAGTAGGTGGGTAGGTGGCGACGTGGACGGTGCCAACGTGCGACCTTGGTGGCAAGGATTGGGGCATTGGTTTCCTTGGAGGCAGGATCCCGCGCTCCAGAGCGTGCTATAGACCTGCGTCTGCTCTGCAGTGTGAACGGGGCTAGCTTTATTTTATTTTTCACATTAGTGGCATCGCGGGTCGGTGTGCCGCCCTTCCGAAACCCGCGCCCGGGGGACCACAAATCGTTCCCTATCGCTGGAAATCGCCTTTGAGAACTCATCTTCGCGCTGCCAGTTACACAAGCCGATGCATAATAGCGGGCTTTTGAGGCCATTCCGATAAGCTTTTGTCGCAGATCGGAACATTAAAACCAAAATCTCTAGACAATCACATCCGCTCAAGGGCTTCCTGAACCGCTTATTTTTTCCCTATAGGAAAACAGAGCTTGGTTAAGCCAAAATCAACACGCTTGTGGTTTTGGAACGTGGGCTGAATTCAAACTTTCTCGACACCACAGCGGAGCTGCAGTAAAGAGAAGTCACGACGAGAATTATCCGTCATGTTTGTGGGGTTTTGGAATGCTGAAACGACCAAGAAATTAAGGCATTATTTTCCCCGACTCACGTCTGCGAAATCCTGCTTGAATTAATTCGATCGGAGAGTGGTGTATCGGAGGTGTGATCTGCTATCGCCCCGATCGACCAATTTGAAACCCAACGTGAGGAAATCTGATTTTGTGGAGAGTGGAACAGCGGCACCGCCGAGGCGGTGTCGACGTAGGCGCTTGTCGCCGCTCGGCTGCGAGAGCCGAACTTAAATACCGTACATATACGCTCGTGTAAAGCTATATCGAGTAGATACACCTAAGCGAACGCTGGAGCCAAGTTGGTTTGACCCAAATTGGTGGTGGAGATTCTGGATAAGTTGACTATATTTAACAAAGCCCTCCAGGTTTGGCTGGATGGACGTTAGAGAGTGGCTCGATCGACAAAAGGGGATTCGACACGTGTACAGCATTAACCACCTATTCTTACTTACAGCTTACCATATTCGTGTTACTTTTTTCTTTTCTTGATCTTATCATTATTTATTTTATGTTTGATAATATGGCTTCAAGCATACTACATTTTCTCAAAAATCTACAAAATAATTAATCATTTCATATTCATGTATTCTATAGTAATGTTTACTGTGTAGGTTTTGAGAAGTTCTAGAATGAATATAAATCGCGAAAGCGAAATCGTCAATATGGTTAAAGGTTGTTATCACGACTTATACTAAAATGTTGGAAAGCATTCTGTTTGGGGATTTCCGAGGCAGATGCTGACTAGGATCAACTCTCTGATGCCATTTTATGAATAAGCAACAGTCGTCAGATTCGGCGGTCTAGACGCGAACTTCGGAGTAGGCACGGTTAGTTCACATCCTCCTTCGTACAACTGGGTCCCACGCAGATTGCCCACCAAGGCCCCAGCCCGGTGGCGAATTCACCGACGTTGTGGAGCGGGAACAATCGCTTCGTCAGAAGCAGTGTGCGATCGCGAAGAGAATGCTTAATGGCGGGGTTTTCCCAGCTGCTGAACGCGTCATATGGTTCGAGGCAGCAGCGATTCACGATGGATCGAATTCGGAAACACATTTCGGGGGGACAGCACTGCAAGTGCGGTGGCGTTGGTTGGATGTGACGAGGGTGTAGGTGGATCTCCCCGGAACTTGCATGGGCAGGTGGGCAAGTTACCACTGTGGGATCGGTGTGCATTGTGTGCGCCATTCGAAAGGAGCGCGAGGGGAAAAACCAAGTTGGGAAACACTTTTCGCCCTCTGGACCAGCCGGCCGGCTTACTGTCGGACCTCCCTCTTGCCGGCTTGCACGGCATGGACCCTGGCGACTTGGTCTCCGGAAGCTTGAAACTAGCCTGCCCCACTTGAAGCAGTAGCAGCCATTTCAAAGTCCTTAAAGTGAGTGGTGCTTGGAACAACAGAAACATCCACTGCGTCCACTCGAATGCTCTTAGCTTTCTCCGGTGGCTGTTTCGTGGGAATAACGTGGCATTCTTCGTTAGAGTTTGCACCTAAAAGGCGGCCAAAGTTGTGTTCGTTCCTAACCACCTGCTGAGGCGGCTTCAGAAAGTTGCCGAAATCTAGTATATTCCTTGGTATACCAAACTTTTTCACTTTCACTTGTAATATACTAGTTTAGGAAATACTGAATCTCTAACTCTAGAAACTCATTAAACATGCTCCTTTTGGCCCTTTTCTTTTGGGACTCCAAAGCTTGGGAATGAAACTCATCGGTATACTTTATGAGTCCTACATCCAAAAGATAAATCGGAACAATCCGTTGTCAATCAGCGGAACTGCAGCCATAAGTCTAATTCACTGAACCGCACATAGCACACAGTTGTGAGATCATCCTTAGACGTAAAACAGCTTGATACTTCTAAATTGGGATTTATGTTCTAATCAGGCAACTGAGAAGGTTGGATAAGTGGAACAACTAAGATGGTGGAAAGAGCGAAAAATCAAATCCATAACAATGAAGTACAGAAATTTAGCTGCTGCTGACCCCTGTTCCTACTTCCTTTCTCTATCTTTCAACTTTGATCTGTCTGGAACTAGCGGCAACAGTCTCATAATTTTGTTTGGAGTTGTAAGGATTCCAGATAAAACCTGAAAATGGATCTACGAAAGCCCTTACAAACTGTTAAACGTTGATACAAACACCGCATTAGTGAAGAACCTATTCCTCTGCCCAACTGAACGTGCCAAAGGCAAACTTCCACATATTAGCGGTATTTCGCTAATTTTCCCCCACAAATATTCTGTTGTGACTCAGTGGCAAGCATGTAACGAGCATTTGAAATACACAGCGAGTTAAAGGTTTCCTCTCTGCGAGAAATTTCATAAGTGATAGATACATGGTACAAGAGGTTAAAATATCAACCTGTAAGTTCTCTGCTTTGATGGGCAAGTACAGTGGCCACATCAAGGTGACCAAAATAATCTCTTCAGGTTCACAGAGTTTGTCTAAGAAAAAAGAGAAGCAGCTGCGGGCACTTCGCCAATTTCTAGGTGTCAGTGTGCATGTATGATACAAAATCAGACATGCTTGTAAATTACAAGAGTCAACTTTCAGCGTGACTAGTTCATGTTCATCACAATTGTGAGCAAACATGAGCTCCACGGGTTAAGTGTGATTCGTCCCCCGCATCTGTGAAAATGTTGTACAAAAGTCGCAGCTAAATCATCTGACATGGTACATTTCAAACTTCGGTTATAATCAACGGGACGTCCCGGACCTCGCAGCCAGCATCTTCTGCAATAAAACAACCTGTTCCCCACAACTACTGAGTAAGTATTCCACAACTTAGCAGGGTGGGTCATTGAGGAATAAAGGTGAAAGATAACTGCTAACAGTAAAACTTAAATCATAAGGTAAATAATGCATATCTTAAAGCTAAGAAATAGAGTCAGAAATTAAAGTAGACATTACATGCTCCATTTCACTTCATAAAATACTGTTTCGTAAGCAGAATGAATACAAGATATACTCACAACGTCACCAAAGCTCAGCAACACTTCATGTCTGTGACATTATTATAGATTCATTTCCTCTTTTCGACTTTTTTAAAGACCTTACAAGACCAGTATTCATTATTGCGTGTTATTGTTCAAACACACAGAGGGATAGGTTTTCTCAATAAGGACTGCGAAGTGATATTTCAGACCATTGAAATATCATTCGACCTACCTTTGAAAGTTTCGGGAATAGAAAACTAATGCTTGAAAGATGCTTTTGTTGGAAGACTTCTTAAGAAATGCGCATGCGGACGGGGAGAGCAAAAGATAATTATATTGAAAACAGTGTACCTCTTGTTGTAAACCCAGGACTTGAGATTCGACCTCATGCTTCTCCTCCACAGCCCGAACAACTGCTGCCTCCATCAACTTGTTCTCCGACTCAACCTGCCAACATGGAGGATTTTTCAACGTGACCATGAAGTTTTTATAGCTGTCATAAAATTGCAACCCTAAGTGCTCCCATAATTCCGAAACGAACTTTCAACTAGGCTAACAAGTAGTCAAGCTTCACATTTCCTTACAAATAAGTCACAGTCTGCCAAGTAAGGAACGCACAAGGGACTCCTTCACATGTAGATATGTGATGCCTACCTGATTAAGTGAACAAGCCCGTTGCCGTTCTATCTCGAGTTGTTGCCTTAAAAAAGTTTGCTCCTGATACAAAACACCAACTCCCCTCAGTGTGATGAGTGTTCACTCTTAAAATTGGCAATTCAGTCGTTACTCTAACAAAATCAGAGCTGTTCACTGTATTAAGGTGAATTCCTCCTCAGTAATAAATTAGCTTCAATAGCGCTATTCAACCGTTTGCAGCCTTCTCTTATCATTTAAGCTAATACATATATCTAAACTTTTGACTTAATTATCATGACGACCTCTACATTAAAGCAAATCTATACACAAACTGCCATGAAAAGAGAACAGGGATAGCAAGACTTCGATACTAGGAGCAGCTCCGAAATTCTCTGCTGAACAAGATCCCACAGCTGGTTGTTTGAATTGTTTTCTTAATTTCAAGAGTACCTTGCGAACATTCTCCAACCAAGCAGCATCGACCATCCACTTTTGCTGCCGTCGTCCAGGTGATACCGGGGGCAAAATCGAGAAGGGGCAGTCGTCGCGAGGCTGACCATGCCAAGTACTAGAGCTAACATTGCCACCATGACGCCCGATACTGCACCTCATCAAAACCATCGTTGTTAACTAGAGGAGTAGAGAGACACATAAGTACATGCGTCTACATACTAACCCAACATACAGGAAGAGGTGGCAAACGCCCTTCCTATTGAATTACTTGTGTAGGGGTGGGGAAACTATAAAAAAGAACTATAAAAATAATTGCAGAGGTTAAAAGGAAGGCACAAATCTATGAGTCATAAAGGGAAAAGTAATCAACCCATCCAACTGCTAGTTCAGAGACACGAAACCTGTCCCAGCAGATCCAACTTCTGTTTTATACTCTGCTTTTCGTTAAATTAAATGCATCAAGACCGTAAAGCACATATGCAGACTCATAGAAGAACATACCTCCTAGAATTTTCAACCTCCCAAGAAGGGTTAGGCTGCATCTCCCTGATACTAGAGAAACTACTTCGCCCACTTCTCTCTCCAGTAGAAGATCTAGTGCGTATTCGCAAGCCCTCATTTCCATTTTCTAAAGAAAGATGGGACGTGAGATGTCCATCATGTCTAACCATGTTCGGCAACAGCCTCTCATCCCTGTCTCCTTGGATGAGAGCAACATCAAGACTAGCTGCTCTTTTTAATTCTCGGACGGATGCAGCAATCTCAGCACTTTTTCGCTTCTTTTCCGATTCCTCCAATTTCGTTTGAAGATCCAGAATATACTGGTCTACCTCTTCCAAGTGCGATGTGTGTACCTTAACCATTCCTTCCTTCTTAGGTATGTCCACTACTTTAGCCTTGATATCCATGTCGCCATGCTTAATTGACCATTCTAGTTCTCTTAGGACTCCTTGCATTACAGAATTTTCTCCGCGTTGGTCGACCAGTTGTTGAAGTATCTCCTCGTTCGCAGAAAGGAGCTCTTGCTCCCTACGCATCCATCTCTGCTGCCATTGGTGTTCTCGCATATCTAACATGTCTTTATGCTCTTGAGTCAAAGCAACTCGACGTTTCTCCCATTCGGCCTCTTTGTCAATCTTAGCCAGTACAAGTTGCTTTTCCTTGGTGTCCAGCTCTTCTCTTAGGCTCTCAATAGCAGGCATGGGTTCTGCAATTTGTTTGTCTACATTGGACACCCGATCCACAGCTGCTTGAAGATCGGCATTACCCCAGCAGATAGCGTCCCCCAACTTTGGCTCTGTCAATCTCCCCTGCCGCTGAGCGTTCAATTCCTCAAGAAGCATGACATGCTCTACTTCCAGTTTCTGATATTCAGTCTCCGAAAATTCCCGAGCCTTCTGTTCTCGCTCAAGTGCAGCCGTCAAGCCATCCTTTTCATTTAACAAAGAATTTATCCTTTTGGTCAATCTCTGTTCCTCAGTCTTCTTCTGCTCATCAAGTGCTTCCAAATCATTCTTTAAGACAATAATATCCTCTTCTTTCTTCTTAGCCCACTCCCTTGATTCAAGCAACTCTTGCGTGATTGCCTCCAGATCATTTTGCCAACTTTCTTCTTTCTCACGAATCTCTGCAACAAGGCGGCGTTTTCCAACAAAATGCATTTCCATCACTTCTTCTCTTTCCTTCCGCTCCTTCTCAACTTCTCTATCTATGCTCACTACTTCATCCCTAAACTTCTGCATGATAGCCTCCATTTGACGATCTCTTGAGTTGAGCTGAGATACCAAATCCTCTACTTCAGACGTCTTAGATGATAATTCAACCTCCAGAGCCTTTTCCTCTGCTTCAAACTGCTCCATTTTTTTCTGAAAATCATTCTGCAACTCTTCCATCAGCGATAAGGTACTAGACAGTTTTTTCTCAAGTTCCTCCTTTTCAAGTTTGAAATTCTCCACAATATCTGTCCCAAGGTCTGGTTTGGCATCGTCCACATCCTCCGTCGCATCAATCTCGTGAACAAACTTCTCAATACTCTGGTAGTTATCCCCTTCACTTTCTTCTAAACTTCTTCCTGATTTGCAACTCTCACATGATATATTGGTCTGAGAAGAATTCTCTAGCATCTGTTTTTGATGATCATGAACGTGTTGAGGCAAATTCTCTAACTCATGTTTGGCATTTTTTAGTGAAGTCTCCAATTGTTCTAGTTCCTTTTTGAGAGAGCCTAATTCTTGGTCTTTGGCATCAAGTAAAGAAGTCCACTTCGTAACCTGCTCATCAACCCATTGCTCCCGCTGCAGGACGAACGCTTCCCAACCAGTGAGCTCATCAGTCCACTTCTTGCGATGTGCCTCCAGCTCTATTTCCGAGAGTCTCCTCTCTTGCATCGCTTCAATGTCCCTCTTCTTATACCTCGATTCCCATTGAAGAATGGCAGCCTCCAGATGACTACATTTTGTAACTAAGTTTTTCTCTCTCTCCACCCACATTGCTTCAATCTCTGATTCTCTATCCCTTGCCCTTCTCAAGTGCAAATTAAGCTTCTCCTCTAGGTTATCTCTCTCTGCTATTGCAGCATCGCGCTGCATCTTCCACCTTGAGGACTGCTCGCTTTCAAGTAGCTTAGACCTTTTCGTACTGAATCTTTTAGAACTCATCCTTTGCAGTTCCTTATCCACGTCCTTCGAAACAGATGCTAGCCTGCTCTTGACATCATCCTCACCATCCTCGCCAGTAGTTAACTTATCCTTAATGCTCATCAGAAAGGACAACAGCCTCTTCGCCTTCTCCTCGTATTCCCCTCTAATCCTTTTTTCCTCCTTCCACGTTCCAAGCACGTGATCTACTTCCAAATGTGCTTCTCTCCGCCTAGCTTGCTCAACCGATAAGGCCAACTCAGCTTCTCTCAGTACACCCGAGACCCTGCTTACCTCCTTCTCCATTGCAAGCAACCTGCTTTCCAGTTGTCGTTCTTTCTCGAGCGACCTCCTTTGTTCTTGCTGAAAAATATTCTCCAAATCCTCTTTCGCGTGCAGAGTCGATTCAATGACGTGTCGATCTTGCTTAGCCCGTTCATCAGCCTCCTTAAGCATATCCTCAAAGGCAAGAAAGACAGCCTTCTGTGGACTAGCTCCGGCACGCTGATTTGGAGCAGCAGCCACCAGCTCCGAACCATTTGGTGCAGAACTATCTCCAACTGCTGCAGCGTCCAGCCTTTCTTTTTCCCCAAGCATTCTCTGGATCACATCGTCTATCTCATCCTGTTTTTTCTGCAGAGCAAAGCCCTTCTCGGCATGACTGAGCCGTAGCTCATCTTCCAGACGGCGAACCTTCCCCTGCAATATTCCAACTTCATCTTCAAGCTGTACCTCACGTCTTTCCATCTCAAAACCCCTCTCCCTTCGTTCCATTTCCCGTTCTTCCTCGTCAGCACGCATACTGAACCACATTTCGTTGATTACATGTTCAAGCTCAACCTCACCCTCCACTTTCTCTACAACATGTTCAATTGCCTCTTGGCTCAACCTGGCCTCTAAATCTCTTTCTTTTGCAGCTAAGCTCCTCAACTGCTTCAAGAGGAAACTTGACACTATTTGATCGACATCCTTTCTCTCCCCCAATGATGTACTCGTAACCAGTCGTTCAGCAACTTGCCCGAAGACATTCTCAAGATTTTCAGGCTTGTCAAGGCTTGTGGATGGAACTAATTCATTACAATGACCCTGCAAGGCTTCATTCGAATGCTGTCCTCGGTTTCCCCAACCACCAATCTTCAGGTCCTGTACAGTGTCACTCTTCGTATCCTCTGGGAAAGAGTTGAAATTCCCGTTCTCTGAACCCTTAACTGTCACCGTGTTGTGATGTTTATTTCCACGGATCTTTTCATTGGTACTGTCGCTGAACCTAGATCCTAACAGTTCCTTCTCTCTGATTTCATGTGCCCTACTCGACTCCCCTAGTTCCTCTGAGCTTGAAAATGCAACGCTCGAGTTCTGGCACAGAATACCTCTCTGCTCTTGTCTCACCAAGACGCTCGATGCATCCACGGGCTCTCCAGAGGATTTGACAGAAATCTCCGGTTCCGCCATCAACAACGAAAAAAGGCTCCTAGAGCCTTTGACATCCTGCCGGAGGCCAGAAATTGACAACCAACTCCATGTATTCAACACTGAAAACCGTGCGCAAAAAAGCGGCCCTAAGACTATCACCCCTGAAGGCAGTAAATGGCATGTTCTAGCTATTCCAATTTACTGCTCCATAACTGCATATGATGTTTCGCATTAATAATCCAGCGACTAAGACTCACTTATCTTCCACTACCGAGGAGGTCAACTAAAGAACAAGATGCTAATAAAATGGCATGAAGAACTAAGGAGGGGAACGCCGTCCTTATGGTTCATTGCAGAACTCTCGCCAGTAGAAACACAACCGATAGCCTTTTCAACGGACTAAAGAAGAGAAGCAAAACAACTTGCTTTGCTGCGCCGGGAAGTTTTTGCAAATATGACGATCGTCACATTCGAGTTCGCTCTTCAAGGCTTTTGAAACTCCAATAAATGATCAAACGCGACGCAGTCAAAAACTGTGGTGCGGCTCAACTATCAGACATCGTCGAACTAAACTTTCACGCGGGGGTGCTTACAAGCAGAACACATACATGGAAGTACATTGCAAGGCCCACTTGTCGCCAGGAAAGTGATCAAGGCTACGGAGTCAAATCTAACCACGTCGTCGCAAATCCACTAAAACTCATCCCATCTTCCAACTGTAACAATCTAGTGCGATCGGAACTCCACGACAGAATAGCCAAGGGCACCAATCCGTCACAATAACTACCATTCGGACGAGTGCAACAAATTCTCCTCACTGTCGAACCCCGCGCCCGGAAAAACCCAAAAACACCGTCCCAAATGCAACAACGTCGCGGTCAACGAAATGGCGGCAAAAGAGAGGGCAACCTCTTACCTCCTCGACGTACGCGCTTTCTCTCAAATTGGAGTCTACTAGACTCCAGACAACTACCAAACTTGAAACAACTTTAGCTCTAAACCAATACAAGCTCTCGATTGCCTGGCACACTGTCCAACGTAGTCACGACAGCCTAGCTACTGCTCATCCCTAGCGCTTATACGAAACATAAGCCACAACACCATTTCTTCTGAAGTTCTCACTTCTTCATCTCTCACCATTCTACCCCTGTTCCACCACATTCTGCATACACGAATCAAGCTCCCTGTCAGGCCCTGTCTGACAATACAGTTGCGAATACAAGCAACGAATACAACCCCAGAAAACACGGGCCGCTTGCCTGAAGAGGAATTTTCACACTAAAATAAATAAAATGTGAAGATTAATCCTTGAAATCACCTCGAACGCATGAAGCACCCCGCAAAGCTGACAAATCTATTGCACAGAGGCAACCAAAAGACGAATCCTGAATGCACAGACAATCGGCGCTCATCATCAGGCTTCTAGAATTGCTCGGGGAGTGTGCCTCGGTGGACGAAGTAGAGCTTGGCTCTCGGAGGAACCGTCGTGCGTGGCCGCGGCTGGGGGATTCGGGTCCTCTGGCACCCATCTCCGTCGACAGAGTCAACATTATGTTGTCTCTACTGCTTCTGTACGCGCAAGCAAAGGTGACAGCATTTCAATTCTTATTTGCTTTTTCCATTTTCCAACATTTCAAATCACAACTGTCCCCGATTTCAAATCCAAACGGTGGTGTGCACCCTATGCTCGCACAAGCATGCGGTCATAGGGCTTAACCAAGTCGAACTTGAGAACCCTCAACAAAAGCGCATTTTGAGAATGAGAAATGCATCCCGAATGATTTGGTGTTGTTGTTTTAATGCCAGGTGGACCCACCACATCTGCTTTTGCCCTTATACTCCGTGTAATCTAATCATCCATGTGAATTTCTTTCATCTATCCCTCCTCATTCACCTAAGTTGTATCATTCGTCTCCACCATTTGTTTCATTCATCCCTCTACCTATTCACCTTTTTTTCATTTGTTTTCAATACAAGAACAAAATCCTATTGAACAGTAAGAGGATGGTGCATTTTATACAAAAAATGCACCATCCAATATAGTTATCAAGTCATCTTCCGGTGACAACAACCACATTCAAGATATGATTTCAAAGAAATGATAAAATACATGAACATAAAAAAAAAGTGGCCTCAGATTTGTGGAAACATAGAATCTCTTGGTTTTTGTTTTAAAATAACTAGATATACACTCAAATGAACTCACATGTTTCCAGTACATGTAAACCATTAAAGGATAATGATAACAAAGTAATGTCGTGCATGTGTACGTTTTAAAGTAAAAGCCACACTTACATTTATTTGTAAGAAATGAAATCCAATACAGATCACTATAAAATTACTGAGGATAATTTTATAATATTCAACCAATTCAAAGTAGTTATTCATTCCAAATTTACTAGTAAAAAAATAAATACTTTTGAGATGTCTTTACCACAGAATGACCCAACTTTTTACTTTTTGTGTGTGTATGTGTGCTTTTTTCCCCTTAACTTTTTTTAATATTTTCTTCTGTCGCCAGTGTAGAGTTCCTAAAAACCCTACAAACAGATTAGAACCCAAAAACGCAATGGGGTTGTTTGGTCAACTGGATTTCACCGTGGATCTTGTGATTGAACAGGCCACGTGTGTGAAGCAGCGGGATCTGGTTATGACCCGGCACAAGCATAACTAAAGAGTTCAGCCGAGTGCCAGGAGAGTTGCGATGGAATGCCGGGTAAGACCAGGCCCCTCCTGCCCGGGTCTCTAAACCCTAAATTTAGAACAGCCCCCAACTCCGGAGCCCCAGTTTCTAAATTCCGCTCCCAACTGATTCGCAATTGTTTCCAGCAGCATTTCAAGGCGAGAATGTGGAAGTGTTGCACCATTTACAGCCTGCCAAGCTGGCATCTCTCTTATCTTATGCCTTTTTCCGAGTCTCCTAACGGCCACAGGTGCCCCCCTCAATTTCTATCATTTGGTTTTCTCTTTTTCTATTTGTCTCCACTCTGTTCATACCTCGTGTTTGCTAGAGAAACCTCTTTGTTTTTGTAGCCTATTCATGTCCTGTTCAACTTCGCAAATTATTCCAATGCGTTTCATAAGTTAATTTAGGTTTCTTGCACCGGGAAAGTTTCGAGGAAGGACTTGCATGGAACATTTTGCTATTAGTGTGATAGTTTCAATTGAAATATGGTCTTCTTGTTTGTTTGTTTGTTTTTGTTTTTGTTTTGTTTTTTTAATTCATTGTCAACTTGTTAATTTTACAGAATGTTTGTTATTTACTTTGATTTGTATGCGAAATAATGGAAAACATCGACTTCTTATTGACAGTTCAAAATCTTGTTGCTTGATACTTTAAAACGTAGACGTATTTGTCTACTTATATTTACCTATGTATGTATATACACACCCACACCTGCTTTAGTTCTGTCAAGGATGTACTTGCAATAATTTAATTGAAAACACAAAACTTTACAAATTTTTAAAAATACATATATTTCAGATTATAAACTAAAAACAAATAAAAATATTTGACAAGAATCTTACACTCAATGGAAGTACAAAATATACATATATATATATATATATATATATATACATCAATTATAAAAATAAAAAAAATACATGTCAAAGGGGTGCAGGGCATAGCACATTGAAAATCACAAATTGTATGCTTTGAAACTAGATTTCATTGGATCATATATATATATATATATATATATATCAGAAACTCAATCATGGGTATACTCTTATAATAGTTAAACTAGATCTCAAAAGCCTACTTATATGTACAATCTCTAGAGCTGTAAGTTGGATGAGTTCAATGATGCAGATTACTTGCAACATAAGGGAACGCCCTCACAGGATGTGAAGTAGGGAATGGATCTGTTGTTGAGTCTACCATGTCAGTCGTGGTCCTCTTGGGATGGGAACCAGGTTAGTTGCATGGGAACCAAAAAGTACTCATCAAGCAACCTGGATGTATTACTGGTTCCTAATGATCACTGACAGAACCAGCTAGTTCCCTTGCTTCATTCCTTTAAAAACAAATTTTGTTCAATGCAATCGCAGTCCCACGTCATCACTTCCCGTTCACGCACAATCTTGTTGATTGAACTCCCTCCATTTTTCGCTTTTGCTTTTCGACATATTTATATACAATCATCGTATCAACTCCCACTTTCCTGCTAATATGGCTCCACAAACGATCATTAACTTGCTTTTAAAGTAATAATAGGCTAATTATGGATATCTGCTGAAGCAAGAAAATGTTAACCCTTCTCCTCATTGTTTACATTTAATCCTCAATCACGGTGTTGTTGACTCTGCAGGCACACATCGTTGTTCAAAGATCAATATACTTAAAAAATAACAAAAAGAGTACTTGAATAAAATTTGGATGTTCTCTGTTTTATTATTTACAATGTGGTATGAAAAAATCACCATTATAACACTGTTTGTTTTATTTGTCTTTCCATGCAAGTATAAATGTGAACTAGAAATACATGTGTGATAATGATGAATTCATTTTTGTTTCCCTGAAGGGCTTCCTGTGAACGAGTTGAGTGGAGCGAGCAGACACAGGAACGCCCTAGAAGTGTGCTGCACGCTTGCAGAGCTTTGATGGAGACGACGACGATGATGACGATGAGGATGACGACGACGGCGATCGTGGAACAAAAGACAAAATGAAAACGACAAAATATGAGGAAGATGATTTTCTCTGATGTATCACAGACAACAGAGAGTGGATTGCTGTGGCTTCCGTTCTCAGACATTGATGAGGACGCAGGTGGAAGAGCAGGTGCAGGATTGGTGCCGACCTCACTCGGGAACTGCTCCAGACTGGATTGAAAAGCCCAGCTCTCCCCGCCTTTCTCTTTTTCTAATCTACTTCTTCTTCCTCCTCTTACTTCTTCTTCTTCTCCGTTTGTTTGTTTTTGTTCTGTTGCATACACGACCAAGGACACCACGCCCTCTTACAGACGCCGTTACTATGCTGTGGTGTTCCGAAAGACTTCTATGTCACAGCGGCGGGCGAGCACGAGCATCACGACGACGATGAAGGGGACGAAAACAACTCTGTGGTCCAAGCCCATACGAGATATTTGACTTTTAGTTGACAAAGTTGGACATGCATTGTTTCGGCAGATAAAAGTAGGAGTGAAACACTATGTATATGTGTGTGTATATATATATATATATATATCTGTGCACATAAACAAACAGTAACATCTTGGAGTTATACAAAAAAAAATGTATTATAAATTTGATTTTGGTTTCTCTAAAAAAGAATTTTATATTACATGTTATATTTCTTAAAAATTATACATATACACCACATTCAATTTTTATTTATTTATTTATTTATTTATTTATTTTCATACATGAGTTGCAGTGTTTAAAAATTTGCAAAAAACTTATAAATTGTTATAGATTTATCTGTGTGCTTATAGAAGAGAGTTCTATTTACATCACTCTACTTGTAAATAAGTCATAATTTAAATCTATTAAATATTTTATATTATAGAACAAAGCATCTAATATTATTATAATAGTATTGTATAACATAATGATGAATTGTATAATACTGTCTATTATTTTCATAAGTAAGAATAATGATATAACATATAGTTATTTAATTATTTTATATAAATTTTTATTATTTATTTTAAATAATAGAATTAATATATTAAAATTATATATAATTAATTATTATTTTATTTAACTTATTTAAATTTAATACATGAATGTGTACATACATATTAAAATCAAAACTGTTAATAAGATATTTGATAATTTAAAGATAATTTTATTATAAATAAAATACTATTTTTTTTTGATATGAGGATTTAAACAATCATATTATTTGATGGAAAATCTTTGATTTGTATATTATTAATAACTATTTTATTTAAAGATTTTTTAAAAATTATAAGCTTTTAAATTAAAAAATTAAATTTATTAAAAAATCTAAGTTATTATTATTTAATTATATTACTAAATTATTTTTATTAATAATATCTTTTAATAAAAATGATTTAATATATATTTTGTGATATTTTTGTTATTTTATTTTAAATTTGATTTATTTGTTTTTATTTGTTTATTCTTGTTGTGTAATTTATTTATTTATTTATTTTTTAAATCTTATAAATATTATATATTTTATGTTTTAAGTTGTATATAATTAAATTGAATAGTAACTTATCTAATTGTATTTGTTTTATAGATTTATTGGTCTTATCTTAATATTTTAATAAAAATATATAAAATTTTAGATAAAATTTATAATTTATTAATTATTCTAAATTATAATTATTTTAAGTAAATAAATAAATAAATAAAATTTAATGTAATATTTAAACCAAGTTCTTCATGTGTCAGGACAAGAACTTGAAGGATGTAAATAAATAAGTAAGACATATATTAAAGAGATATGATTAAAAAAAAAAAAAAAAAAAAGAAAAGAAAAGAAAAGAAAAAAAAAATATATATATATATATATATATATATATTCAAGAAGAAATTGGAATGACTATTGTTAAGGATAAAAAGACTAGAGACTCTTGAAATTAGATTAGAAGTAAGAAAGGCATTGACAAAAGTTAGGAAGGCCTCACTCTTACCTCCATATATACTATTTAATTAAAGAGCTATATGGCAATGTCCTATAGGCCACTTGACACGCGTCTAATTTAAGAGACATATGTCTAATGTGTAGAACAAGTTTTCAACATGTGTGCCATGTAGCCAATTTATACTATAAATAGCCAACATGTGCTATATGTAGCCAACTTGTTGACTAAGTTTTTAATCTACCAATCACCTATAAAAACATATAAAATTAAATCCACGTCTATAAAGCTTTTAAGAATCTTTTTAATAAGATATTAATAATTCAATATACTTTTATCTAATTATTAATTTTAATCTAATTTTACTTATCTAAATAAATTTATTAGTAGTTATAGATATTTGTGATATTATCTCCCTATCTAAACAATAAGTTTTATATCAAGATATGAAATTACTTTATAAGTTGATGAAGTCCAAGACTCATTAAACAGTTTTAGTAACGAACTTTAATCTTTCTTCCACATAAATGTGGTTCATAGGTTCTTTCAACCATTGATAATGTCCCATACATATCACGGACATAAGATTTATTCTATTAATTATCTAGCTAATATGGATAGGTAGGAGTATGTAAAAGTAGGTAAAAACTTCTCTATAATATCTTATAGAAAAGCAAGAAAGGAATTGACAAGAGTGAAAAAGGCTTCATTCTTGTTTCTATATATATTATCTATTTAAAAACTATATAGAGGGGTTCTATAAGACCTCCAATATGTATCCAATTTGCAAGATATGTGTCAAACTTGCAAGATAAGTTTTTTATATGTGCACCATATATTTAGTTTATTTCACAAGCTACCAACATATGCAACATGTGGCTAACTTGTTGGCCAAGTTTCTAACCTATCAATCACCTACAATCATGTATAAAGGTGAAACCATGTTTATAAAGCTTTTAGGAAGCTTTTTTATAAGATAGTATCAAATTAGTTTATTTATATCTATCCATATTAATTAGGTAATTATTAGAATAAATCTTATATTTGTAATATTATCGTCTTTTTTAGGGATAAGTTCTACAAGGAGTAATAATTACATATTGAGGAAATCCAAGATGTGCCAAATTATATTTACTACATAGTTTGATCTTTGTTCCCTTTGGAGGTAGTGGATAGGTTCTCTCAGCCATCAATAGTGTTTCACATCTAAGCGGAAAGACCACCATGATATTTGATTATTGTTGAAGCTTTCATAACTTCCTCCAAAGGAAACATATGAAATACCATCAAGAGTAGTTCTTATCTCTAAAAATATTACTAAATACTCGGAATTTTTTTAAAGGTCATGATACTATACACATTATATCTCGCCATCAATCCAAGCAAGAACATATTGTTCTTAAGGATCTTCATCTCTATTCTGTTGTCTTAAAGGTTATGAGAATCATAATGTCTCATCTGTTAAGTCAGCAAATGATAGCTCTTTAACTAAATTTGCTAGTTGTTGATTCTCTATCTTTCTAGTGCTAGAAAATTCAAAGGAATAGCAAACAATGATACAAGATAGAATGAAATTTCTATTGAACTTTCTTTATTTTAAAGCAAAGATTTTTTTGACTGTTGATCTTGATTTTGATAGATGTCATTGATGAAACACATTGACTTTTACTGATGCATTTGCTAGATTCCTAGATGGCTCCCACGTGCATTCACTAATATCATATCCGCACCAATGTACAAGATATTTCAGTCAATTTTGATGCAACCTTCAATCTAACATCTCTTCCACCTCAAATTTTATGTTGTTATCTATTTCTAAAAGAAGCAATGGTATTTATTTTCTTTCTTATATATCTATTATCTTATATAGCTCAAGCAAAGATGCATAGAATATTGATAATAGGTGTAATTGATAAGCAACTAGATTGACCTTTTTATAAATAAAAAATGATCCAAGTCTATGATAATTCAGCTTGTTACAAAGACATATAGTCTTAATATTATGACAAAGCAGCCAAATTTTGTCACTAATATAAAATTGAGATTGTTTTTTATAATAAACATATGCATTGGTCTTTTTTCGTTCTTAAGCTTCTTTTAATTGTACCTTCATTGTTACATATAGCTCTGACAATTGATTTGCCAAATCTTATGCCATAAGATTATCAATTTTTGAGAAGTCAAAAATATCAAGTTGTAGCTAATAACCATAACTGATAAAAAATAAAATTTATTAAATAGAAAAATATATCAAATTATTGTAAGCAAACTCTATCAATGGCAAAAGAATTGTCCAATCATCTTGATGATAGTTGATGATATACCTTAAATATTACTTCAAAACTTAATTTATTTGTTTCGTTTGTCTATCAGTTTGAGGGTAGAAAGTTAAAGATAGTTTTATATCCACCTTCAATATTTTAAAAAGAGTTTTTTAAAATCTTGATATAAATTGCATCTCTTTATTTGATATAATATTCTTTGATAATCCATGATAGTAATAGATATTATCAAAAGAAGGTTTAATTATTTCTTCATCTATGATAAATTTTATATACGATATAAAATACATCATCTTAATGAAACAATCTACAATTATAAATATATAATCATATAAACTTAAATTTGAAAGATCTATGATAAAATCCATAGAAATAAAAGACCAAAGTTGATTTAGTATTAATAAAGTTATTGGAAAAGTCCATAAAATTAATGACAAGGAGTTTTTAATCTTGAACAAGTATTATACAACTATACAAATTCTTTAACAACATTCTACATTTGAGGCTATCAAAAATTTGTTGATAATAGTTCCAAAGTCTTGTTATATCTAAAATGTCTTATTCTAAGGAAGCTGTGACGAGCTTCAAGAGTATGTAGTCATATATCACCTTCTTGAATATATAAGTGTCCTTCAAAATAAAATAGATTGTCCTTGAACTTGAACTTTGAAGTATCATGAGTGTTAGAAGAATTATTCTTAATATCATAAATAAGAGGGTCTAAAGACATATTTAATTGAACTTGCTTGAGAAAAATTAAATCAACAATCAACATTGATTCTATTACTTAAAAATAAAATTGCTTTGACTTCAAGAAGATTATTTGTTGTTGATCAAAAGTTGCATCTCTTTCTTTTGATACAAAATAAAAATGTCTAAAAAGGGCATTGGATAAAATTTATTATTTTTTTAACCAATAAATGATAATAAAATCAAATCTTGACAAAGATATGCTTAAATAAGCCTAATAATGATTTAATACGTATATTAATATAAAATATTCAAGATTCTTGTGATTTATATATACAATGATTGGACTAGAAGCACCTTTTAGATAGTAATGCCATTCTTAAAAAGAATCTATAATTGCAAGAAGTTCTTTATTATAAATTTTGTAGTTGATTTCTATTGTTGAAATTTTTTTGGAATAGAAAGCTACTGGGTGGAATTTGTCATTCATTCATATTTATAACAATATTACATCTAAGACAAAATTTGATGCATTGATTTTCATAAAAAATATCTTGGAGAGATCAATCATGAGACCATCATTCAAAATAACATATCCTAAGAAATCAACTTAAGTAGTGTGAAATACATATTTTTTTATCTAGGCATATAATCCTATATCTCTAAGTTTTTGTAATACTTGACAAACATGTAATTCATACTCCTATATGCTTTTAGAGTAGATTAAAATATTGTCTAAGTAATAGATAACAAAATTATCTAAGAATTCACAAAAAATATCATTTATAAGATGTTGAAAAGTAGCTAATATATTTGTCAGTCCAAAAGGCATAATATTATATTCAAAGTATTTATACCTTGTTTAAAATGCAATCTTCTATTCATTTTCTTCCTTGATGCAGACCAAATTATATACTCCTCATAGATTTATTTTTGTATAGATCTTAGTTTGATATAATTGATTAAAAAGTTCAGATATAAAAACAAAAGGATATCTATTCTTAATGGTAATCTTGTTGAACCCTTGATAATTTACATACATTCATAATGATTTATCTTTTTTTTTTTTTTTTAATATACAAGATAAGTGTTCATGTTGGAGATTTTAAATGGCATATGAAATTCTTGACTAAGTTTTCATTAATATATTTTTTGAGTTCAACCAACTTATTTTGTAATAAACTATAGATTGGTCCAAATAAAGACTAAGTTCTTTCTTTAAGATTGATTGAGCAATCATTTAGACAATGTTCCAGAAATATATTTACATTTTTTTCTCAAAAATATCTTGATAATCTTGGTATTGGCTTGGAATACCACTTGAAGTCTTTCCACCATAAAAAATGGATATAACATAAATAACAAAAGATGATCTTTATTTTACTATATTCATGAAAGCTTTTGTACTTATGAATTTTACTATACTAAACTTATGGCCTTTGACTTGATTAACAAGATATTTATTAATACTTTGAAAAAAATCAAGTCTATTATAAATTTAGTCTATTCAAAGATTATATTTTTCTAGCCATGATAAATTTAAAATGATTAGATTAGATAGAGATTTAATCATATTAAAGATTACATAACTATTATGACTATCTATTGTTACATTTATAAGAAGGATTTCATGAATAATATCTCTAAAAGATAACAAATGACTATCTATGACTTTAATATGTATAAATTTAATTTTTTGTATTAAAGATATTCTATGATTTTTAATAAATTCTTCATCTAAAAAATACGCTGAGGCTTTGTGATTTTTAGGTTTCAAACATACATCTATTATAAAATGAAGAGAGGATTTTGAAAATAAAATAAAACTTTTATTAAAAGTTATATAAGATTCTAACTATATAGTTCCTATTATAGCTAAACAATTTTTTTTTTGACATATTATCTTCTTTGACAACTATTGTCATATTACGTATTGTCTTATTTGAAAACGCACAAGGCACTTGGCTGTGGAAGGTGAAATTATAGTTTACAAATATACAAGAAACTTTAATAGATTTCATCCATATAAGAAGAATATGATTTAAAATTCAATTCAAAAGTGCTTAAAGCCAATACAAAGTGTTTAAAAAATACCCTTCCTAATAACTTCAACCATATATAAAATCCAATTGCCTTGTTATTTTCACAATTAGGCAACTTAGATTTTTCTTCGCAAATCTTAACCCTAATTAGAGAGGTTTAGCAAGCTATAACTCTTAATTTGATTATCTACTTGATGTAAAATTTTGCTTACAAATGCCACTATAAGTCTTTTATATGCTCAAAAATTTTCAATCCAATCCAACTTATAGATTGTGAAAAAACATTCAAAACCCGCACTAATATCACTTGGTTGCCAACTTAAAAATTAATGTAGATGTTCTAGTAGCAATTTCTCCTTCTTCAACTATTAATTTCAGCTCAAAATCAATATATAGCTTGATCTCTAAGTCTTCTAATACCATGCCAAATTTCTTCTTATTTTGACTAATAAATCTCTAGATATTATAAAAATCCTAAACAATCCTAAACTGCCAATTTTTGATATCTCTTTGTACTAAAGATCAAACACCTCCCAACTACACTATTAGATTATCACAATATTCTTATGCAATTGTAGCAATTTCAATCATCTATACATTATTAAACTTTCAATTATAGATGTTACACCAATTATACAAAATGGCTAAGAATACTAGCCCTAATTTTATTGCTTAAAATCCAAATCACAAATACAAACCTTGGCTTTAGACAATGATTGCAAAGTCCTTTCAAGTCCTACAAAAATAAGTCTTATGCCTCTGAAATGAACTTGAAGTTAGCTATAAAATTTTAATTGTTGATCTCCAAATTATCCTATACTTTATCTTTGGTGGCCATTTTTATAGCTAAAGGTCTGATTTCAACCGTGTCCCATGCAAGATCGACCCTTGGATATCAATTCAACCTATCATAAGGATTTTTAAGCTTGACCCTACTCTCAGCTTAATCCTAATATCAATCATATTAATTACTTATCTCATCTATTCTATTTTTATTAATTTATGGCTTTTTAAAAATAAAAAAATAATTTCTATGATTTAGAAAGAAAATTTAATAACTAACTTTTATCTATTAGCTATTAAGACAAGAAAATAATCTAAGAGGCTTTCATAAAATCTTTTTTAAGTAACTTGAGTTCCTATTGAACCATGATAATTGAATATTAAGTAAAAATCATTCTTATTTATATATTTTATCACATAAATATATTATAATATGACACCCTATTCTTTCTTTTTTAATTGTATTATTTTTTTGGATAATGTTGAACAATGTATTTAGGTTCTTCACAATATAAACATAATCCTTCTTGCCAACGATGAATCTTTTTTTTATTTAGTAAGAGGTTTAAAACATACTGCATCAATTTGCATGTCTTCTACTTCTAAATGTATGTGTTGAGAAGACATAGGTATTGCCATTGAATTATAATAATATTGAAGGTTCCTTGTACAATCCTTAAATCAAAATTTAAAAAGCCAATTATCACACTTTACAACAAAATCAATTGCTTGACTCAATGTCTGAGGATTGGATAAGATGAACATCAATTTCTTTACTTCATATTGTAAACTATAGAAAAATTGGTTAATGAGTATAGTATCATCTCACTTAATATTAGTTGCTAATTGTCAAAATTGTGAAGCATATAATGTCGCTAATTAATTGTCTTGTTATAAGATACAGATCTTATTGATTGCAATACAAATTATATCATATTTTTTATATGTAAATCAAAACTTTTTTAAAAATACATCCAAATTATCCAATATTAGATCACATTGTTCAAGGAAAGATGAAAACCATCATAAAATAGAATCTAAAAGTAATATTTTAATAAATTTGACTTATGATCCTTGTATTGGATAACTTTGAGGTTGAAGTTCAATCACTAATTGTACTTGATTGATGAATCCTTGAAACTTAGATCTTATACCATTAAACTTTTTAAACAAACTAATTTTTGATTCTTTGATGCTTGAATGGTGTTCTATTGTAGATAATGTAGTATAGCTTGGTGTAGATATTGAAGCAACTCCTATCATCTCTATATCTTCACTTCCTGCTAATTATGTTGCTCCTTATGGTGATAAATTGAATTGATAAATATAATAAAAAGAAAGGTGTCTACTTTTATTTAAAAAATACATAATAAAATATTCAAAAAAATAAAAATAAATCTAAGAATAATATTAATTTAAAAGTGGATAATCCACAATTTCTAAGATATTTATGTCTTATTAAGAGAAAGAGGTAATCTACTCTTAATCAAAAAAAATCAAAGCTTTGATATTATATGTATACTCTTGTCAATCTATCAAGGATATAAATTGAAAGAAGATATATAAATTAGTGAAATCTATATCAAAGAAAAATGACAAAATAGAAATAAGAAAGTATATATATTTAAGAAGAACTTAGAATAACTATTGCCAAAGATTAACAAATATAAAGACTTTTGAACTAGATTAGAAATAAGAAAAGAATTAATAAGAGTAAAAAAGTCTTCATTCTTATCTCTATATATACTATTTATTTAAAAGCTACATGGCAATATTTTGTAGGACCTCCAACATGTGTCCAATTTGCAAGACACATATCAAACTTGCAAGACAAGTTTCTTATATTATCCCTTTCTCTTGATAAAAGATAAGCATATTAGAAGTTGTGAATTATCCATTTTTAAATTGATATTATTCCTAGATTTTATTTCTTTATTCTTGAGAATTTTATTTTGTAGTGAGAATAAATAATTTTTTTTTTATTGTATTATCATAGCAAAGCATATTGAAATAAAGAATACAATGACATAAATGCAAGAGCAATTGAAAAAATTAATGCTTGCAATGTATCAATTCAATTTACCACCACAAAGAACAATAAGATTAGCATGAAGTGAAGACACAAAGATGATAAGAGTTGCTTCAACATCTATACCAAGCTATATTACATTATCTAAAATGGAACACCATTCAAGCATCAAAGAATCAAAAATTAGTTTGTTTAAAAAGTTTAATAGTATAAGATCTAAGTTTCAAGGATTCATCAATCAAGTACAATTAGTAATTGAACTTCAACCTCAAAGTTATCCAATTCAAGGATCATAAGTCAAATTTATTAAAATATTATTTTTAGATTCTATTTTATGGTGGTTTTCATCTTTTCTTAAATAATGTGATCAAATATTGGATAATTTGGATGCATTTTTAAGGGAGTTTTGATCTATATATAAAAAATATGATACAATTTGTATTGCAACCAATAAGATCTGTATCTTATGACAAAGCAATCAATCAATGATATTATAGGCTTCACAATTTTGACAATTAGTAATTGATATCAAGTGGGATGATGTTGCATTCATCAGCTAATTTTTCTATGGATTATAATATGAAGTAATGAAATTGATGCTCATCTTATCCAATTCTTAAATATTGAGTCAAGCAATTGACTTTGTTATGAAGTATGATAATTGGCTTTTTGAATTTTTATCTAAGAGTCGTATAAGAAAACCTCAACGTTATTATAATTCAATGGCAACACCGACGCCTTTTCAACACATACATTTAAAAATTAAAGATATGCAAATTGACACAATATGTTTTAAAATTTTTATTGAATAAGAAAAGATCCATCGTTGATAAGAAGGATTATGTTTATATTGTAGAAAACCTAAGTGCATTGCTCAATATTATTAAAAAAAATGACACAATTATAAAATAAGAAATATTGCTATCAAAGAAGATAATATGTTAGAAAATAAATTTGTTCAGCTACAATAGGGACTATGTACTTAAAATCTTATACAATTTCTAATAAAGATCCTATTTTTTTCTCAAAATCTTTTTTTTGTTTTATAATAGATGAGTATTTGGAACCTAAAAATCACAAAGCCTCTATCTTATTAGATTCAAAAGCCTTAGCGTGTTTTTAGATGAAGAATTTATTAAAAATCATAGAACATTTTTAATATAAAAAACTAAATCCATATATATTGAAGTCATAGATGGTTGTCTGTTGACTTTTGGAGATATTACTCATGAAATCCTTCCTATAAATGTAACAATAGATGGTTATAATAGTTACGTAATTTTTAATATAATTAAATCTTCTTCTAATCTAATTATTTTAGATTTATCATGATTAAAAAAATATAATCCTTGAAAAGGCTGAATTTCTTATAGACTTGATTTTTCTTGGAATATTATTAATTAAGTAAAAATCTATAAGTCTAATATAATAAAACTTATACTTGTAGGTGTAAAAACTTTTATGCATGTAGTAAAAAAAAATCATCTTTTTTTATTTATACTACACCTATTTTTAATGGTAGAAAGACTTTAAGTGGTATTTTAAACTAGTATTAAGATTATTAAGGTATTTTTTAAAGAAAAATGTAGATATGATCTCAAATACTTAAAAATATTTTTAAAATATTGTCCATATGATTGTTCAATTGATCTCAAAGAGGAAATTCAATCTTCATTTAGACCAATGTACAATTTATCACAAAATAAGTTGATTGAATTTAAGGAATATATTGATGAGAACTTTGAAAAGAATTTCATATGCCATTCAAAATCTCCAACATAAGCTCGTATTTTATTTGTGAAGAAAAAAGATGGATCATTATTGATCTGTGTAAATTATCAAGGACTTAATAAGATTACTATCAAGAATAAATATCTTCTATCTTTGATATCTAGACTTCTTGATCAACTGAATCAAACTAAGATCTATACAAAAATAGATCTACAAAAAGTATACAACTTGGTCCACATCAAAAAAAGAGATGAATAGAAGATTGCATCTTAAACAAGGTATAAACACTTTGAATATAACATTATGCCTTTCGGACTCACGAATGTATTAATTACTTTTTAACATCTTATAAATGATATTTTTTATGAATTCTTAGATAATTTTATTATCTATTATCTAGATGATATTTTAATCTACTCTAAGAGCATATAAGAGCATGAATTACATGTTTATTGTGTGTTATAAAAACTTAGAAATATGAGATTGTATGCTAAGATAGAAAAGTATGTATTTTATATTACTCAACTTGATTTCTTAGGATATATCATTGCAAATGATGGCCTCATAATAAATCTTAAGAAAGTCTAGACAATAATAGACTAGAAGATTTTTAGAATAATAAGAGATGTACAATGCTTTTTGAGATTTGCCAATTATTATCAAATCTTCATCATTTTTTTAAAAAAAAAAATTGTATCTCTACTTATACAATTAACTTGTAAAGACAAACTTAAGTAGAGTGAAGAAGCAAAAACATTGTTTGAAGCTTTGAAGATAGTTTTTACTTCTATTCCAATCTTATATTGCATTGACCTCTTTAAGGTATTTTTTTATGAAAATTGACGCATCAAATTTTGTCTTAGATGGAATATTGTTATAAATAAGAATAAATGACAAACTCCACGTAATAGCTTTCTATTCTAAAAAATTTTCAATAATAAAAATTAACTACAAAATTCATAATAAAGAACTTCTTGTAATTATAGATTCTTTTTAAGGATGATATTATTATGTAGAAGGCGCTTTTAGTTTAATAATTATATATACATATCACACAAACCTTGAATATTTTATATTAATTTATGTGTTGAATCATCATTAAGCTCATTCGAGCATGTCTTTATTAAGATTTGAGTTTATTATCACTTATTGGTTAAAAAAATAATAAAATCTATCTAATACCTTTTTAGATGTTTTTATTTGTACCAAAAGAAAGAGATGCAACTTTTGATCAACGAATAACAATCTTCTTGAAGCCAGAGCAATTTCATCTTTAAGCAATGAAATCAATATTAATTATTGATTTTACTTTTATTAAATAAGTACAATTAAATATGTCCTTAGATCCTCTTGTTTATGATATTAAGAATAATTCTTCTAAGTCTCATGATACTTCAAAGTTCAAATTCACAGATAATCTATTTTATTTTGAAAGATATTTATATATTCAAGAAGGTGATACATGATTACATGCTCTTGAAGCTTATCATAACTTCCTTGCAGCAAGACATTTTAGATATAATAAGACTTTGGAACTATTATCAATAAATTTTTGATGGCCTCAAATATGAAAGACTATTAAAGAGTTTATATAGTTGTATGATGTTTGTTCAAGATCAAAAAATCCTTATCATTGACCTTGTGGATTTTTTCAGCCATTACCTATATCAAAATAATCTTGATTTTGTGTTTCTATAGATTTTATCATAGATCTTTCAAATTTAAGTTTATATGATTTTATATTTATAATTATAGATTATTTCACTAAGATGATACATTTTATATTGTGTATAAAATCTATCATAGGTAAAAAAATAACTAAATCCTTCCTGAATAATATCTATTGCTATCATAGATTATTAATGGATATTATATTAGATAAAAAGACTCAATTTGTATTAAGATTTTAAAAAATCCTTTTCAAAATATTAAAAGTAGATATAAAACTATCTTTAGCTTTTTATCCTCAAATTGATGGACAAATAAAATATGCAAATCAAATTTTGGAGTAATATTTGAGATGTATTATCAACTATTATCAAGATGATTGGACAATTCTTTTGTCATTGGTAGAGTTTGCTTATAATAATTTGATATATTTTTTTACTCAATAAATTCCATTTTTTTTATCAATTATGGTTATTATCTACAACTTGATATTTTTGACTTCTAAAAAATTAATAATCTTGTGGCATAAGATTTGGTGAATCGATTATCAAAGCTACATGCAACAATGAAGGCACAATTAAAAAAAGCTTAAGAACGACAAAAGATCAATGTAGATGTCTATTATAAGAAATAATCTCAATTCCATGTTGGTGATAAGGTATGACTATTTTGTTGTAATATCAAGACTATTTGTTCTTGTAATAAGCTAGATTTTTGTAGATTTGGACCATTTCTAATTTGTAAAAAGATCAATTTAATTGCTTATCAATTACACCTATTAGAATCTATGAATATCCTTTATATATTCTATGTATCTTTGCTTCAGCTATATTAAATAACAGATATACTAGGAAGAAGATAAATGCCATCGCTTCTTATAAAAGTGGAAAACAATAAAGAATTTGATATAGAAGAGATTTTAGATTCAAGGCGGTGTCAAAATCAATTGGAATATCTTATATATTTGCATAGATATGATATTAGTGAACATACATGGGAGCCGTCTAGGAATCTAACAAATGTATCAACCAAAGTCAATGTATTTCATTATCAACATCTATTAAAATCAAGATGAAAAAAAATCTTTGCTATAAATCAAAGCAAGTTCAAGAAAGATATTTTGTATCATTCTTTGTTATTTTTTTGGAATTTTTAGTACTAAAGAGATGAAGAATCAACAACCAACAAATTCAGCTCAAGAATTATTATTTGTTGACTTATTATATGAGACATTATGACTGTCACAACCTTTTAGATAATAAAATAGAAATGAAAATCCTCAAGAATGATATGTTCTTACTTGGATTGATAGTGAGATACAATGTATATAATATCACAACCTTGGAAGAGGCTCTCAGTGTTTGGTGATACTTTTACAAGTAAAAACTACTTCTAATGGTATTCTAAATATTTTTTTTGAAAGAAGTTATGAAGGCCTTAATAATGATCAAATATCAAGGTGGTCCTCTTGCCCTAATATGTGACACTATCAATGGCTGAGAAGACCTATTAATTATCTTCAAAAGAAACAAAAATCAGAATATGTAACAAATATAATTTGGTGCATCTTGAGCTTTTTTAATATATAATCACTATTTCTTATAGAACTTGTCCTTAAAAAGGGGGATAATGTTATGGATATAATATTTTCTCTAATAATTATCTAAATAATATAGATAGATAGAAGTAGATAAAAATAAATTAATTTTATAATATCTTATAATTTTTAAAAAAAAAGTTTTATAGACGTGGTTTCATCTTTATTCATGTCTATAAGTGATTAGTAGGTTAAAAATTTGGCCAACAAATTATCCATGTATCACATATATTAATAGCTTAAAAATAAGCTAATTATATGACATACATATAAGAAATTTATCTTGTAAGTTTGATACATGTTGGAGGTCTTATAGAATATCGCTACATAGCTCTTAAGTAGATAATATATATATAGAGACAAGAGTGAAGCCTTCTTCACTCTTGTCAATATCTTTTTTATTCTTAGTCTTATTTCAAGAATCTCTATTCTTCTTATCTTTGATAATAATCATTTTAGTTTAATATTATACCATCTTTGAATGATTTTGTACTCCTCTTAAGTGACATAAGAATATTTTGATACTTTAATTGTTTGTGTTTCATATCCATGATAGTTCTTCATATTTACAAAGAAATTTTATAAATTGATCCATGAACTTGTTTTTCATTGATTGATATTATCTTATTATCAATGATTAGTCGTTGGTTTTGATAGATGTTGTCAATAAAAAATAGATACAAGTTTTGATGTATTTGTTAGATTTTCACATGGCTCCTATTATTAGGAATATATACTTTGGAAATTTATAAAATCTTCTAGAATATTCTGGAGATTTTTGAGTAAGTGAAAGTTGATTGAGAAGCTTCTTAATTGATGAAAATAACTCAAGAAGCTTTCCAATTAATAGAAGGAGCTTAAGAAGCTTTGAAGTTGGTAGAAGGAGCTCAAGAAGCTTTCTAGTTGATAGAAGCTGCTCGAGAAGCTTCTTAGTTTGATAGAATCAGCTCAAAAAGCATCCTAAATAGGGATATAAATAGGAGTCGAGGTTGAAGAATTCTTTAATCTTAACAACATATCTCTTGGAGTTCTAATTCACCTTTCTTGATGTTTTTCGTATACTCATCTGATTAATTCAAGTTTTTGTTGGTTTCTTTTTGAAACTTTATTCTAATTCAAGTCTTTTGCTATGTATTCTTGTATCTTTGACAATTTGTCAAGATTAACCTCATCTTTAATATCAAAGTTGGATCCTTCTTGTTAGAAAATAGATTATCTCTGTACTCAAAGATATACCAGTGCTTTAGGGGTTGTGGATTATCCTCCTCTAAATTGATATTTTCTTCATCACAATATTGGATCTTTGTCTCTTTTGTGAGAGAGTGAATCACCCCTATCTTTGAAGGTCTCAAAGTGTTTTAGAGGTTATAGATTATCCTCCTCTAAAATGATATTGTTTTCTTATAAATTCATTTTTTCTTAGAATGGCTAGAAGTCAAGACATAAATATGACCAAATCTTTTGAGTCCAAGTTAGATGCCATTATAAATGCTCTTATTACTTTATCTACTAGGATTGCAAAGATTGAAGGGGTTGTTACAAAACTTTGATGTTAAGAAAATCCACTTGTTTAACAACATAAGGAGCCTTAAGTTAGTTTTCCAAAGAAATATGATGGTACTCATTCAAAGTTCCGAGGATTTGTCAACCAAATTTGATTAATAATGGTCCTATAACTTGATACTTATTTGATAGAAGAATTACGGGTTGGATTAATTGGCACCTTGCTTACGGAGGAAGTATTATCATGGTTTGCTCCCTTGTTTGAAAAGAAATCACTAATTTTGAACAACTTTAAAGTTTTCATGGAAATATTTACAGAAGCATTTGGAGAACATGATTAGGCTCGTTGAGCAACAACTAAAATCTGAGCATTGCACCAAGGAGTGTATTTTGTATCTATTTATGCATCCAAGTTTAAGCAATTAGTATGCGACATCAATTGGGACGAAGAAGCCCTAATGAGCTAATTCTATTGGAGACTAAGAGATGATGTGAAAGAATTGTTATTATTGCTTTTGAATCCATAATTGTTCAATGAAGCTATTAGCCAAGTCATAAAATATAATAATTGATTATTTCAATGTTGTGCAAATCAATATTCATAGATTTTAGCAAAACAACATTCAATTCGATATATTCTTGCTACATTGACAAGCATTCTAAATTCACACTCAAAAATAGAAGATCTATGCATATATTGTGGCAAATGGAAGAAAGTCTATGCATATATTGTGGTAAATGGAAGAAGATCTATGCATATATTGTGGCAAGTTAATGTAGTACATTTTAAACTTCTTAGTCCATAAGAAAAAAACATCAAATGGAAGAAGGTCTATGCATATATTGTGGCAAAGAAGGCGACAAGGTTGGCAATTGTTTGAAAAAATAAAATCAGCACATTATTAAAACTAGAAGTGCAATTGTTTAGGAAAATGAAAATATTCAGTCATAGTAGATACCATTGTGGTACTGTAATTACTTATAGTATATAAAAATTAGTTAAAATATAAAATATATTCATAAATTTTAATGTGTTAGAATGGTTAGAAAAATAAATTAAAGGGAGTTGGTATAAGAAACCTTATTTTAGATTTTTACTTAGTTTGATTATGGGATTTAAATTATATAGAACCTAAAGATTTAATATAAAGCCTTGAGAAGCAATTGGGGTCCAAAGAAGAAGAATTAAAATATTAAGAAACTTATTTGAAAGGATGAAGACAAAGTAAGGATGAATGAAGATAAGGGGTGAAGTTCTTCATTTCTATTGGTCAATGGTCATACCCAATAGACTTTGAGGAGGCTATCTACAACAAAAATAAGGGTTTTGGCAACTTCAAAGAGGCCATTTGAAAATCAAAGACTAGGATTAGAAAGCTTATTTTTTGAACTACAATTTTGGTATAAAAATTGAGAGATTTGGAATTTTTATAAGGGAGATGTAGGCACTTGAAGTTAAGGTGTACAAATAGTATCTATTGTCACTCTTTTGAGGATTTGAGGAGTTATATGAAAGCTTTTGGAGATTAGGAGGTGCGGCTAGAAAGGTGATTTTAAGCTCTACATTTGATATAGAAGAATTATTATATTTGAAGTTCTAAAAAAGGTGATATTGGAAATCAAAGACAACAAATCGAATTCCAAGGTAGTAAGTAGGCCATTTTATTGATGGTGATGGGATTTGCCATATTTTAAGTTTGTGGATAAATTTTTATTTCAAAATTTCCAAAAAGGTGTATTATTATGCTAAAAAGCTATATATTAAAGTTTCATAGGATTTAAACTTTTAGATTATGAGATATAAAGAATTTAGTACATAGGTGTTTGTAAATAAGAGTTTGAAGCTACTGCTAGGGTTTTGGCAATATCTAAGGATTGGTAAAGATTCAACAGTTGAAATTTGTGGTGGTAGTTATAAAGTCTACATGATTATTTTATATAAATTTTAAGTAGATTTGAATAATTAGATAAAAAATTATGAATTAATGAAATTTGGAAAAAATTCCCTCCCTACGGGGGAACGAGGATTTTAGAGCATTTGTTATGTTTTGAGTGGTTTGAAGAAATAAGGCTCATGAATTGGATATATAGCCATATGAAGATCTCTTTTATATAAATTTGAGGGTTTTATTATACTTGGATCTTGATTGAGTTATTAGTAGCAACCAGAAGCCTAGCGCTTTTTTGAGGCAAATTCTCTCTACCACGACACTGTACGGTTGGATAATTCATAATTACAAAGCTATTCAAATTCCTCTCTTTCTATTAAATCTGCTCGTTGTTTTATAATTCCTTTGTATTTTGGCCCTTAGAAGCTTTAGACAATAGTCTTGTTAGATTTAGAGGTGTCCGCTTGTTTCATAGATGATGCATTCATTAAGCTTTATAAAATTCTTCTAGTACAAAAATCCAAACCTATTCATGTAGAAATAATAGATGGACAATTGTTATCATCTAATAGTGTCATCTATGAAACTATGCCTATATAAGTGTCGTTCAAAGATCATAGAAGCTAAATTGTGTTCAACGTTATTAAAACTCCTTCAAATCCTATTATTTTTGGATTGTCTTGGTTGAAAAAGCATAAGCTATCTATAGATTGGAAGTTGTAAAGAATAATATTTCCAATAGAAATTCTTACAAAAAAAAATTCATAAAAAGCTACAAATTGGTAAGCTTTTATTTGTTGGAGCAAAGACTTTTATAAAATTAGTGAAAGAAGGTACATTATTTGTTATTTATGCAACTATAATTAAAAAAAATATGATTTCATCGGCAAGTATTCTAGAGCAATATAATAAATTTTAAGATATTTTTCACAAAAAGAATGTTGATATATTGTTGGAGAATCGACCATATGATTATATTATAGATCTTCATGAAGGAATGCAAGCATTTTTTGGCCCAATCTATAATTTTTTTTAAAATGAGCTTTCAGTATTGAAGGATTATATTGATAAAAATTTGCAAAGATTTTCATGAGGTATTCAAAGTCTCCAATAGGTGCATCTATACTTTTTGTGAAGAAAAAAGATAGTTCTTGGAGTATGTGTGTTGATTATCGGAAATTGAATAAGATAATAATGAAGAATTGTTATCCACTACTATTAATCTGAGCATTTTTGGAACAATTCGGCTAAGCTAAGATCCATATTAAGATAGATCTTTGTGGTATATACAACTTGGTACAAATCAAGGATGGAGATTAATTAAAGACCAAATTTTGGACAAGATATGGATATTTTGAATATAATGTCATGTCCTTTGGATTACAAAATACACTTGCTATCTTTCAATATTTAATAAATGATATCTTTTGAAATCATTTGGATAAGTTCATGGTGATCTATCTAGATGACATCTTGTTCTATTCAAAAAATTTGGAGAAACATGAAAAGCATGTCAAGATGGTACTATAAAAGCTACAAAATACATATTTGTATGCTAAATCAGAAAAAATATATATTTCATCAACCTAAGATGGGATTTTTGGAATACATTATATCTACTGAGAGTTTGACAATGGATCCCAAGAAAGTAGAGGTGGTTATATAATGAGCCATTCTAAAAACTGTGAGAGACGTACAATATTTTCTTCAATTTGTTAATTTCTATTGGATCTTCATTAAAAATTATTCTCAAGTTGCCCCCTTTTTATTGAATTGCCATATAAAGATAAGTTAGAATAGCGGCCTCAAGGTGGTATTTTTAATAGCTCCAATCTTGATACATCTAGACTTCATAAAGACATTCTACATGGAGATTGGTGCTTCAGATTTTGCACTAGGGATTGTACTTTCACAAATGGGTATAGATAATAAACTCCACCCTGTTCCATTTTATTCTCAAAAATTCTTTGCTGCTAAAATTAATTATAAAATCTATTATAAAGACCTTCTTGCTATTCTAGATTTTTTTTAAAAATGACATCATTTTTTTGAAAGAGCAATTCATCTTGTGATTGTGTATATAAATCACAAGAATTTAGAATATTTTATATTAGCTCAAATATTTAATTGCCGTCAAGCTTGATGGAATATGTCATTATCTCAATTTAATTTTGTTATTATTTATTGGCATGGAAAGTAATAAGGATTGTTTGATACTTTATCAAGAAGATCATATTTTGTACCAAAGATAAGATGAGCAACATTTGATCAATAATATGCAACTTTGTTGAAACCAAAATAATTTTGCCTTTGTGCCACTATCACATTGGCACCTATTGATTCTAATTTCTTCAATAAGATGCGTGCTGCAAGTACTAATAATACTTTGGTCCTTGATATCAAGCGCTGCCTAAAAAAAATGTTATCAAGTTCAAGTTTGAAGAAGATCTTCTATACTTTGACGAACATTTGTATATCCTAGAAGCACCAACACAACTACACGTTCTTCAATCTTGCCATGATTTTTCAACTACGGATCACTTTAGATTTAACAAGACCTTAGAACTTATTTCTTCAGATTTTTGGTGGCTTCAAATGTGAATGGCAATGGAAGAATTTGTACTCTCTTATGACATTTATTCAAGGTCCAAAAATTCTCAATATTGCCCTTATAGACTCTTACAACCCTTGCTCTCATAACAATCATGGTCTTCCATCTCGATAAATTTCATCATAGATCTACTGCCATCCAATTCATTAGATAACATCATTGTAGTAGTTGATTGACTTACAAAGATGACTCATTTCATTCTTTGCTAAAAGACTATATCTAGTAAAGAAATGACAAGGCTTTTCTTTGACAATATATATTCATATCATGGCCTACCGGATGATATTCTATCCGATCAAGGATCACATTTCATATCTAAGTTTTGAGAATGTCTTTTTGAAATATTAAAGGTAGATATTAAGCTTTTGTTGACTTTTTATTCTCAAACTAATAGCCAAACAAAACAAATTAACCAAGTTTTGGAGCAGTATTTATAATGCAACATCAACTATCAACAAGACAATTGAATCTTGTATCTACCATTAATGGAGTTTGTATATAATAATATTATTCAAATCTCAACTCAATAAACACCATTTTATTCTAACTATAGATATCATGTGAAACTTGATCTATGGAATACACCAAAGAATAATAATTTAGCACTTGAAGGATTTATAAAGCATCTATCATAATACCAAACAACCTTGAAGTTTCAATTGTAAGTAATTCAAGATACTTACAAGGCATCTGCAAATAAATTCAAGAATTAATTCTCTGCTTTTCATATTGGAGATAAAATATGATTTCTTCAATGGAACATCAAGACCAAGTGGCCATACAATAAGTTGGACTATTGAAGATTAGGACCATTTTCTATCTAGAAGTAAATTAATCCAATGGCATATTGCTTAGAATTATGTGAGCCAAAAAACTCACTATAAGATTTTTTATTTTTTTATTTGATTGAATTAAAAAAATTATTATTTTTAAAATTTTTAATATTATTATTTTTTTATTGTAAGTGTTTGTAGTACTATTATCTAAATGTCTTCTAGACAATGTACTATTAGTGTTATAAATGGATGAAAAAAATAAAAGAATCGAGATAAAAATAAGAGATAAAAGATAAATAGTAAAAGATAAAATATAAAAAATAAAGATACAAATGACAAATAAAAAGATAAAAGATAAAAGATAAAAGATGAATATAAAAGTAAAAAATATAAAAATATAAAAGCTAAAAATATAACTTTAATTGGTGGTAAAAGTGAAACATGGAAGTAAAAAAATACAATGAAAGACTTCCAAGTAAAAATAAAAAATAAAAAAATAAGATAATGAAGGAAAATTAATTCAAAAAGTATTTGATAACAAATATCAAGATCATTCAATAATGTGCTAGAAGGAAATCACAAGAATTTTTGCAAAAAAATAAAACAAAAAAAATGAAAATATAATCTAAAAATGCTTCTAATCCAAGGAATAGACCTCCTTTTACTAAAATAGATGTTGTCACCTTGTCCTTGATTGGATTCAAGCTTGCTTAGACTTCCTTGAAGGTAACTTTTAGATCTATCACCACCCAATATTTCACCTCTAAACTTGCTTTGGTTTGGAAGATGTTGCTCCTCAAAGTTGGTGCTCTGAATTTTTTCAATAATTGACTTCTTTTCAGTCAAATAGCTGCCACTGCTTTGTCTTTAATTGTTTGTAAACAAATCTTAGCTTTTCAAAAACCAAAATTTAAAGTGCTTCTTTATCAATAAGTTTTATCTTCAAACTCTTCTTATTGCTCCAGATCTTGTCCTTCAAGTCACAACTTCTAGTTGAAGGGGTAGTAGACCCCCTTGTTACTAAAATAATTGCGACTGCCTTATCTTTGATTGTTCTTGAACAAACCTTAGCCTTTCAAAAATCAAACTTCAAAGTACTTCTTTCCAATAATTTTCATCTTCAAACTCTTCTTGACGCTCTAGATCTCGTCTTTCAAGTCACAACTTCAAGTCAAAGAAGCAGCAGACCTCCCTGTTACTAAAATGGCTGCCACTGCATTGTCCTTACTTCAAATAGTATTTGCAATATGTCTTTAGAAAGTTAATAAAATGTTCTACCACCTCCTAAAAATTCAAGTCCTAACTCCACTCTTACTAAAAGTTATGTACGGTCGAAATATAGCCTAATTTAGAAAAAAGAATCCACATTTCGGGGAGAGATTTTTCAAGGCCTTTGCCACAAAAAAATGAGAGAGAGCAAGAATGGCCACCCAAATTCCTTTCAACCAAGTGCAAGGCGGCCTAAGGATGGCCGCCACATCTCCACCCTTAAACTACAAATCCCTAATCAAGATCAAAGGCCCAAAACGACTCTAAATCTAAGCCCAATTTTAGGACTGAATTTGCCTATAACTAAGAATAAACTATCTTTTTAGCAAAACTAACACCACCAATGTATTTAAAATATAATTTTATCTTAGAATTGACTATTCATATATCCAAATCTAAGTTCAAAAGTATGGTTCTAATTAATTTACTAATTAATTATAACTTTTGACTATTATAATTTTATTAAAATAATTCAAATTTTTTTTACTACTACCTTCTAATCTAAACTTAGATGAATAATAATAATCCAAATAAATTCATAATATTTTCCTCAACTAGATGCATTTTAATACAATGATTAAAATCACCAATTGCTAAATAATTTTGACTCAAAATAATTAGAAGTTGATAATTTTTAAAAATTATCAAAATTCATAAAATTTTAATTTTTGAGATTCTACTATATTTAATAATAGATTAGGCTAGTATAATTGATTTTAACTCTAGATGATCAATTTATTACTAAATTTAGATAATTTATTATATTCTTATCTAAATTTTTTATTAATATATTGAGTTTACTTTTTAAAATAATAAAAATTTCTATTTGATAAGAATAACCCATTTAATATGGATTTTAGCTACCAATAAATACTAATTAGCCTAAGTTTATTCTAACTATTGATTTTTGATTGATTTTGGATAAAAACAAAGAATTGAGCCGTTTCGACAACTTACATATGGCGACCATCTAGGACAACTTGAAGAGGTAGAGAACTCAGAATGTGTTGCTGAAGAAGTGCGAGGTATTGATTCTATTGGGCTTCATGGTTAAATAGTTAATCACCTTATTGAAGAATATAAAGTAAATAGAATGGCGTTTGTTTGAAATGGACTTGATTTTAATACACGAGTTTAATCTTTAAAATTTAGATCATTCTTGCTTATAGATGTGGATTGCAACTAAAAAAGATAATAAGTTGAAGAAAAAACTAGTCATGTTATACCCAATTATTTGGAAGAATCTAGAACAACTCTATAGCCAATTTTTTTTTTTCAAAACCACCTTCCGCCTTTATTGGAGTGAATTTGGATTACATGGAATATAAAAAAGTGAAGTAGATAATAAAAGAAAGAATCTAGATCTACAGATGCACCATTTGATTTAAAAAATTAGACTCCCAATCAACCTAATTTCCTCAATTGGCCATAGAGAGGATTCAAGTTGTCTATCTTTTATAAATTAATTGGTGGTTTAATTAAGATTCAAACCTTGAAGGTCTAATTCAAATTTTGAGAGAAAAATTGGTTCTAATCTTAACTATTCATACCTTGTACTCCTTGCATCTACTCCCTTCTAGACCACCAAAAAGATTTTTTTGGGATTGAGGGCCATTTCCATTCTTTTGCATCATTCAAAAGCTTCTCTCATATATTCTAGGTGGTTCTCAACATTGAATTGTGTACTAATATCATCTATAAAAATAGTCATGGATTTGTATAGCAAGTCCGAGAATACAAATGTCATAGCCTTTTGGAAGGCAGAAGGGGCATTGTAAAATCCAAATGGCATCACTAAAAAAATAAAGGTTCCCCACGATGTGATAAAGGCCGTCGTATGGCAATCTTCAAGGGCTATGGCTATTTGATTGTAACTAGAATAACCATCCATAAAAGTGTATAGCTCATGGCCATCAACCTCATCTAGAATGCTATTGATAAAAGGAAGTAAAAAATGATCATTTTGCATATTTTGATTCAACTTCCTGTAATCTATACAGACCCTAAGCTTGCCATTTTTTTTCTTACTAATACCATGATAGATATCCAATCAATAATTTCCATCAATTTGATAAAATCAACTTGGAGTAGCTTTTCTAATTCAACCTTGACTACCAATTGTAACTGTGGATTCATATGATGTTGCTTTTATCTAATTAGCATAGCTCTAGGGATTAAAGATATTTGGTGTTGGACTACGTCTAGCAGTATACCTCTTAAGTCTTTGTAAGATCATGCAAATACTTCATGATATTCTATCACTAGATTCCTATACTTAGTAGTTTCTTCATTGCTTAATTATGCCCCCACTTTAATATTTCTAGTTTCTTCTCCCTCTTTGGATACATCCATGTATTTTTAATCCATTTGATGCTCATGTGATTGCTCTTCGGAGCCTCTGTACTAATCATTAGGAATGGGAGGATAATTAATAACACCCTCTTTAGTGATAATTCTTAATGATGATTTTAGGAAGCAAAGGATTTGAACTAAATCATTTTTATCCTTGAGAACCTCTATGTTTCTCTCTAGAGTTCTATCTATAGCCACTCCATATACTTCATTCTTCTTCCAAAACCTCCAAATTAATTGTAAGTTCTTTGTTCATCTCCAACTCTCCTCTAAGTTCAACTCCTAAAAAATTGATTGAATCCTTGATGTCTGAATCAGAATTGGGATGTTCATTCAACGATTGAATGAATTTTTTATCATCCATGCAATGGGAAAGGCTTGATCTAAGGCATCCTAATGGTTTCAAACTTTGATCCATTAAACTAGTCAAGGTTGAATATTCTTTGGCAATGGCTTTGTCCCTTCTCTTTTAAGTTAAAATTGATGATTTATCATCAGATGAAGAAGCCGCATCATAGCTCAAGCTATAATGACTAAATTTAATAGCAATCTTGATCTAATTATTCTAAGATCTAAAAATAATATGGAATTTTTTTCTATCCCAATCAACTATTGCATCAATTGCCTTCAACTATGGATAATCCAATAACAAAGAAAATGAATCCTTAATCATATACATACAGATGACATGGAAGATGAGGGTATACTATTCATCTCCAATTAACACCTTACAATCTTTGATTTGGCCTACTGGAGTGGCAAGGCTTTAATTTGCCATATTAATTATAAATGGTGAAGGTCCAATAATCTTAAGGCCTAATTTTTCTATGGTTTTTAAAGACATAATGTTTAGGCAGCTTCTTCCATCTACTAAGGTATTGGATAGAATTTTATCCACAATAAAAATCTTAATTTCTACCGCCTTTACATCCATAGGCTTCTTATTGGGTTGCATCTTTGCAACTACCTTAATCTTTGGTTTCTTTCTATGTTTTATGGATATTTTGATTTTCAGCATTTTCTTTGTAATAGGTGAGATTTCTAAGAATTGTGTCAAAGAAATATCAGCCTTTAGACTACTTAGATCTCCCCATAAATCATATGAGCCTATCACATGTTTTATTTTGGCTATGGATAGTTGTAATATCTCACACTTGGGGATTCTCAGGCCCTTCCACGTATTATTATCAGGATTGGTCTTAAGTCTAGCCTCAATATTCTCAATTGAAGTCAAACAATTCTCCATTAAAGATTCAAGGTTCATAAGCTTTTTATTTCTTTTATTGGTTGCTTTGATCACTTCTCAAGCAATTTTTTCTAAGTCTGAGAACTCAAGTAGGCTTTCCATATCAGTTTTTTCTCCCTCTAGTACTGGTGGCATGTTAACTTTAGATCTAGTCATTATTGCTAAAGCTAGTACAATAGGTGGCTTTTGCACCTAAGAAAGAGATAAATTATAGTTGATAAAGTTACGTTTGGGAGTTATAGACTGGATTATTATATATAAAGTAGAGGCTTGATCTACCACTTCACCATTGGTTTGATTTATGAACCTAACATTTTGAGAGCTTTGATTGGTACAAGGTGGGATTTAAGGAACTTGACTATGATTGTGTCAAAGATACAAACTAAAATAGATGCATAAGTTAGTAAAAACTATGCTAAAGGAAAATAACAAGATAGAAATAAAGAAGTATGTATATTCAAGAAAAAATTGAAATGGCTATTTTCAAAGATTAAAAAATACATGAGACTTTTGAACTAGACTAGAAGCAAGAAAAGAGTTGACAAGAGTGAAGAAGGCTTCACTCTTGTCTCTATTGATACTATCTATCTAAGAGCTACATGACGATATTTTATAGGACCTCTTACACGTGTCTAATTTGCAAGACAAGTATCAAACTTATAAGACAAGTTTTTTACATGTGCACCACATACTTGGCTTGTTTCGCAAGCTACCAACATGTCCGACACATGGCTAGCTTGTTCCACAAGCTATCAATATGTGCAATACGTGGTTAGCTTGTTGATCAAGTTTCTAACCTAGAAATCACCTATAGACATGTATAAAGGTGATTCCACATCTATAAAGCTTCTAGAAAGCTTCTTTCTAAGATATTATCAAATTAATTTATTTTACCTACTTCTATTAATCTATATTAACTAAATAATTATTGGAATAAATATTATGTCTATAACATTATCCCCCCTTTTGAAGACAAGTTTCACAAAGAGCGGTGATTACATGTTGAGGAAGTCCAAGATACGTCAAATTGTGCTTGCCATATACTCTAACCTTTTGTTCTCTTTGAAGATAGTTGATAGGTCCTTTCAACCATCGATAGTGTTCCATACTAGGGTGAGAGGATGACCCTATTATTTGATCATTGTTGAAGCCTTCATAACTTTCTTCAAAGAAAAAAAATTTGAAATACTATCAAGAGTAGTTCCTACCTCTAAAAATATCACCAAACATTGGGAGTCTCTTCTAAGGTTTTGATATCAAACACGTCATATTTTTCCATCAATCCAAAGAAAGACATGTCATTCTTGAGGATCTTCATCTCTATTTCGTCATCTTGAAGGTTGTGATAGTCATAATATCTCATCCAATAAGTTAGCAAATGATGGTTCTTGAGTGGAATTTGCTGGTTGTTGATCCTCCATCTCTTTAGCACAAACAAATTCAAGAAAATAGCAAACAATGATACAAAATAGAATAAAACCTCTATAGAACCTGTTTTATTTTATAGTAAAGATTTTTTTGACTCTTTATCTTAGTTTTGACAAATGTCGTCGATACGATATATTAACTTTTATTAACATATTTACTAGATTCCTAGATGGCTCCCATGTGTATTCACTAATATCATATCCGTGCCAATGCATAAGATATTCTAGTCGATTTTGGCGTTGCCTTGAATCTAAAATCTCTTCGACCTCAAATTCTTCATTGTTGTCTACTTTTATAAGAGGCGGTGGCATTTGACTTCTTCCTTGTATATCTATTGTCTTGTGTGGCTTGAATAGTGACACGTGGAATACATGATGGATCTTCAGAGATTTTGGTAGGCATAATCAATAAGTAATTGGATTGATTTATTCATAATTTGAAAAAGGTCCAAACCTATGATAATCCAGCTTGTCGCAAGGATAGATAGTCTTGATATTACGACAAAATAACCATACCTTATCGTCCATGTAGAATTGAGGTTGTTCCTTGCAATAGACATGTACATTGATTTTTTGTCGTTCTTGAGCTTTTTTTTAGTTGTGCCTTTATTGTTATATATAGCTTTGATTAATGATTTGTCAAATCTTCTGTCATAGGATTATCAGCTTTTAAAAAATCAAATGTATCAAGTCATGGATAATAATCATAATTTGCAAAGAATGGAATTTATTGAGTAGAAGAATGTATTGAATTATTATAAGCAAACTTTGCCAATGGCAAAAGAGTTCAGTCATCTTAATGGTAGTTGATAGTACATTTCAAATATTGTTCTAAAATTTGATTTATTCATTTTGTTTGTCCATCATTTTGAGGGTGGAAAGTTGAAGATAATTTTATATCCACCTTCAATATTTTAAAAAAAGTCCTCCAAAACCTTGATATAAATTATATTTTTTTGTTTGATATAATATCCCTTGGTAGTTCATGATAGCGATAGATATTATCAAGGAAGAGTTTAGATGTTTCTTCATCTGTAATACATTTTATACATGATACAAAATGTGCCATCTTGGTAAAATGATCTATAATCACGAATATAGAATCATATGAACTTGACTTTGCAAGATCCGTAATAAAATTTATAGAAACAGAAGATCAAGGTTGTTCTAATATAGGTAATGGTTGGAGAAGTTTGTAAAGTTGGTGACGAGGAGTTTTTGATCTTGAGTAAATGTCATACTATTCTATAAATTCTTTAACAGCCTTTAATATCTGAGGCCACTAAAAATCCCTCAATATTAGCTCCAAATTCTTATTATATCCAAAATGTCATGCCATAGAGAGGTTGTGACGAGCTTCTAGAGTACGTAATCATGCTGCACCTTTTGGAATATAGAGACATCTTTTAAAATAGAAAAAATCGTTCTTGAACTCAAACTTTGAAGTATCATGAGACTTAGATGAATTATTCTTAATCTCATAGACAAGAGGATCTGAAGACATATTAGACTAGATTTGCTTGACAAAAGTGGAATCAACAATTGATATTGATTTCATTGCTCGAAGATAAAATTGCTTTGGCTTCAAGAGGATCATTTTTGATTGATCAAAAGCTAAATCTTCTTTTTTTAATTTAAGATAAGAACGTTGTCGTGGTAGAGAGAATCTGCCTCAAGAAAGCACTGGACTTTTGGCTGCCACTAATTACTCAAGCAAGATTCAAGTATAATAAAAATCCACAAGTTTATATAAAAGAGATCTTCATAGGGCTATTACACCCAATACATAAGCCTAATTTCTTCAAACCACTCAAAACATAACAAAATACTCTAAACCCTCATTCCCCCGTAGGAAGGGAATTTTTTCCAAACTTCAATAATCCATAACTTTTAATCCAACCGTCCAAATCTACTCCAAATTTATATGAAGTACTGATGTATTCTTGAAAACCACCACCACAAATTTCAACCGTCGATTCATTATCAATCTTTAGATATTGCCAAAACCCTAGCAATAGCTTTAAACCCTTGTTTACAAACACCCGTGTACTAAATTCTTCATATCTCACAATCTAAAAGTCTAAATGCTATGAAGCTTTGATGTATAGCTTCTCAGCATAATAATACACCTTTTTAGAAATTTTGAAACAAAAATTCGTCCAAAAACTTAAGATATGGCAAATCCCATCACTATCAACAAAACGGCCTACTTACTACCTTGGAATTCGATCTGCTATTTTTGACTCCCAATAACTCCTTTAGAACTCTAAATGTAATAATTTTTCTACATTAAGTGTAGAACTTGAAATCTCCTCTCTAGCCGCACCTCTCGATCTCCAAAAGCTTTCATACAACTCCTACAATCCTCAAAAGAGTGACAGTATGTCTCATATTGACACCTTATCTTCAAATGGCTATAACTTCTTTACCCTAACTCCAAATCCTCTAATTTTTGTACAAAAATTGTACCCAAAATCCTAAACTTTACAACCCTAGCTTCTGATTTCCTAATGGCCTCCTTTAAGTCGCCGAAACCCTTATTAAGGTCGCGGGCAGCCTCCTCAAAGCCCATTGGACATGATATTCGACCAATAGGGATGAAGTTTTCCATTCCTTACCTTTATCCGACCATGCTTTCATTTCATCCCTCCCAATTAGCCTCCTACTAGCTTATATTTTCATCCTTAGGCTTCCACCTTCTCTCAAGGCTTCATACTAATCATTTAGATCTTATAATTTTTAAATACCATAATCAAAACAAGTAAAATAAAATAAAGTTTCTTCTATCAATTCCTTTAATTTATTTTATTAAGCATTCTAACACATATCTTAATTTATAAACATATTATGATTTTTGAGTGGATTTTACATACTATAAGCAATTTCAGTACGACAACGTCTAGAAAGGGCATCAGAGAGACCTTGTTGTTTTTTTAGCTGATAGGTAATAATAAACTTGAATCTTAATAAAGACATGCTCCAATAAGCCTGGTAATGATTCAATACACGCGCAGACATGAAATATTTGAGGTTCTTGTGATCCACATATACGGTGTCGTATGACGTAGCCTTCTATCTGGGAATACACTGGGTACCTGGCTGTGGAGAGTTTATTTGAAATTTGTTGGCAAAATCCAAAAGATCGTTTGTCCTCAATAAAAAGGACAAATAATACAAAAATCTCACAAAAGAGAAGTTATATATGTAAACCCTCTTGTATTTAAGTAAGTTTGTACAAAAAAGGTTCAAATTTCCACAAAAACCCTTAAAAACTTTATTCACCTGCAAGGACTTATTTCTTGCTGAACTTTAGAGTCTAATAACTCTTGATTCAACCGTTCAGTTTCTATAAAATTTAGTTCAAAGTGTAGATAATCTTCTTCAATTTCATTAAAAAAAAGAATAAACCATAAATTCATTTCTGATCGTCGGATATCTCAAAATCGCTAGCAGGTACTTAAAACCCTAGCTCAGAGACACCCGAGTACTATTTTCCTTATATCTCACAAACCCAAAATTTTAATGCCACAAAATTTTTGTATATAGTCTTGTGACATAAGCATTTACACTCTCAAAAATTTTGAGCCAAAAATCTATCAAATTTCATTAGATATAGCTCAAAATGTAACCACTATGTAATTGGGTCACTTACTGCCCTTAAGGTTGTAAGCATTGACTTCAACTCCCAATATCTCCTTCACCCTAGCTTGAATTTTATCAAGCTGTACATGAAAAGTGTAGCTGTGAAAGTGCTTTCTCCAATCCCAATTGTCAATCCTCAATTGCTTTCTGTATGCGCGAGTTATACTCAAAAGAGTGACAGTAGGTCCAAAATCAACACCTTAACTTTGGGTGCCTATAACTTCTTCATGAAAAGTGCAAATCACACAAAATTTGCACCCAAATCAGATTCAAAAACCTAAACCTTATGATCCTAGCCTTTGATGTTCGACTCCCCCCCAAAAACAAACCCTAACTCCTAATAAACCCTCGGGCAGCCTCCTTAAAGCCCATTGGGCATGATTTTTGGCCAATTAGAATAGAGATTTCTATCATCCACCTCTATTCATCCACATGGATAGCCAAACTACCCTTTTTACACTAAAAACCCTTTTCTAATCCTTCTTCTTATAAGATTTACATACTTGGTGCTTTAAGCACCAAATAAAAGAAATAAATAAGATCTTAAGGATCACCAATGTCTAACAAAGGTGACTTAAGATATACACAAGTTACTATCAATATAAAAGTAACTTCAAAAGTCACTACTAGAAAGAAAATAAGGTTGTATAAATCTTAATAATAATCCTTTTTATAGATCCTTTCTAAACTAGCAACCTAATCACATCTTATAACCAATAAAATCCATTGATATGACTTTCATTTAGCTAAGTAGTAAATTGTACATTAAATATATATATACAATTTTTTTATATAGTAGCCGAATCACAATACAACAACGGTGATTGGACTCGAAGCGCCTTTCAAATAATAATGCCAGTCTTAAAAAAATCTACAATTGTAAGAAGTTCTTTATCATGGATTTTGTAATTGATCTCTGTTGCTAAAAATTTCTTAGAATAGAAAGCTATTGGATGGAATTTGTCATCTTCTCCCATTTGTGATAATACTGCCCCTAAAGCAAAGTTTGAGGCATTTTTTTCCATAAAAAATGCCTTGGAAAAGTTGACGCGATATAGCATTGGTGTAAAAGTAAAAGTTATCTTTAAAGCCTTGAATGATGCTTCTGCTTCTTTATTCTATTCGAGTTTGTCCTTACAAATTAAACATGTAAGTGGAGCTGCAACTTGAGAAAAGTTCTTGATGAAGATTCAATAGTAATTGGAAAATCCTAAAAAATATTGTACATCTCTTATTATTTTTAGAATCTTCCAATCTATGACTATTTGGACTTTCTTAGGATCCATTTTGAGACCATCATTCGAAATGATGTATCCTAAGAAGTCAACTTGAGTAGTGTAAAATATACACTTTTTCATCTTGGCATATAACCATGTATCTCTAAGTTTTTGTAATACATGTCAAACATGAAGTTCATGTTCTTCTGTGTTCTTAGAATAGATTAAAATGTTGTCTAAATAGCAGACAATCAAGTCATCAAGAAACTTACAAAAAACGTCATTCATAAGATGTTGAAAAGCAGCTGGTGCATTTGTAAGTCCAAAGACATGACATTATATTCAAAATGTCTATACCTTATTTGAAATGCAGTCTTCTATTCATCACCTTCTTTGATGTGCACTAGGTTGTATGCTCTTCTTAGATCTATTTTTGTATAGATCTTGGCTTGATTTAATTGATCAAAAAGTCCAGATATCAAAGATAGAAGATATTTATTCTTAATGGTAATTTTGTTGAATCCTCGATAATCTACACACATCTATAATAACCTATCTTTCTTCTTTATAAACAAGATAGGACCTCCTATTAGAAATTTTGAATGGCATATGAATTTCTTGGCTAAGTTTTTATCAATATATTTCTTGAGTTCAACCAATGCATTTTCAGATAGACTATAGATCGATCCAAATGGAGGCTGAGTTCCCTCTTTGACATCAATTCAGCAATCAAATAGACGATGTTTCAGAAGAATCTTTATATTCTTTTTTTCAAAAACATCTTAATAATCTTGATATTGGCTTGGAATACCACTTGAAGTCTTTTTACCATGAGAAATGGGTGTAGCATAAATAAAAAAAGATGATCCTTCTTTTGCTTCATTCATAAATATTTTTGTGTTTATAAGTACGGATTTTATTATATTAGACTTATGATTTGTTACTTAATTTACGGGACTCTTATTGATGCTTTGAAAAAAGTCAAGTCTACAAGAAGTCCAATCTATTCAAGGATTATATTTTTCTAGCCATGATAAACCTAGAATAACCAGATTAGAGGGAGATTTAATTATATTAAAAACTACACAACTATTATAACCATCTATTGTTATATATATGGGAAGGATTTCATGAGTAACATTTTTAAAAGATAACAGGCGACCATCTATGACTTCTACATGTATGGATTTAGTTTTTTGTACTAAAGGTATTCTATGATTTTTAGCAAATTCTTTATCTAAAAAATACGTTGAGGCTCTTGAATCTAATAAGACAAAGGCTTTGTGATTTTTAGGTCCCAAATAGACATATATTGTAAAACAAAGAGAGCTTTCTAAGGAGAGGATAGGACCTTTATTAGGAGTTGTACAAGATTCCAATTGTATGATCCCTATTGTAGCTGGACAAAGTAGTTTTTTGACATATTATCTTCTTTGATAGCCATACTTTTTATCTTATGATTGCATCATTTCTTCAAACAATGCTAAGCAGTGTGCTTAGGTTTTCTACAATATAAACACAATCCTTCTTGACGACGATAAATCTTTACTTGTTTAATAAGAGGTTTGAAACGTACCGTTTGGATTTGCATGTCTTCTACTTTTAAATGTACATATTGAGAAGACATTAATGTTGCCATTGTATTATAGTAATATTGGAGCTCCCTTGTGAGGCTCTTCAATCAAAATTTAAAAAGCTAATTGTCATATTTTACAACAAAATCAATTGCTTGACTCAATATTTGAGGATTGAACAAGTTGAGCATCAATTTCTTTACCTCATATTGTAACCCATAGAAAAATTGGCTAATAAACGCAGCATCATCCTACTTGGTGTCAATTGCTAATTATCAAAATTGTGAAGCATATGATATCACTAATTGATTGCCTTATCACAAGATATGGATCTTATTGATTATAATATGAATTACATCATATTTTCCATATATAGATTAAAAATCCACTTAAAATACCTCCAACTTATCCAATATTAGATCATGTCATTTAAAAAAGGACAAAAATCATGATAAAATAGAACCTGACAGTAGTGTTTCAATAAACCTGACTTTTGACTCCTAGGTTGGATAACTTTGGGGTTGAAGTTCAATCACCAATTGTACTTGATTGATGATTCCTCAAAATTTAGATCTAGTGCCATTGAACTTCTCCAGCAAACTAATTTTTGGTTCTTTGATATTTGAATGATGTTCAATTGTAGGTAAAATGGTATAGCTTGAAGCAGCTCAAAGCAGCTTGAATCATCTCTACATCTTCACTTCTTGCTAATCTTGTTGCTCCTTGTGGTGGTGCATTGAGTTGATGCATTGGGAGCATTAATTCTTTCATTTTTTCTTGCATTTGTACCACTGCACTCTTCATTTCAGCAAGCTCAACGATGATACCACAATAGAAAAGAAAAAAAGTGTGTATTCTCACTACAAAATAAAACATTCAAGAACAAAGAAAAAAAATTCTAAGAACAATATCAATATAGAAGTGGGTAATCCACAACTTCTAATATGCTTATGTCTTATTAAGAAAAAAGAGTAATCCACTCTTAATCAAGAAAAGACAAAGCTCTGATATTGTAACTTTATTCTTGTCAATCTATTAAAGACACAAACTAAAACAGATGCATGAGTTAATAAAAACTATGCCAAAGAAAAATAACAAGATAAAAATAAAGAAGTATGTATATTCAAGAAGAAATTGGAATGGCTATTATCAAAGACTAGAAAATACATGGAACTCTAGAACTAGATTAAAAGCAAGAAAGGAGTTAACAAGAGTGAAGAAGGCTTCACTCTTATCTTTATTTATACTATCTATCTAAGAGCTACGTGGCGATATTCTACAGGACTTCTTATATGTGTCTAATTTGCAAGACACGTGTTAAATTTGTAAGACAAGTTTTTCACATGTGTGCCAAGTACTTGGCTTGTTCTATAAGCTATCAACATGTGCGAAACATGGCTAGCTTGTTCCACAAGCTATCAATATGTGCAATATGTGGCTAGCTTGTTGACCAAGTTTCTAACCTATAAATCACCTATGGACATGTATAAAGATGATTCCACGTCTATAAAGCTTCTAAGAAGCTTCTTTCTAAGATATTATCAAATTAATTTATTTTATCTACTTCTATTAATCTATATTAATTAGATAGTTATTGGAATAAATCTTATGTCCATAACAAATTTTGATTTGATTTAAAGGAATGAACACAGTGTTGGTGTAAAGTCCAACTGGTGGATTTTGATTTTATCTATTGTTGTCATAATCGTAATATAAACTAGATGGCCTTAAGGTATTATCATTAGGAATTGTCTAGCATCTCTATAATTATCATGTATTTGTTGCACATAATTGCCTACAAGCGATGATAAGAAAATGACCCTATCAGATTTCCTACACATATTAGTGGGATGGTTGCTATTGCATTTGTCACATACTGCTTGGCTTTCTATCCAATACTAACCAATTGAATGTTGCTTGCCACAAAAAGAATGGATCTCATACTTTTATTTATATTCACCTCCAAAATCTTAATTGGCTGACTGATAACCTTGTTGTCTATAACTAGGGCCCTGAAAGTTTTGATTTTTATATGGAGATACGTACACCTATTGCATTTATATCTGCTAATTTTGTAAGGGTATTGTATTATAAAACTAGGCTGTATGCCTTGATTGCCCACACAAGATGCACCATAAGCTTGAAGAATGTCTTTTTGATTCAATTAGAGGAAGGAAAAGATTAGGATTCTAATTTCTAGTCAATCCTACCATCTGTTCAATTAATACTTATAACTATTTCATGATATCATCTTTAAATCCTTATTGATTGTTTTGTAATTTCTTATTTATGGCATCTAGCTTAGCATCTTCTATAGGCGGAAGTAAGGCAAATAAAGGAGGAGGTGGCTTCATGGCTAAGGGGGTAGAAAAGACCTTTGTTGATGTCTCTAAGGGAATATCATGACTAGATATAGGAGCAAGAAGGACAACCTCTAGTTTTTCATTTTTAGGACAAATGAATATAAAAAGAAGAATAAACTCATCCTTTCTCCTCCATAATTTATCATATTTCTTTTCTATGTTTTCTACTTATTTGGTGGCTGCTTTGGCTTCTATCAAGGTTGTGAGGTGCCTATCCAAAATTCTTCTAAGAATAGAGGTCTTACAAAATCCTTGGATAAAAAATTATTTCAATGTATCATCATTAAGCATATCACCTATAAATTTTGAGCACACATTTTGTATCAAAATGGTGAATATAGGAAGAGATATCTTCCTCTCTACCTTGTCTAATTGCTGCTAATGCTCATAATATAACACTTTGATCTATTTTTGGTCTAAATTTATTAAGAAATTCTTATTGGAACCTCTCTTAGGTGGTAAAGGTTCCTTCAAGTTGATTTCAATATCATTCATATGCTTTATCTTGTAGAATGGTATAGAACCATACAAGATAATATCTTACATTAGTAATTAGCTAATTAGTCAAGGTTTGAATATATTATACCACATGATATGATGGATCTTCCGTTTTGGTATTATAAAACTTTGGCAAGTTAGAAGATACATTTGTTCGCACTAGACCTTCAGGTACAATAATATGAAGGTCCCTTGGTCTAACCAATGGATTAATGGCTGATTCTGTTGTAGTTGTATGGCCAAAATCACTTAATTAGATGGTACTCAAGTTTGGTTGTAAACTAGCAAAATTATGACACTAGTCAATAAGAAGATGAGCTTCAAATCCATCTTTTAAAAGCAGTTCAAAAGTAAAGTAGGATTCCCACCACAAAATAGGCAAATCCAAAGTGACAATAACTGGTTCCAAACTAGATTATAATAAACTAGTAATATATTGATGGCCTTCTCTAATACTAGAGTCAGAATGTTGAAATAATGAATCTGAGTTTGTCCAATGAGTTGAAGAGATTCTATCTCTTATTCTTACCAATACACAAGGAGAGCTTAAACGATCTATATCATCTAATGAAAGTACTAATTCTAATCTACTTGATCGCATCTTAGGTCGCATCTAGACTCTTAAAAACTCTTAATACAAATGATTCCATTTATTTTATATCCACATATATGCAACACTTCCATTAAGTTACAATATTGATTTGAAAATTTTGAAGTTTTTTTACTAAAGATACCTACAATCCACTTAGGTACTCAATCTTTCTCTCATGGGCAGTAAACAAGTAATCAATAGCTAATGAGGGAATGTAAGCATGAGAATCACCTCATACTTAATCTTCCTTTATTAAGTGTTATACAAGACAACCTAGGATAGGACTGATCTTTTCCTACTAATTTCAGAAAGAACTTGTCTTCAAGACAAAGAGCTGTCCCTCTATCCCCTTCCTTCTAAAATTAATAGATAGAGAATTATCTACTACTAAGTTAATAACATCAATTTATTAGATAAAAAACTTTATTTTTGTTTCTTTTTAGCATATATACCATAAAAAGTAACTCTTTTGATTGCTTTGCCAACCAACCGGACACATGGTTAATTGAATTCCATCCAATTAAACTAACACTTATTCAAATTTCTATTGGCTAGTTGTCTTAATTTTTAACAATTTTAGCAAAAAAAAAGATGGTTAACTCACTTCTAAGCATCTCCAATCAACCTAACACTTGTTAGCCTTATATGTAAAAAAGAGATTAATTCTAATTTTAATTAGCCAATTTTATTTTGATTAGAAGTCTAAGGCTTCAAGTTTTAATTCAAAACTACAATGTCTCAATTTTAAAAGAAAATCCATGAAGGGACTAGATAGAATAGCTAGGTTTTGTATACCTTAGGCATTTTTAAGAATTCTAATTGGTCTTCTTAAATTTTGATCCTACTACCATGAAAAAAATTAAGAAAATTTACCTCATGCTATGCTCCTTCCTATCAAGATCCCAATACTCTACTATAGTTCCATCAAACTCCATTGAATTTCCATCAATACAAATTCCATCTAAATATATAAGCAGCCAATAAGAATAAAAAAAAAAAAAAATTCACTTTATGGTCTCTTATCTTGGTGGTAAATCACTTTGGAGGAGAAGAGAGGCCCGACCTTGTCCCATATCCGATCATCTAGGCCTCCTCCATTGACTAAAGAGCTCACTACAATTTTACAATTGTATGGGAAGGTTGGAGCCTTTCATCTTTTAGTCTCCTAGTTAGTTCTAAGCACAAAGAATGAAGAAGGTTCATCAAAGGCCATGTGCTAACCTCCTTGATGTTAGACTTATGTCTCACTCTCATTCACCCTCCCACCGCTATTGGCATCATAAGATTTAAACTTGATTTTTTAAAAAGGTGAAAATGAATTGATTCTTTGATTCAATTATATATGAATTCAATCACAAAAGGTAGATGTACCATGAAACAAGCCAATGTCAATATTCCACCTCTTCACTCTAAGTTCCACTTGGACTACAATTGTTCTTTATATGCAACCTGCATCAATAATCAGCACCACTATACAAGTACTTGCAAAATACAAAATAATTAAGAATCATCTTCCAAGCAATGTTAAGACTTATAAGATTGGACTCCCGACAAATGCACCATTATGTGAGCCAAAAAGCTCACCACAAGACTTTTTATGTTTTTATTTGATTGAATTAAAAAAATTATTATTTTTAAAATTATTAATTTTGTTAGCATTTGTAGTACTATTATGTAAATATCTTCTAGACAATGAATCATCAGTGTTATAGATAGATAAGAAAAATAAAAGAACCGAGGTAAAAATAAGAAATAAAAGATAAATAATAAAAGATAAAATATAAAAGATAGAGGTACAAATATCAAATAAAAAGATAAAAGATAAAAGATGAATGTAAAAATAAAATAATATAAAAAAATAAAATTTATAAGTATAATTTTAATTAGTAGTAAAAGTGAAATATGAAAGTAAAAAAATATAATAGAAGACTTTCAAGTAAAAATAAAAAATAAAAAAATAGAATAATAAAAAAAAATTAACTCAAGAAATATTTGATAATAAGTATCAAGATCATTCAATAATATGCTAGAAGGAAATCACAAGCAATTATACAAAAAAATAAAAAAAATAAAAATAAAAACATAACCTAGTGATGCTTTTGATCTAAGGAATAGACCCCCCTTCACTAAAATAGGTGATGTGCTTTGTCCTTGATTAGATTCAAGCATGCTTAGACTTCTTAGAAGGTAACTTTAAGATCTATGACCACCCAAAATTTCAGCTTTGAACTTCCTATGGTTTGGAAGATGTCACTCCTCAAAGTTGGTGCTATGAATTTTTCCAATAGCAGACCTCCCTTCATTCAAATAGCTGCCAATGCTTCATCCTTCATTGTCTATAAACAAACCTTAGCATTTCAAAAACCAGACTTTAAAGTGCTTCTTTATCAATAAATTTTACCTTCAAACTCTTTATGATGCTCTAGATCTTGTCCTTTAAGTCACAACTTCTAATTGAAGGAGTAGCAAACCCCCCTTGTTACTAAAATAGCCGCCACTGCCTTGTCCTTGTTTCAAATAGCACTTGCAATATGTCTTTGAAAAGCTAATAAAAAGTCCTACTACCTTCAAAAATTCAAGTCCTGACTCTATTCTTACTAGAAGTTATATGCGATTGAAACATAGCTTAACTTAGGAAAAAAGAATCCACATTTTGGGAAAAAAATTTTGCAAGGCCTTTGCTACAAAAAAATGAGAGAGAGCAAGAGTGGCCACCTAAGATCTTTTTAAATAAGTACAAGGCGGCCTAAGGGTGGCGGCCACATCTCCATCCTTAAATTACAAATCCCTAATCAAGATCAAGGGTCCAAAATGACTCTAAATCTAAGCTCAATTTTAGGGCTGAATTTTCCTATAACTAAGAATAGACTATCTTTTTAGCAAAACTAATACCACCAATGTATTTAAAACACAATTTTATCCTAGGATTGACTATTCATATGTCCAAATCTAAGTTCAAAAGTATGGTTTTAATTAATTTACTAATTGTAACTTTTTACTATTATAATTTTATTAAAATAATTCAAGAAAATTTTACTACTATCTTTTAATCTAAATTTAGATAAATAATAATAATCAAAATTAACTCATAATACTTTCTTCAATTAGATGCATTTTAATACAATGATTAAAATGACCAATTACCAAACAATTTTGACTCATAATAATTAGAAGTCGGTAATTTTAAAAAATTACCGGAATTCATAGAATTCTAATTTTTAGAATTCTACTATTTTTGATAATAGGTTAACCTAATATAATTGATTTTAATTCAAGATGATTATTCTATTATTAAATTTAGATAATTTATTATATTCTTATCTAAATTTCTTATTAATACATTGAGCTTACTTTTTAGAAAAGTAAGAATATCTATTTGGCAAGAATAATCTATTTAACAAGGATTTTAGTTACCAATAAATACTAATTAGCCTAAATTTATTTTAATTATTGATTTTTGATTGATTTTGGATAAAAACAAAGAATTGAGTTATTTTGATGGCTTACAAGTTACCATCTTCTATGAAGGTTCATCTAGTTTTTCACGTCTCTCTTTTAGAACCTTATAAAAAGTCCCATATTTCACAAAGAATATAAAAATTATCACCTAGCATCAAAATTAAAGACCATGAAGAATACAAGGTTGAAAAGGTAGTTGATTCATTGCAAAGATTAGGCAAATTGGAATATCTTGTTCATTAGCATGGCTATGATATTAATGAGCACATATAGAAATTAATTGAAAATCTTGTCAATGCGCCTAAAAAGATATAAGAATTTCATTGACTCTATCCCTACAAATCCAAATATGTTCAATGATAACTTCTTGATGAAGATTGAATTCAAAGAATATTCATAAGAAGGGAAGAATTAAACTAAAGACTTCATTAATATATAGTCATCTATTCCAAGATTGAATAGAGTGGTAGAAGCAAGTTAGTGACCATATCAAACCTTCAAGCATTGAGAGAACAAGATTTAGAAGATTTATTTGCCATACAAACTTTGAACAAACTAGTGCAATTTTCATAGTCTTCAATTGAGCAAAGTGAGGACAATATATTTTAGCGCCAAGTACAACCTTAATTTGAGCCATTAGGAGCAAGACCCAACCATGCAAGTCTCAATTCTAATGCTCAAGCTTTAGTGATATTGCTTAAGCTTGGAAAGGTGAATCCTTTTAGTCTTGAGAACTTATTTGGAGAGTGTTTTGAAGATTGCAATGAAGATCAAATCCTTGGATGGGATATTTCAACAATAGAAGTACTAATTCAAGGTCCTAGACAATTTCTTTGATAACCAATAGAATCCATTATCCAAAAATAGAGAATAAAATAAAAAAATTCATTAATACAATATATTATTGATTTTTTATATATATAATAAGATTGAATTTTTCTTAGAACTCATCATTAGAGAAGGAGGTGATATTAAGGACATACACTTTGGAGATTCATAGAACCTCTTAGAACATTTTAAAGATTCTTGAATAAGTGAAAGTCAGTTGAGAAGCTTCATAATTGGTAAAAATAGCTCGAGAAGCTTCTTAGTTAGTGGAAGGAATTCAAGAAGCTTTGAAGTTGATAGAAAGAGCTCAAGAAGCTTCCCAATTGATAGAAGTTGCTCAAGAAGCTTTTTAGTTTGATAGAAGCTGCTTAAAAAATATCCTAAATAGGGATATATATAAGAGTCAAGACTGAAGAGTCCTTCAATCTTGACAACACATCTCTTGGAGTTCTAGCTCACCTTTCTTAATATTGTTTGTATACTCATCTGATTAATTCAAGTTTTTATTGATTTCTTCTTGAAATATTATTCCAATTGAAGTCTCTTGCTCTATATTCTCATTTCCATAACACCCATATACATTCATTAATATCATATCCGCATCCATGTACAAGATATTCTAATTTATTTTGGCATTGTCTTAAATTCAAAAAAAAATTAATTTTTAATTTTTAATTATTATTAATTTCTACTAATGGAGGTGGTAATTGTCTTCTTCTTGATATATCTACCATCTTATATGATTCAAGAAGAGACATGTAAAAAATATGATAAATCTTCATTAATTTTAATAGATGTAATTGATATGCAATTGAATTAATTTGTTTACTAATAAGAAATGGTAAAAATTTATAATAATCCAACTTATTATAAGGGCCATTAGTTTTGATATTATAACAAAGTAACCACATCTTATCACCAACTTAGAATTGAAGTTGCTCCTTATAGAATAGATAGATAATTTTGAAAAGGTAGAATAAGAGTTAAAAATTGATAGATTGGATGATTAATCCAATTTCTGGCCGGTATAGACAATAGCATAGGAAAGTTAGTTGGAAAAGTGTTTAAAATAGGAGAGATGATGGTTGGAGTATTGGTTTTTAGTATAAAGAAAATAAAGAAGAAGAAATCGGGGCCTGACTGTGAGAGTCAAGAACTGGGATAAGCTTTGTGCTACCTCTTTCTTTTGTTTTCTTTGTATTGGACTGTAGTAGAGAATTTGGATAACATTCTCATTAATTATACCATATAAACTATGAAGTACAATAATAAAACAAAAAATTAAATTCATATGTGGATGTGTAAGAGATTGAAATTATGTGATGATTGAATTTGATATGACAAATTGGCAACCAAAGACACAACACATTAATGTAGTTTGAGCGTGAATGAAAATGTTATGCCGTATTGACTATGAGAGTTGAGCGTTGAAAGAAAATATTGGAGAGATGATTTGTTTCGGAAGACATTATTGGTGAGAAGTTATTTCCATTGATTAGAGTGTATAGGGATTATATACAATCTATCAAGATAATGCAATATCGTTAGTTGTTCTTATGAGATTGTTGGAAGTTGGAGAGGTCGGAGTTGTTTAGAGCGTTTGCGTGTTCATTGAACTCTACCATTTGGAAGCGGTTAATTATATGACCGTAGCAGTGTATCTCACTCATTTAATCTTTCCTTGTATTTGAATCCTCTTTTACATGTTTATTCTAGACAGTATTGGTAGAGTAAGTAAAATGATAAACCACATTTTTGGCGCTGCTGCTAGGGATTGACGATAGTTTAAGTGCTAAGAATTAATTGCCAAACGAATAGCTTTTACATAATATACAAAGATATTCTAAAATTAATATCGATTGAAAAATAAAACTAAATATGTAATTAAATTAGAGATAAGAAGTAATTTTAGAGATATGAAGAAAGATTATGGTTAATAAGAAGGAGAATATTGCTCTGAGGAAAACATGCCCTTTGAAAAGAAGATAGGAAAGAGCACAAGCAAAAAATTTGTTGCGAGACAAATAAGAATGGAACCTAAAGAGGAAGCATCAACAGAGTTGAATTAAACTATAGTTGCATGCCTATTGGCACATCTGAGTATATCCAAAATATGAAAGATCTTTAAGATTTTAAATATATATACCGTTAAAGAAATTGCCAAGAGCACTCGCGGATAATTTGGTAAATAGCCCAGCATATCTTTTGAGCCCATTAATAAAAAGAGAATAGAGCACAAAAAAATTGGATATTCCATTGGATACTTTCCAAATAATAGATACAATCAATTTTAGCAAGATTAATTCTTCAGAATAGCATGAATTGCTTGCCAATAAGGGCCAATTTAGCGTGTTTCAAAATCCATCGTTTTCACTTCAATTTCAACCAATAAAATTATTTGTAGATAATAATAATAAATTATAAAGGCTTAGAAGTCCAGAAAAGATAATTAGGGGAGGCAGTGTTTATTTTAATAAGGAACTAAGTGGAACATTGTCATATTCAATAGCGGTGGAGAGACCAACAATTCCAATTGCAGTCCAAATGGGCACGGCGAGTGATTGCATAACTAGCGTAGCTCTATTACCTACCTTTAGAAGTTTGCTAGGAGTAGATCCAGATCAACATTTGTCTCAATTTTTTACTACAATTGTAGCCAATAATGGTAGAATTAAAAATATATGGTTGCGATAGCTACCATCAACCTTAAAAGATACGGCATTTGAATGGTATAATCGCCAACTTGTGGATCAATTTTCTAATTGGAAAGCATTAAAAAATATATTTTTAATCCATTTTCGACCAATCAAATTTAAATAGCATCTCAAGAAAAGATTAATGAACAGTAGAATGGTACCAAGAGAAGCGATGCAGTCATATTATAGCCAAGTAGTAGATATCCTTTGTAAATGGCCAAATAACCAAATGTTGGAATTATTTATTTTATCTGTATTGGTTAACAGATTATATCCATCAGAATTGAAAATATTTGTAAAAGAGGCCCAACCGGTCATCGTTGCTTCTTCACTTGATCGAGCTAAAGTATGGAAAGAATGTCATTATGACCAATTTTTAATCCCTAGAGCCACGATGATTCTATCTTAGGCAATTTATCAAATACCAACTTGGAATGAAACATTGGATAGTTACCCAAGAATGATTGATTACGATACAAATTTTAGTGCTAATCCATAGAAAATAGTTAATGTTGTACTATTGCAAGTAGTACTACCAACTACTACAGTTCCATATTCCTCATACCTTCCATATCAAAATCCAATACCTACAAAAGAGTTATTTAATGAACTAGTATTGAAAGATCCAAATGAGGCTTTATTGTTAACTTTAATAAAGAAGATGGACGAATTAGCTATTAATCTGATAAAAGATAAAGAAAAGAGGCATAAACCGACCAATATGCATTCCAATATTTGATATAGTAATTATAAGGGATAAGGCCATTTGATAATGAAATATTCTTTACCACTCCAAATGATTGTACAATGTACATTTTGTGGGAGTAAGCATAATACCACAAATTGTTGGAATTTATGAAAGCAACAACAGTTCAATAATTAGACTATGATTCCACCAACTTCATGGGATTTTAACCAAGTCTAGATAGAAAATATGTTTGGCTGGAATGACAATCGTTCAAATAAATAAAATAGGAATTTTTCTAACTTTTAAAATTTGGCATATAACCAAAAATATGGACCCAATCCTCAGGGTATTATGTAAAATCAACAAAGATATTTCCAATATTTACTCATGTACAAACCAATTTTGGATTCTATAGTACAAACTGGTTAAACGAGATGATTTATCCATCCAACTTGGAACAGGCCCAACCAATATATACCAGTAGAAACATCCAATATTCTTGATGGTATTGAAAGAAGATCACTTTGATGTTACCGTTGTAGGCAATTAGGACATTATGCTAGTGAATGTCCCAATCCAAGAGCCAGTGATAAATATGCTCTAGTATGTGGAAATTGTAAGCAATCGGGATATACATATCAACAGTACAATGCTTTGTTTAATTTTAATAATTGAGATCAACGTATCTAATTGTAATATAAGATAGAGAATAGTAATCGAGCTCCACAAGATTCTTCAATAAATCAAGTGGAATGTGTCCATACAATACTGATCCGGGCTTAGCAAAAAAGAAAAGATCCAATTCGACAATTGGATATACCAGTTCCAAAGGACCAATTCAATTCATTGGTTGGAATTTCGAATCCAATACCTGTTGTCGTATTGTGGTTTGGCTACTATGTGAAAAAATTATACATGTATATTTAATATATAATTTATTACATAATTAAATGAGAGCCATATTAATGGACTTTTATTGATTACAAGATATGATTAGGTTGCTAGTTTAGAAAGGATCTATTAAAAGGATTATTATTGAAGTTTATACAATCTTATTTTTTCTTTTGATAGTGATTTTGAGGTTGATTTATATTGATAATAACTTATATATATCTTAAGTCACCTTTCTTAGACATTGGTGACCCTTAAAATCTTAGTTTACTTCTTTTATTTGGTCGTTAAAGCACAAAATATGTAAATCTTATAAGAAGAAGGGTTAGAAAAGAATTTTTAGTATAAAAAAGGTATTTTGGCCATCCATGTGGATGGATAGAGGTGGATGATAGAAATCTCTATTCTAATTGGCCAAAAATCATGCCCAATGGGCTTCAAGGAGGCTGCCCAAGGGTTTATTAGGGATTAGGGTTTTTTTTCGAAGGGAGTCAAATATTAGAAGCTAGGGTTATAAGGTTTAGGTTTTTGGATATGGTTTTGGTACAAATCTTCTATGATTTGGAATTTTTATGAAGAAGTTATAGGCGCTCAAAGTTAAGGTATTGATTTTGGACCTATTGTCACTCTTTTGGATATAAATTGCGCATACAAAAAGAAATCAAGGATCAGTGACTAGGATTGGAGAGAGCACTTTTACAACTATATTTTTTATATATGGCTTGATAAAATCCAAGCTAGGGTGAAGGAGAAATTGGGGGTTGAAGTCAATGCTTATAAGCTAAGGGCAGTAAGTGACCTTGCTTAACTAGTGGTTACATTTTGAGCTATATTTTAAGCAATTTGATAGATTTTTGGCTCAAAATTTTCAAAAATTTATATGTTTATATCACAAGACTATATACAAAAAATTTATGGCATTACAATTTTGGATTTGTGAGATATAAGGAAAATAGTGCTCGGGTGTCTCTGAGCTAGGGTTTTTATACTTAAAAGTAAATTTTATAGAAATTAAATAGTTGGATCAAGAGTTATTGAACTCTAAAATTTAGCAAGAAATAAGTCTTTGCAAGTGAACAAAGTTTTGAAGGATTTTTGTGGAAACTTGAACCTTTTTTGTACAAACTTACTTGAATACAAGAAGTTTTTATCTTTAAAACTTCTATTTTATAATATTTTTATATTATTTATCCTTTTTATTAAGAATAAATCACTTGTTAGAATTTTACAAATAATTTTCAAGTGAATTCTCTACAACCAAGTATCCAGTGTATTCCCAAATAGAAAATCATGCCATATGACACCGTATCAAAAATATTATCCATAGTGGGATTTGGTTTGTCTGGACAATCCGAAGATGTCATTAGTCCCGAGAAATTGATTCAACCTAAATCAATACCAATTTTTGTAAAGTTTTAGGAACCGTCTTATTGATTAAAAGAGCCTATCATAGACGGGAATCCCAACAAAGTTCATTCAGCAATTCAAATTCCAAACTCCGTAAGACAAGACAAATTATTTCAAGGGATTAAATTGAAATCAATGAAAAAGAAGAAGGCACTAGGAATCACTGCCAATATGAAACCTATGATATTTTAAAAGATTTGGATGAAATTAAACCCTCAATTATAATGAAGCAATTGTTAGCAGTCACACCAAAATGTCGTTCTATATTGAATTCTTCATTAATACAATAAAAGACTCATAATTAGAAAATTCAAGAAGTTAGTTTAAATCCCAATCGAGGTACATTGACTATTGATGTATCCATTGATGGTGTTCTTGTTTCCAAAGTTCAAGTAGATGGGGATTCTAATGTAAATTTAATGACCTCGGATACAATGGGGAATTTGGATTTAGCTCAGTTGTTACCCATGACCTTCGTATTGAGAATGGCTGACCACAATCGTGTAAATCCTATGGATATTCTTTGCAGTATTGATATCGTTATTGCTAAAATTGTATATAAAATTGATTATATTATTTTTCAACTATAGAGTTCCACATTATCATATCTAATTTTATTGGGTCGGCCGTGGCTATATCAAACCAAAGCTAGGAATAATTAGGGCCATAGAACGTTGACTATTGGAAAGAATAGAGACAAGATTGTTTTACAAATGTACCGAGTTTAATATCATAGAGAATCTCAAATTTTGAATTCCGAAGCAACATCCGAGAATGAGGATCAACTTAATGCGGAATATGATGAAATTATTAATTCAATGAAAATTAATGATAACTCAATTCATGCACAGAAGCAAGGCATGTTATATCAATATGGAAGACCTGGAGAATATTTAGTATATCTGGAGGACCTAGCAATTTTTAATCACACTATTGTCGATTGGATGAATAATTTTATAATTAATGAAGTTAGTACATTGGAACTAGAAATAGGTAGTTCCAATTTATTGGATTATATGAAGGATTGAGAATAGGAGAAGAAAATCAAATTAGAGGTTGTTGCGAAACCTGTGTGCCAATCCGTTAATCTGGGCACTAATGAAATATCCCAGATTATCAAAGTATACACTGATATTATAGGTATAGAACTGAGAAATTGGAAAGAATTCTTTTTAAGTCATAAATCTATTTTTGCTTGGTTGTATGCGGATTTAACAAGTATTTTTGCCAAAATTTGTCAGCATTGAATTACCTTTGAGGAGGATGCTACATCAGTTCGTCAAAGACAACACCGTCTTAATTCAAAATATTCCCTTACGATAAAAGAGGAAGTAAATAAACTTTTAGACGTGGACTTTATATATCCAATACTGTATAATAAATGGATTTCACCAATTATAATAATACCAAAGAAGAATGGAAAAATCCAAATCAGTCAAGACTTCCGTAAATTGAATGCAATGACCAAGAAGGATTATTTTTTTTTATCTTTTACAGATAGTATATTAAACGCAGTAGTTAGATATGAATGTTATTCCCTTTAAGATGGATTTTTGGGTTACAATCAAATTAAAATTACAATAGAGGATCAGTTAAAGATTACTTTTACGATGGATTAGGGCATATTTGCTCATAAAGTAATGCCACATTTCAAAGAATAATGATGCAAGCATTTCAAGATTATTTATGATTATCAATGGAGATATTTTTAGATGATTTTTATATATTTAGTATGATATTTGACCATTTGGAATATCTTGGTCAATATTTGGATCAATGTGATAAATATGAAATATCTTGGTGAATATTTGGATCAATGTGATAAATATTGAATATCTTTGAACTCTAAAAAGTGTCAATTTGGTGTACCCTTGGAAAAGCTTTTGGAACACATTGTTTTCGTGGCTAATATTGCTACTGATCCAAATAAAGTTACTCGTATATTGGCCTTATCAAAGCCAGATATAGTATTGCGTGTTTGTGATTTTATAGGCCATATCAACTATTCTCAATGATTTATTGATTCATTTGCAATTATATGTCAGTCTTTAATTAATCTTTTAAAGAAACCACTATTGGATAGATCTAGTCCAATTTGGACTAAGGAATGTACAGTTGCGTTTGAAGAATTGAAGCGCAAACTAATGTCTGCACCAATATTGGTTGTATTGTATTAGACGAAACTATTTCATATTTATGTTGATGCATTCAATGTTGCTATTGAATCCGTGCTAAGTCAGAATCATAAAAAAAATTTAGATCATCCAATATATTATGCTAGTCGATAATTCATTGCTGCAGAACGAAATTACATTATGACTAAACAAGAAGCCTTAGACATGATCTATTTTATACAGAAATTTCAGCATTATCTACTTGGTTATCCATTTGTATTTCATATTGATCACGATGCTCTTAAATATATAGTCAATAAACTTGAATTGAATGGATGCATTATTCGATGGTTGTTATTCTTTCAAAAATTTAATTTAATTATTAATGTTCAACTAAGAAAGAAACATGCCAATGCGGACCATTTATCCCATTTGACCAACATATTGGAAAATGAATCTATCAGCAATGCACTTCTAGATTCAGAATTATTTGTTGTGGATGTAATTTCATCAAAATATAATGAATTGATTCAATACTTGACATTCCAGATATTCCCACTTACTTATAGCAAGAAACTTAAGCGGTGCCTAATTTTGAAAAGTGCTCTATATACCATGATCGATGACATTTTGTATAAACAAGGGAAAGATAGAATATTATGCCGTTGTATATTTCAAACTGAAGTACATGCCATATTAGAAGGTTGTCACCTCAATAATTGGGGTGGACACTTTGTCGGTGATAGTACTGCTCGAAAAGCTTTAATAGCTAGTTATTGGTGGCCAACAATGTTTTTTGATGCACACCAATATATACGATGCTGTGATCCTTGTTAGCGTATTAATAGATCTACTGGTACTTTTGCCATGCCATTGGTACCAATTTTGGCACAAGTACCATTTGAAAAATAGAATATTGATTTTGTAGGACCAATCGCACCATCGTCACAAAATGGACATAAAAAATATATTTTGATAGCGATCGATTATATAAAAAAATGGGCTGAAGTGATGGCAAAAAAAAAATGATAATGTTAATATAGTAACTACATTTTAATATGAAAACATTATCACTCACTTTGGATGTCCCAAAGAATTGGTTAGTCATTGCGACAGCCATTTTATTAATTCTATAATTTCAGCCTTGACAAATAAATATGAGATCAAACATCAAAAAACAATGCCATATCACCCTTGGACCAATGGATAGACTGAAAAGACCAATGGTATTTCATACAAAGTTTTAACTAAGACGGTATTTGGTGTAGGAACAAACTCGGATACAAAATTGTGTACAATTTTGTGGGCATATTGTACTTCGTATAAAGTGACTACCAATTCCACACCATTCCAATTGATGTACAAGCAAGAGGCAATATTACCAATTAAATTGGAAGTTCAGAGTTTAAGAATTATATTAGATGAACGTCTTGGTGACAAAGAATTCTTCCAATATTGGTTAGCACAATTGAAAAAATTAGATGAAGTTAGGACTACGGCTCTTTTAACTATGAAAGCTATTTAGTGCCACCGTAAGAATTATTATCATAGTAAATTACATCCCAAATCTTTTATGTCCAATGATCTAGTACTTCTTTATGATAGCTGATTTTATAATTTTCCGAGAAAATTCTAAATCCGTTGGCATGGATTGTATCAAGTAGTAGAAGCCTTTCTTAATGGTTTAGTTTAATTAGAAGATTTTATGGGTACTCAATTTACCACACAAATTAACAAAAATTAATTACGACTTTATTGTACGTAAATTTGGAATGGATTTTAAAATTGGGAGGAAAGAGGGAGTATGTGTTAATGATAGATTATCTAAATTGTAGATATATGATGGTTAGAAAAGACGACTAATGGTTTGTTGAGATATTATTACCGCCTAGTTAGGAAAATCACATGTGAGATTATGATACACTGGATTAAAAATTGTGGATTCAGATCCGAGTAAAAGATTAGGAGAGGGGCACTTAGCGAAAGTTGCGAACATTATTATGTGAAGCATAAGCATTGAAGTGTAGAATTTACTTTAATGAGCCAAATTAGTATTAGCATGAGCAAGGAGTACGAAGTGCATTGTAGTCTATAATGTTGATAGAAAGGTCAAAGAGAGCTGCGGACATAGAAGAAAGTGTCTGAAATATGAATAAGAATAATTTAGAGTCACCATCTCTAGTAGTGATCACGAACATGGAACCAATAAAGTTGGAAATCTATTAGATCCTACAAAGGCAGAGAGATTTTAAAAACACGTAGCTATATGCGTTTTTGAGAAAGTCAGTTAATTTGCAGCCAATTGATGTAGAATTGATAGCAGAATATATAGCACACTACGACCTAGAGGATGGTTTGAGTGTAGTAAAGGGAAAGATAATCAGAATAGACAGGGGTACCTTATAAAAGGTATTACATCTCTCGATTGGTGAGCTCACGATGGGTGTCACAGTGTCTAATAACTTTCGACTAGGTAGTTATTTTAAAGATGGCATATCATCATTAGAGAAGAACCAAGGTTGAAAGGTGGCGGAGGCACTCATATCGAAGCTTATGGAGTGGATACGATTCATTTAGAAGCAGCTAGGCTTAAATCAACATATCACCTACATATCCAAATGGCTCCTATTTGCAATGATAAGAATGCTAGAAAGAATGGTGTTTAATTAGGTAGCGCTCATAGCAACCAAAATCTATATGAAGATGGTAGCCAAATGAAAGATGGAGAAGTTTGCATCCTTATTCTATTTCAATTATATATACTCTGTAATTGTGCATATGTTGAGTTAAATATTGCCGGTGGTAGAAAGAAATATACCTTCTTCAGTGCGTCCATGATGTGTTTGAAGTTTGACGGCATCGATAGCTAGTCCAAAAGTAGTGGTGAATAAAGTCGGGGAGTCAAGTTGATTGACGGAACATGAAGCCATACTAGTGGCTATACTTCTGTGGGCTCAAATTTTCTCAGTAACGAAGGTGGTGACTGAGATTCCAGTTATGAGTACCGGAATAATGGAAGGAGAGAGTCTCATGAAAATAATATTTGGTCAAATTTCTCAATTGCAGCTTACAGTGAGTAAGTTGGAGGAAAACTTAAGGCAACAATTGGACACGAGCAGAAAGGAGATAATGAAGAAAAGCCACCAAATTGTGGAATAGGGTTGTATTATCAAGGAAAAGGCGGAATCCAAGTTGTTATTGGAACAAAAATTAAAGGAGGAGCAGGAAGCTTGTACAAAAGATAAAGAATATACTCAATAAATCCTGAACAACCAAAAGCAAGAATTATTAGAGAATCGCAGAATGTAGGATTTGGAAAGGGAGGCATTAAAGAGTCAGTTGCAAGCAAAATATGATAATGTAGCAAAATTAGGCTAGAAAAAGGTGAAATTGAGGGACCAATATAAAATTGAAACAGACAAGCTACGGACAGAAATTGGTACCTTGAAGGTTGAAGTGGCAAAATTAGAAGGCGATGTAGCCAATATTGATCGATTGCAAGTATCTGTCTTACTAGTTTCGAGTATTGGTGAGTTGGAGGAGAAGATGAAGCAATAGGAGCACCAATTAGAAGCAAAAGATGCCAAAATTTTGATATTAGAGACTCAAGTTTGAGAATTGGGAGCTGATAACGAGAATTTATCAGTCCAATTGAAGGATAGCCATGTGGATTTATTGGAGGAGGACGAGGACTTAGAATTAGAACTAGACGCAGAAAAACTTCCTACGGAGAATTATGGAGTGTTCCAATCTAAAGAGCCAATTTTATAATTCAAAGTTTTTTTTTATCAATTTTGTATTTGCGAGGGCATTGCACAATTAAATGTGGGGCTATATAAAATAGATAGATAATTTTTGGAAGGTAGAATAAGGATTAAAAATTGATAGATTGGATGATTAATCTAATTTTTGGCCGGTATAGACAGTAGCATAGGAAAGTTAGTTGAAAAAGCATTTAAGGCAGGAGAGATGATGGTTGGAGTCTCGATTTTTAGTATAAAGAGAATAAAGAAGAAGGAATTGGGGCCCGACTATGAGAGCTAAGAATTGGGGTAAGCTTAGTGCTACCTCTTTTTTTTGTTTTCTTTTGTGTTAGACTGTACTGGAGGATTCGGATAATATTTTGATTGATTGTATTATATAAACTATGAAATATAGTAATAAAATAAAAAATTAAATTCATATGTAGATGTTTAAGAGATTGAAATTATGTGATGATTGAATTTGGTGTGGCAAATTGACAACCAACGATACAACACATCAATGTAGTTTGAGCGTGAATGAGAATGTTATGTTGTATTGACTATGAGAGTTGAATGCTGAAAGAGAATATTGGAGAGATGATTTGTTTCAGAAGATGTTCTTGGTGAGAGGTTATTTCCACTGATTAGAGTGTATAGTGATTGTATGCAGTCTGTTGAGACAATGCAATATTGCTAGTTGTTCTTATAAGATTGTTGGAAGTTAGAGAGGTTGGGGTTGTTTAGAGCGTTTGTATGTTCATTGGACTCTGTCGTTAAGGAGTAGTTAATTATGTGACCCTAATAGTATATCTCACACATTTAATCTTTTTTTGTGTTCAAATCCTCCTTTACATGTTTATTCTAGGCAGTATTGGTAGAATAAGTAAAATGATAAACCACACTCTTTTCAATAGATATCTGTATTGATTTGTTGTCATCTTTAAACTTCTTTTAATTGTATCTTTATTATTATATGTAGTTTTAATAAATAATTTGTGAAATTTTTTGTTATAAAATTATTAAATTTTAAAAAGTCAAAAGTATCAAATCATAGATAATAATCATAATTAGCATAGAATTGTAATTATTACATAAAATAATATATTACATTATTGTAAGCAAATTCTGCTAATGGTAAAAGAATTGTTCAATTATCTTCATGGCAATTGATGGTACATTACAAACTACTCCAATACTTAATTTACTTGTTCTATTTGTCCATTGGTTTGAAGATGGAAAGCTAATAATGATTTTATATCTACCTTTAATATTTTAAAAAGAAATTTTTAAAATTTGGATGTAAATTAAGTTCCTTTGTTTGATACATTATCTCTTGACAATCTATGATAGATATTGTCAAGAAAAAACCTAGCTATTTTTTTACTTGAGATAGTTTTTATACATGATATAAAATATGCTATCTTAATTAAAAAAATCTACTATTATAAAAATAGAATTATATAAGCTTAAAATTTAAAGATTCATAATAAAATCTATAGAAATAAATAACCATAGTTGTTTTGATATAAATAATATTGAAAAAGTTTTTTTTATTGATAAGTAATATTAAATACAAATCTTAATAAGAATATGCTCCAATGGGCTTGGCAATAATTCAAAACATGTGTTGACATAAAATACTTAAGATTCTTGTGATTAATATAAATTTTTACTAGATAGATGTGCCTTCTAGATAATGATGCCATTCTTGAAATGAATCCTTAATTAAAAAAATTCTTTGTTGTGAATCCTATAATTATTTTTTATTGCTAAATTATTTTTTAAATGAAAAACTACAAAATGAAGTTTGTCATCTGCTACCATTTGTAACACTATTGCATCTAAGACAAAGTCTAATGTATTTGTTTGTATAAAAAATAGCTTAAAAAAATTGACTCAATATAAAATTGGTGTTGTAATAAAATTTATCTTTAAATCTTAAATGCTACTTCAAGTTCTTTTTTTGATTCAAGTTTGTCTTTATAAGTCAAATGTATAAATAAAGGTGCGACTTCAAAAAAGTTCTTGGTAAAAATTCAATAATAATTAACAAATTTCAAAAAATATTAAATATTATTCTATTTTAATTATTTATAATATATAAAATCTAGTCAAAATATATAATATATTTATAAGTCTAGATGTGTATTAGAATGATTAGTAGATTAAATAAAAAAGAAGTTGGTACAAGAAACTTTATTTTGGTTTTTTTACTTATTTTAATTATGGCATTTAAATTGTATGGGATCTAAATATTTAGTATAAGCCTTGAGAGGAGATTGGAATCCAAAGATAAAAAACTAAACTACTAAGAAGCTTATTTGGAAGGATGAAAATAAAGTATGGATAAATAAAGATAAGAGGTAAAGATCTTCATCTTCATTGGTTGATGGTCTTGTCCAATGGACTTTGAGCATGTTGTCGTGTGGCGTGATTTTCTATCTGGAAATACATTGGATACCTAGCTGTGGAAAATTCACTTAAAACTTATTGGCAAGAATCCAATAAGTGATTTTTCTTTAATAAAAAAAAAAAAAAAAATACAATGATATTACAAAAGATAATTTTTATTGACAAAATCTTTTGTATTTAAGTAGATTTATACAAAAAGATTCAAATTGCCACAAAACCTTTAAAAACCTTATTCATTTATAAAGACTTATTTCTTCTCAAACTTTAGAGTTCAATAACTCTTGATCCAACCGTTCAATTTCTATAAAGTGTAGATAATCTTCGTAAGTTTTATTATAAAAAATAATCAACTATAAATTTGTTGCCGATTGTCAGATATCTTAAAAATCCTAGCAGGTACTTAAAACCCTAGCTGAGAGACACTCAAGCACTATTTCCTTCATATCTCACAAATCCAAAATTTTAATGCCATAAAATTTTTGCATATAGTCTTGTGACATAAACATATATAGCCTTGAAAATTTTGAACTAAAAATATATCAATTTACCTAAGATATAACTCAAAACATAACCACTAGTCAAGTGGGGTCACTTATTGTCCTTAGCTTACTAACACTAACTTAAACTCCCAATATCTCCTTCATCCTAGCTTGGATTTCATCAAGCCATACATAAGAAGTGTAGCTAAAAAAGTTTTCTTTCCAATCCTAATTCACGATCTTCTATTGCTTTCTATATACACGAATTATATCCAAAAGAATGACAATAGGTACAATTTCAACATCTTAACTTTGAGCACCTATATCTCTTTCATAAAAAGTCCAAATTACACAAAATTTGTACCAAAATCATATCCAAAAAATCAAACTTGCTGATTCTAGCCTCTAATATTTGGCTCCCTTCAAAAAAAAACCCTAATTCCGAATAAATCCTTGGGTAGCCTCCTTGAAGACCATTGGGCATGATTTTTGGCCAATAGAAATAGAAACTTCTATCATCCATCTCCATTCATTCACATAGATGGCCTAACTACCCTCTTTTATAGTAAAAATCCCTTTCTAATCCTTTTTCTTATAAAATTTGTATAATATGTATTCTAAACACCAAATAAAAGAAGTAAATAAGATCTTAAGGATCACCAATGTCTAATAAAGGTGACTTAAGATATATAAAAGTTATTATCAATATAAAATCAACTTCAAAAGTCACTACCAAAAAAAAAATAAGATTGTATAAACCTCAATAATAATCTTTTTAGGTAGATTCTTTTTAAACTAACAACCTAACCACATCTTGTAATCAATAAAAGTCTAATGATATAGCTCTCATTTAGCTATGTAGTAAATTGTACATTAAATATATATGTATAATTTTTTCATATGGTACCCAAATCACTACACGACAATGCTATCTATGATGAGAATAGAGATTTTGATAACTTCAAAGAGAGTATTCAAAAATCAAAGACTAGGATTAGAAAGCTTATTTTTTATACCACAATTTTAATATAAAAATCAAGAGATTTGGAATTTTTATGAGGGAGGAGTATGCGCTTGAAGTTAAAGTGTACAAATAATATCTACTATCACTCTTTTGAAGATACAAGGAGTTTTATAGAACTTTTGGAAATTGAGAGGTGCAATTGAAGATATTATTTTAAGATCTATATCTTACATAGAAGAATTATTATATTTAAAATTTTTAAAAAAAAGATATTAAAAATTGAAGATAGTAGATCAAATTTGAAGGCAATAAGTAGACCATTTTGTTGATAGTGAAGATTTTTGCCATATCTTGAGCTTTTGGACGAATTTTTGTCTAAAAATTTTCAAGGTAAATTATTATATTAAAAAGCTACACATCAAAATTTCATAGCATTTGAGCATTTAGTTTGTGAAATGTAAAGAATTTATTATATAGATATCTATAAACAAGGCTTTGAAGCTACTATTAGGATTTTGACAATATCTAAAGATTGATAACAAATTAATAATTAAAATTTGTTGTGATAGTTTTTAAAAATACATCAATACTTTATATAAAATTTGAATGCTTGTGGATAGTTTGATTTGGATATATATACTATTGAAGTTTGAAAAAAATCCTCCTTAAGGTTAATGAAGGATTTAGAATAATTTGTCACATTTTGGAGTTTTTAGAATACTTGAGGCTTATGTACTTGATGTAATTGCCCTTTTTAAAAACAATTTTATATAAATTTGGAATTTTTATCTATCTCGATATTTGATTGAGAAATTAATGACAATCAAAAGTCCAATGCTTTTTTAAAGCAAACTTTTTCTATCCCAACAATGTCTTTTATTGTTCTTAGAGTTTTTTAATGTATGATAGTTTGAACTTTCTTTGGATCAATTATAAGACAATTAAATGATGTATTTTAAAAAATTAACTTAAGTTGTGTGAAATACATATTTTTCTATCTTAGTATATAATCCTATATTTTTAAGTTTTTATAATATACAACAAAATATATTTTTTTATATTTTTTATATTTTTTAAATAGATGAAAATATTTTTTAAATAATAAATAAAAAAATCATTTTTAAATTTTTAAAATATATCATTTATTAAATATAAAAAGTAACTAGAATATTTGTAAGTCTAAAAGGTATGATATTGTATTCAAAATATCCATATTTAATTCAAAAAATAATCTTTTGATCATCTCTATTTTCAATGTATATTAAATTATATATTCTTCTTATATCTATTTTAATATAGATCTTAGCTTAATTTAATTGATCAAAAAATCCAAATATCAAAGATAGAAGATATCAATTTTTTATAGTTATCTTATTAAGCCTCCAATAATCTATATACATCTATAATAATCCATTTTTTTTCTTTACAAACAAGATTGGAGATTCTACTAGAGATTTTGAATGGCATATGAAGTTTATAGCCAAATTCTCATTAATGTATTCCATGAATGAAGCCAATTTATTTTGCAATAAGCTATACATTGGTCCAAATAGTGATTGAACCCCTTCTTGAAGATCAATTAAATAATCATATGCACAACGATTTGGTAGGATATTTTTATTTTTATTTTTAAAAACATCTTAATATTCCTTAAACTATGTAAGAAGATTGTTTGATGTCTTTTTGCCATTAGAAATAGATATTATATAAATAACAAACAATGATCCTTCTTTTGTAGCTTGCATAAAAGATCTTGCTTCCACAAATAAGGATTTCGTTATTCTAGACTTATGACCTAATATTTAATTAGGAATATCCTTAAATATATTATGAAAAAAAATCAAGGTTACAATAGATCTAATCTATTTAAAGATTAATTTTTTTTATTCATGATAGATTCAAAATAATTAGATTAGTAGAAGATCAAATGATATTAAATATTATTAAATTATTATAACTATTTGTTGCTATATCTATAGGAATAGCTTCATGAATAATATTTCAAAAAGATAAAAATTGACTATCTATGACTTCTATATGTATCGATTTAATTTTCTTTATCAATGGTATTCTAAGATTCTTAACAAATGCTTTATCTAAAAATTAAGTTAATGCTCTTAAATCTAATAAGCCTAAGATTTTATGATTTTAAAGTCCCAAAAAAATATTTATTATAAAAAAAGAGATGACTTTAAAGAAAGAATAAGATCTTTACAAGATATTATATAAGAATCTAAGTGCATAATGTCTATTCTAGTTGGACAAAATTACTTTTTGACACATTGTCTTCTTTAACAATCATGCTCCTTATTTTGTGGTTGCATCACTTCTTAAGATAATATTAAGCACTATATTTAGATTTTTTATAATATAAATACAATCTTTTTTGTTAATGTCATTATATTATAACATGACTATAAGATAAAGGAGCAAAAAAAGGCATATATTATAAAAGAACTTAATTGAAGACTTAATAACAAAATTGCTTTAAAAAATATAAATATAAATAAAAAATAAAAAAGTAGTAAAAATATTTAGTATTAATATTTATTTTTTTATTAAAAGAGCTTCTACTTACTTTGTAGGGCATAAACAAGACAAAATAAGATAGATTAGCAAAAATAATACTATAAACATGCATTGGTTTTATAACCTAAGTTGAAAAAATCAAAAAAATTATCTACAAACATACCACTCTTCTTACGTTGTTGCATCTCCAAATCCTTTTAAGTCTTCTATGCATTAAAAAATTCAACATCTTAACTTTCAATGATTTTTTCAGTCTTCAAACATATCAATGTATATGCCTTGGTTTTCTTGCTAAATACTAAGAAAATATATTTTATATTTTTTTAAGATATATATACAATACTTTCTTAGATATTTTTAATAGAATAATATTAATTATGTATATATATCACAATTACTATTACTTTTTTTTCAAAACATATAACAAAATTATTGAATATGTAACATGTTTCTTTCTATTCCTACAATGATATAAATAATATGTTTTAAAACTTTATTCTTTATAAAATATATGATTTTTAAGTTTTTTTAATAATACTTTCATTCTTAAGATATAAATCTATTATTACTATTTTTATATAAAATTTTGATATTAAAATATAATTTTTTATTAATTATTTTAATTTTATTAAAAATTTAATATTCTTATTTTTATATAAAAAATCTTTTTGTAAACAAATGCTTTGATGGATTTGGCTTACAAGTGTCAAAAAATACTAAAAGAGTATTATGTACTTTATAGCACAAAAGTCCACAATCTACTTCAATATGAGAGCTATGAAATTCTTTTTATTTAATAAAAATATACAATAATTTTTTTAGAAAAATTATTTTATCTTATTAGAATTTATTTTGTGACTAAATTCTTAATTTCAAAGTAATTTTAAGCAATATGATTCAATTTTCTATAAATAAAAAAAATATTATTATTAAAAAATAATTTAAAATTTTTTTATGCTTTGATGAAAAATATATATTTTAATTTTTAAATTATTATTATTATTATTATTATTATGTGTATGAGTTCTAAATCATGTACCAAAATTTAATTTAATTAATTTTTAGTATTTTGATTAAATATCATATATTTTATTTATTTTTTAATTACAAAAAAATAGAAAATTTTGGTCTAAATTATATATCAAGGCCTTAGATTATAAAATTGGTTTTAATAGAATCTAGTTATAAAAATTAGATTCTAGAGAATGTTAATACTTATTTAAAATGAGATTGTTAAGAAATATAGAATTAGTTATAGTTGGAATATAGTGAAAAAATGATGGAAAGTTATTCCACTTTTGAAGGCACAAAGGATAGTCGAGGAAGAAGATAAAGAATTATTCTACTCTTGAAGCTACAAGAAATAGTGAAAAGAAGAAGATAGAGAGCTACTTTGTTCTTGAAGCGAGAAGTAATGGTAAAGGAAGAAGATGGAGAGCTATTCTATTCTTCAACTATTACTTTTATAATAAAAAATCAAATTGGTCCCTACCAAATTCCTCTTAAAGATTAATATTTCTATTAATAAGTTAGTAATTTATTTTATATAAGTTTTAGCTAATTAAGTAATTAAGAATTAAAATTTATTTATTGATTGATATCTATGGTGATTTATCATCACGTTGTTACAAATAGATGTCAATCATTGGTTCTTTCTATAAATGGCATTAGTTAGAGATCATGGAAGGTGTAAGTTGACCTCTTAATAACAAGTGGTGCTAAAAACAATAGTTGGTAGTTAGAAATACTTAAAATAAGATAAAGTGGCATGCAAGTTATACCACTTATATAGAGTAGCTAGTGAAAAGGCTCTTCAATTACTTGTTACTTGCAAGTTATTGGCAATGGTAATTACTGGTAAATGGCTTGAAGGCTTAGATATATAAGACCTTCTTAAAGCCTTGTTCTTCATCTATCTATTTATTGATCTATCTATCTATCAATCTATCTATATATCTCTCTCTCACACACCTTTGGTTTCACTCCTTGGCAAGGGCAATCTATTGAGGCACCAAGGGGTTGTATTGTTTTGTTTGTTATAAACTTGTATTATTAGTTGTTGTTTTATATCCCTGCTGGTCCTCTTCGAGCTCACTATTAGTGGAGTTATTTTCTTATTTATACATGTTCATTGTGTAGGAGAGAGAAAATTAATAAGGTTAGGCGAAAGAATTATCAAATTTGGAGCTGAAATGAAAAAGTTATGAGGATTTGAAGTTGGGAGGTTTTTTGTTGCTGCTGCTGCTCTACCCTGTGTTGTTTTTTCATCCAACTGGATTGTTTTCATCTAATTGTGTTATTTCCATTCAACTATACTTATTTTCATCCAATTATATTATTTTCATGTAATAACATTGTTTTTATTCAATTGCACCTATTTTCATCCAATTATACTATTTTTATCTAATTATATTTATTTTCATCTAACATCATTATTTTCATCCAATTGCTAATTCTATCCATTCTTTCTTATGTGGCTGCTTCCATTTGCTAGTTTTATCTAGTTCTTTTTTTGTCTTATTTTATTTTTTATCACTTGTTCTAAATTAAATCAAAAGGTAATCATTGCTTGGAAGGCATTATCTAGAGAGTTTGAACTACAACTACTTGATTAACTAACCAACCATTAAAATAATCACACAATTAGTCTCTATTACCTTTTGAACTTGTTGTATAGTTATTTTTTCTTTTAAAGTAGATAGAGAGGAATTTTAGCTTACATTGTGGTTAATAAAAGATTGAATGTTGTAATGATCTATATTTTTTGTAAGGTGCTTGATCTTAATATATTGTAAAGCTATAAATAAATTATTTTTAGTTTTAATTATCTTCACTTTAGATTTTGCATCATATGACAAAAAATATTTAAAATTATATAAAATCTTCTAAAAGCCCAATATAACATATAATAATTTAATTGTAATATTTTTTAAAAAAAACTATATTTATAATCACTTTTAAATAATTTTTTATATTTATATACTTATATATATATATATATATATATATATATATATATCACTTCTATTTAAATAAAAATTATATTATATTTTTATTTTTAAATATTAAAATAACTTATTTTAAAAAATAAATCTTAAAAAAAAAAAATTAATATAATTTTTTTGTAATTAAATACTTTTAGTTTATCTTGATATAAATTTATCTACTTTTAAATTATTTGTACAACAACTTCTTAGCTATTATAATATCCAAATTATTTTTATTAAATCACATATTAATTATTAAATATAAAATAAAATTTTAAACTCAAATTCTTATTTTTCTTATAAAGACTACTTTGTTACTTAAATAATCTTTAAATTTTATTTTAAAGTCTTTTTTTAGAGAATATTAATATTCTTTAATAAAATATATTTATAAAAAGAATTAATTCTTAAATATAAACTAGATCTTTAGATTCTTTTAGATATGCCAGGTGGCTATTCAAACTTATTCTATAACTTTTTTATTTTTAAAAAGCAGCTATAGAAGCAACTTACAACTTATGTATTTAGGCCACAAACCTTGTAGTCTTTAAAAAGCTTCTATAAGGTCTTTTTTGTAGCTAGTATATATGGAGGTAAAATAGAAGCCATCCTTAATCTTATCAATGCCCTTATAGTGTTTTAATCTTGATTCAAGACTCTCTAGTTTCTTTGTATTTAACAAAAGTCATTTTAGTTATCTTTTATTTTATAATTATAATTTTTTTAATTTATTTTTTATAATAATAATAGGATATATACTTTTTTATAATTATATCTATATTTATATCATTAAAATATATTAAATATAGATATTATTAATAATAGAAGGATATAAGACCAATTTTTTTGAAATATATAAATAAGATATGAGATTAGGAATAAAATTATACATATTACAAGTAACAAGATAATATTTAGATTATTTTTTAAAAATTATAAAATAATTTTTTTAAAATATATATATATATATATATATATATATATGTATTCATAATTTAAAAATTAGATCTTATTTAAGATTATAAGAGAGATATCAAGATTTTAAAATCATTTTATAAATCTAAAGAATTTTTGAAAAATATTTTTAAGAATATTTAATAATTTTAAAAAACTTTTAAATAAATATAAAAGATTTTTAGAATCTTATAGAAGGTTTAAGAATTTTTAATTACTTGTAAAAATCAATAAAAATTAATTAGAATATAAAAATATATATCTTAAGAAAAAAAATTTTAATCTTATACAAAGTGATATAAAAAAAATATTAAGATATATTTTTAAAAACTAATATTTATACTATCAAAATATTTATTTTATGATTGCATAATTGATCTGTAAGAAGGAACTCAACCACCTTTTAGACCAATTTATAACTTTTCACAAAATCAACTTATTGCTTTAAAAGAATATATTAACAAAAATCTTATAAAGAATTTTATTTGACATTCAAAATTTTCTACAAGCATATTAATTTTTTTTGTAAAGAAAACAAATTGATCCTTAGAAATGTGTGTTGATTATCAAAGGCTCAATAAATTGACTATTAAGAATTTTTATTCTTTGCCTTTGATGTTAGGGATTTTTTATCAACTAAATAAAGCTAAGATTAAAATTAATACAGATCTATGATAAGCCTACAATTTGATATATATATATATATATATTAAAAAGAGACAATTAGAAGATTTTATTCCAATTGAAGTATGGTCATTTTGAATACAATGTTATGCCTTTTGGACTTACAAATGCTTTAGTTGCTTTTCAACATTTGATAAATAATATATTTTTTAAATTTTGAGATAATTTTATCATATATTATTTATTCAATATTCCTAACTATTCTAATAATATGGAAGAATATGAACAACTTATTTATTTTATTTTACAAAAATATAGAGATGTAAGACTATACACCAAGGTAAAAAAATGTGTATATTATATAACTAAAGTAAATTTTTTGAAATATATCATTTCAAATGATAATTTATAAATGGATTTTAAAAATATATAGATTATTATAGATTAAAAAATTCCAATAATTATACAAGATGTCTAATACTTTTTAAGATTTATAAACTATTATTGAATATTTATCAAGAATTATTCTCTAATTATTATTCTACTTATATAATAAAATTCTAAAGATAAATTGAAGTGGAACAAAGATACAAAAGTAGCATTTTAAATTTTAAAAAAATAACTTTTATTTAACTCCTATTTTACATTGTCAAGATTTTTTCAAGTAATTAGTATAGAAACAAATAAATCAAACTATGCATTAAGTACAATTCTATCACAAATAGATGCATATGATAAATTTTATTTTATTATTTTTTATTTAATATATTTTTTAGCAACCAAGAATAAATATGAGATTTATAACAAAGAACTTCTTGTTATTGTAGATTTTTTCCAAAAATAAAAATATTATCTAAAAAGAACTTTGAATGTAATCATAATTTATAGTAATTACAAGAACCTTAATTATTTCATATCAATACATGTCTTAATTTATTGCTAAGCTTATTAAAATATATCCTTATTGTAATTTATATTTGATATTATATATTGTTTTAGAAAACAAAAATATATGTTAGATGCCTTGTCTAGACATTTTTATCTTGTACCAGAAGAAAGAAATGCCATATATAATAAAATAATAATTATTTTTTTAAACCATAATAACTACATATTTGAGTTAATAAATCAATAATTTTAACTGATACTATTTTTTTTAATGAAGTGTAATTAAGTATATTAATAAATTTTTTGTTTATAATATTAAAAATAATCTTTATGATGATTGTAATAAATTTAATTTCAAAGATAATCTTATCTATTATAAAAGGCATTTATATATCCTAAAAAATCAAATACAATTACACTCACTTCAAATATAATATGACTTCAAAAATAAAATATTTTAGATATAGCAAAACTTTGGAGCTTATTTCAAGAGATTTTTTGTAGCTTCAATTGTAAAAAGCTATTAAAGTATTTGTTCAGTTTTATGAGATTTTTTCTTAAGCAAAGACTCCATAGCATTAGTCCTATAGACTTCTTTAACCTCTATCTGATTTAAAACAATCTTAATTATTTATTTCTATAAATTTTATTAAAGATCTTTTAATCTTAGATTTTTATTATTTTATTTTTATCATAGTAGATTATTAATAAAAAATAGTATATTTTATATCTTATAAAATATACTATTTTTATATTTTATATCTTATAAAATTATTATTATTAAAGATTTTTTTATTTTTTTATTTTTATTTTTTATATTTATTGATATTATTAACTTTAAATTGATATTATATCTTATTAGAGATTTTAATTTATATCAAGATTTAGAAAAAATCTTTTTTACATATTAAAGATTAATATTTAATTATATTTAGATTTTTATTTATAAATTCATAGACAAAAAATATATGTGAATCAAATATTAAAATAATATTTGTAGTATACCACCATCAATCACGAAGATAATTAGACAACTTTCTTACTATTAGCAAAATTCTCATATAAAAATATAATATATTTTCTTATTTAAAAAATACTATTTATTTGCTAATTATGGTTATAATAAAAAATTTAATACTTTTGACTTTTTAAAAGTTAAAAATCTAAGAACAAAAGATTTAGCAAGTTGAATAGCAAAGCTTCATACAACAATAAAGATATATCTAAAAGAGGTTCAAGAATGACAAAAATCTAATGCAAATGTTACTAAAAAAGAATAATTTTTATTCAAAGTTAATAATAATTTAGAATTATTTTATAATGATATTAACAAAAATATGTAGAAATTATGTAAAAATCTTATAAATGTATCAAAAGAGGATTTTTTCTTTTTATTGACAAAATCTATGAAACCAAAGACCAACTATTAACAACTAGATAGTATATAATAAGAAAAAATAAGTTCAAGAATCAATTCCTAAAATTTCTTTATAAAATATAAAACCAAGAGTTGATAAACTTATCTTAAGTGTTGTTATTTGTGGAATTATCCAATGAAGTACTTAAATTATCTTAATTATAATAATTTCAAGATCAAGATAAAGATCTTCAAGAAAGAGATATATTTCTTAAAATAGATGGTCAGATATAATGTGTACAATATAACAATTTTAAAAGAGACTCTTAATGCTTATTAATACTACTGAAGGTAGATACCTTGTTTAATGGCATTCAAAATGTGTTGTTTGAAGGTAGTTAAGAAGGCCTCAATAATGTAAAATAAAAAGGTGGTCTTTTTGATATGATATAGGATATTATCAATGGCTTAAAGAACCTATCAACTATCTTTGTACAAAATATAGTTCAAAGTTTGATTCTAACACCATTTAACAAATTTTTTACTTCATTCACTTATGAAACAACTAGACCGCTCTTTATTGAATTTATCTCTAAAAAAGAAGGTAGTGTAATATATAATATATAAGTTATATAACATATATGTTCTAACATAACATAACATATAAATTCTATTATATTTATAAAACCATAATACCTTGCATAAAAGATTACAACACTATAGAATAAATCAAAGGTATAAAAGTAAAAATTATATATATATATATATATATATATATATATATTATAAAAAAAATTAATCTTTACTTGGATTTAAAATAATCATATGTATGATATTTTTATAAAAATAATAATAATAATTTTTGAAATATAATAAATTCTTTTTTTAATATATTGTCAAAATTTGATGGTGAAGCTAATTTTGAATTTAGTTGTATTGGCTATAAAGCAATTTTTTATATTAATCCAACATCATATTTTTATTTTTAGATATAAAATATAATTAAAATAATAATTATAATAAATATTCTAAATTTATATATATATATATATATATATATATATATATATATGTGTATTATTTTTATTCTTATTGTGTATTAAATCCTTTCAAATAAATAGTACCATTATTCAAAAATACTAATTATTGCTAATGGTCTTTTATTATAGATTTTATATGTGATATTTATAATATATATTTTTAATATTAGCATACAATAAATTAAAATTTAATATTATAAAAATATTATAAAAACATTAAAAATATATATAATTAAAGAAACTACATATATTAGTCTTGATACTAATACATAAACATCTTTTTATGATTTGAATAATTTAATATTTTTTATAATTTTAATATAAATGTAAATATTTTATATTATTCTTAACAAATAAATTTTAATTTAAAAATATTTCTTAATAGAAACTTTGTAGAAGTTGGAAATTTTTTAAAAATATTACAATTTTTTTAATGATTGAGGTTTTTCTTATCCTACAATAATATGTATATATATATATATATATATATATATATATATAAGTCCAAAAAAAATATTTTTTTAATATGATATAATTAAAGAGCTTAATTTAATACTAATTAATTTTTAAAAGAATTTAGAAAAATAACTTCTATTCTTGTAGTTTCTCCAATAGAAGACAAATATAATATGCATGAGCAATTTTATTCCTAAACTAAGTTAAGGCATCATTTAAATAAGTGATTAAATTTTCTTTTACTAATTAAAAAAATATATTAGTTATCATATTTTAAAAGATTATAGATATATTTATAAGTCTAATAATAATAATAATAATAATAATATATTTAAAATGTTTGTACCTAATACAAAATATTATTTTTTCATTAGATTTATAAAAATAACAAAATATAATAAGGTTATAAGCATATTTCAAATCCATTTTTGTAAAGACATTTGGTTTTTAAGTTATTACAAGAGTTTAAAAATTAATAGTAATAAATAAAAATCCTTTATAGTTATCTTATTTAATTTTTAATAATTGATTAATATTTTTAGTAATCTATTTTTTTTCTTAAAATATAAAATATACACTCTTATTGTTAGTATTGAATAGTAGATGATATTTTTGGTTTAATTCTTATGAATATATTATTATGATTCTTTCAATTTTATTTTTATTTTTTGTAGAAAACTATAAGTTAGTTCAAATTAATTTGTGATCCTTCTTATAATTTACAATTATGTAGTCTAATAGTATTTTCTCATTTTGCTTCTTAAACACATATTTAAATTCATTGTAATAATTAGATACATCTCATTTTTTCTCATTTTTTCTTATTAATTGAAGTACTTAGTGATATAATACAAATTATGGATTGTGTTTTATCTTCATAAGTAAACATTTTAACTTTCCAATATCCAAAATGTATTTTTTTAATTCTCTTCAATAATTATTATCTATAAGAAATTTTTTATCATAAATTTTTTCTAATAATTTTTAGATTTGGATTTGCATCCGGTTGAGGGACTGAAAACAAAAATTCTAAAATTTTACCGAAGCTGTACTTTCCCTTAGTTAACTGGCAAGGGAATAATTTCCTCATGCTTGGTGAAGAATGGCACTTGCGAAACCTAAAGCACTTTAGAAGCTAGTTTTGTCTTAGGCTTCAACTTCGCAGTATGAACGCGTCAGTTCCCTTCTGTGTTCTTTTGCGGTCGTTTTTTGAACCTTTTCTCACGGAGACTGCTTTTGTGTCTTTCGCGCGAGGCGCGCGCAGCGTCGTGCCGGAGTCAAGTGGCTATGGAGTTTGAATAGGTAGAGTATGACTTTTGATTCGCAGATTGTGGTGCCATCGACTGTGCGTGGGATCCTTTGCGTCCGTTTTCAGTTCTTAAACCAGTCTGCCTGCTTGTAGCTCGTTTTGTTTCTCCGGAGAATCGCTTTCTTGTATATTATATCAGATTGTGGTCGATTCTGTGTTGTTAACACCGTCGAGAGCCGCCGGCTTATCTTGTAAGTGTTTTTGTTTTGTTTGTTTTTTTTTTTTTTTTTTTTTCTTTGCAATTTGGATGCGATGATCGCTGAATTTTATTTCGATCTTCTGTCTGTGCAGAGAAGCTTCTAGGTTCCACTGTTTTCGAGTAGCGAGTGCGACGTCATGATACTATTTTGCGGCGGTTCTTGATGTTCTATGTGTGCAATGAATTATGGTTTGTGCCGGAATGCAACCGGCGGTTGTCGGTAGGGTATTTGCTGTCCTTTTCTTGAGAATCTCATGGCAGATGCGTAATTCGGTTTGATTTGGACGCTCAACCTTCGCTTCATTTGACCTTGACCTAAGAAATCATACGAGCGAAGGCGTGAGTTCTCTGCATGATTTCTGTAAGGCCTCTATTGATAGATGTTTGATTGAAGAAACCGTTCGATAAAATCAGTTGCAATTTTAACTCCATGAGTTAATGCATTTTTATTTTTATATTTTTTTGTATGTTTTTGTTTTTCCCCCTCCTGCCCCTACGGGAGTTAGCCATGGCTATTGTCAGCGTCGTCTCAAAAATCTGAGCTGCAACATTCCCCGCAGCTGGGTCAAAATGACGTGCATGTGCAGCCTATTCCTGCTGGCTGTAATTGCACTGACGTGCAAAATGTGTCAAGGAAATGTAGAGAGTAATCCTACATATACGAGAGCGAATATCACACTGCCCGACTACCAGATCTACCATCGGATGGATGAGCTGTTAGGCGAAGTTGACGCATTGGTGGACCGCCATCCTAGCATTATGCGTCGGGATATGATGGAAGCCACAGTAGACAGATACTCTACAAAGATGTCCGTAGTATCGGTGTCACCGGGAGGATTCGATGGCAAATTAGATGAAAAGCTGCGAATCTTGCTAAATTTTGGTGAACACGCCCGCGAGCTAGTAACATCTGAATTGGCATTGAGGTTGTTGAGCATGCTGGGAGGTGAACACAACTTGACGGTGGACAACCGGACACAACTTGCGCATATTCTACCTCATACGGTGATGAAGATTATACCAATGGAGAACGTTAATGGGCGGGTGAAAGTGGAGGCAGGGGACCTGTGTGAGAGGAAGAATGGCAGAGGAGTGGACACAAACCGGAACTGGGAAGTGGACTGGGGAAAGAAAGAAAAGGATTATAACCCAAATGAAGAGTATCCAGGTACTGCACCATTTAGCGAGCCCGAAACACGGATTTTGCATCAGCTTGTCAAGGAATTTGCTCCTCATGTGTGGGTGAACGTACACTCAGGCATGGAAGCTTTATTCATGCCTTACGACCACAAGAAAATGGTTCCTAACGACAGTGAAGGAGTAGCAGTGAGGAATTTGCTTCAGGTGCTCAATGAACAACATTGTCAAGGGCTCTGTGCGGTTGGATCAGGTGGCACCTTCGTTGGGTATCTCTCACACGGCACTGCCACAGACTACATTTATGACGTCGCAAAAGTGAGAATTTATTTGTGTTCTATCCAGTGTTCCAGTATTTTCTGCTTTGTTAATATTCAACTAGTGAATCCACATGTTATGGTTTTACTTCATTGTGGTATTGTGCTGGTTGGAATGTAGTAGCTAGCGTGTCTCATCCAGGATGTTTTCTAAACCATATTGCATGATTTGAAGTTTAACGTTGACTACAGTTTCAGATCACCCTTCAGCATGGTTTTAGCTCGTATAGCATATCATCTTAAGGATTTTCTAGTGGGTCTTGTCTCGATCTCATCATAATGTTCGTCTTTGACATTTGAAGGTACCGATTGCACTTACGTTGGAGATTTTTGGAGATGAAAAGGCTCCAAATGAAGACTGTTTTCGCATGTTTAATCCTGTATCTTACAATCAACTGGAGGAGGTGCTTGCAAAGTGGTCAACTATTTTTTTCGCACTTCTAGTGAATCTCCCAAAAACTCTTTCGAGCATGCCCAGTACAATTGCAGCTACTTCATGGGATATAACTGAATCCAGTAGTTTAAGACCTTTGAAGCAATTCGAATCTCTTTACTACGGGAGCGGAGAACTGAAGAAGCTTGGGCGAGTTTGGCATGGGATGGATACCGTGTCGGAGGGCTTAAGAACACCAGATGCCAGGGCCTCGCAATTTTACCTGTTGTTTTGTCTGATGCTGCTTATCATGAGCTGGTTTCGGTGCAGTAGATGTTACAAACGGTTCTTCTACATTCGTTCAGTCTCGCGTCGGTGAATATGACCGTCAGGTGTTCATCGAATATGTGCCATCTACCATGGGCAGTCTGCATGTGTCCACAAGTGTTCTGTCAGATACCTTCCTGCCTGAAATTATCTAGTTATGAGCAGTTGCAGGAGGGTGTTCGTGATTGAACAATGTATTGAATGGAGCGGCAGGAGTTGTAGCGAAGGAGTCCGTTGTCTAGGACCATGATATCTGGCAACTGATGCCCGGCGAAAGTGTTGAAGGCAGTAGTTGCTCAGTGATTTTGGCTGGTGAGAATGTATAGCGATGACTTATTTCCCACACGAACTTGGTACCTAGTTTTATGTGGACTTAATAGTGAGGTAGCATATTTTCTTTGGGGGACTTGAAAATATAGAGCCGTGAAGTTTGGAATAAATACGCGTACCCAGCAGAACAACCATTGTATCTGTCTGGGCTGCTCTCTTTCTACTGATTAGCACTTTTTCCACGTGCAATTTGTCGAATTTCAAAATCCAAATCTTCGTAGGATAAGTTTTTAAATGTTTAGAAAAGTTTCTTTAACCTTCACGGTTCTGTTTGCAGGTGGATAGACAACCTGACGTCCTCATTTTCGTCACATCCATGTCACGCCATGTATATTATACAACAAGGTACTCTTCTTTCATCTGCGTTGTGGGAGCAGGTTAGTATATTGCGTAGTATCATGTATCAATATAGAAAGTAAATTGATTAGAACGAGGACCAAGTGGGTGTTGTGCGTAGAAATTTCAAGCAATAATGAAACTCTTATCACCTAGCAACGCAAGCATTTTTATGCATTGCACGGATTCAGCATAGCTTTAACCTCTAAACTTCAAATTGTTGTGTCCCTTGAGTATAGAAGATCAATGTGCAAGTACTTGCAAGGAGAAACTAGTGGCGAATTGTGGATGCAGTCTAATCCAATCAATTTATGTATATTGAGTTTTAGTAGTTGGATCAACTTGCAAATTGCTGCAAGATGTAAAACGTCACTATCATAGCTTTAGAAGTCTGTGCTTCATGGGATAGGAATAGAAGAAGCCTTTGGTTGGTGCAGAAATTTTTTGTGCCACGAAAGAGGAGTGGCTATCTTGAACCCTAAACCTTGCTTTATTCTGTTCCACTAGTATGATAAAACAGAGCCTGAATTTTTTTGTAGCTTGCCGCAGTTGGCTGCAACGAATGTAGCGATGGTCGAGTAAAATTGTTAGGCTTGTTCATACATTGGTGGTGGTACATTGGATTAGACTGCATCCACCCGTACATATTTTCAATTGGATGGTTGCGGAGGTGATTGATAGACTAGATTTTATAATGAGCTGCAATACATAGGAATGATTAGACATAAGCTTCAGTATCTTGTAGATTGATGGATACGATTTGAAATGTCCTGAAATGAATTATGTTCAATACAGATGGGCTTAAAGCAGCAAAATGTCATTCTACATTTCTACTTCTCCACACCCAGCTGTTTACACCAAGCTGACTTCCAGCTGCTACAAAGCAGAAAAAAGAAAAAAGAAAAAAGAAATCTTACTTCTACAATACCACTCAGGTATTTTGTCCGCTTCAAATATTGAGGGGCTCTGCTTCAGTATCACGCAACTTCTCGTCAGCGGAGACCTCCAGATTCCCTGAAAGAAACATAGAAGAGGTTCAATCAATCACTGAAACGTCAAACAAAACGTAAAAATGCTCAAGTAATAAATTACGAACATATCCACCTACACCTAACACGGCTCAAAAACCTAAATAGTAGATGACAACAGGTAACAATGCAGCGATTGTGGATGAACGACCCTGCCACTGCCCCGCAAACTCGTGCAAAACTGGAAAAAATTACATCGAAGTTATTACACATTGAAGTTCAGGGAAATGACACGTACTATTCCAGTGCTTTTCAGATACAACCCTGAGCCGCCGCTGCAACACTCCTGCCATTGCTAAAAATATTGCACACATGCCGAACATCACACTGATGGGGAAAGCGCTCACCTGGAACAAATGGGAAAAGTGATGAGTTTCACATTGCAAATAATATAAGCACGATAAGTTCACAAAATGAAATTAATTTTTCTTAATACAAAGGAAAGCCGAATGCAAAAAAATGATTGCAGACAGTGTTACTTACATTATACAGAACAACACACACGAAAATGTTGAGAGGAATTCGGAAGAAGTTCATGATGGTGCTTCTAGAGTCCTCTGGGATATACTGAGATCTCATCTTCATGATGGACGGCCAGAAGATACCCACACACATCTCAAAAACACAAAAACCGAGCAGATTCATCCGCCCGCCAACAGTCATGGACTCCGATCGTTCATCAGGTAGGAAAAACTGTCATTGCCAAGTTTCCCACCAATGTTAGATGACGACACTTGGACTTTCGTGATTGATCTTGTTTCCACTACTAAAGCGACATGCACATACATTCAAACTTGCAGTTTTTATGACCCGAATCAATAAAAAAACAATTCCAAAAACAGAGGCTCTTCAAGGTGCTGAAAACACATGTGATGTCTGCGGATGAGGACTCACTTGAATGATGACTGGAAGGCAAAGGGAACCTGAAGCCACGGCGAACACAACCTGCATGTAGCTCTCAACCCTCAAATTCGGACGTGACATCAGCCGAGATGCTAAGGAGCTTCCTAGCATAGAAGCAAGCATAAAGGTAGCGAAGATGAAGCCGAATGGAATCTTTTGATCGTAAGGGCTCAATGCTGGTGTCCAGAGGAAAACAAATGTATACATGGAACCCTCGAACAAGGATTGGATAGCACCCAAAAGAGCAATCTTTTCATCTGCATAGCAACAATCACAAGTAAGATCTCAATGTTCACAATATCACAATCACCACAAGCAAGCGTTCAGGAGAATTAGAAATCTAAAGCATTAAGATGCAAACTATGTGTGTTTAAGTATTTGCAGAAGACGAAGAATTATGCTCAGATTCGTCGAGTCATTTGATCTTTACCAGAAGCAATTGCTGCAGCAGCTTTAGTAAATTGATCAATGATGTTTTTGCCCTCTGCCTGATCGCCATAATTTTCAGGCCAAGTCAACATGATTATGCCCATGCCAACCGCCAACACACACGCTGCAGCGTCGAAAGGAGAAACCGGACCTAAGTTGAAGGTTCCAGCCAGAGTGTTGGCCACAAGTCCAGCAATGATCGCGACCAGACCATTGCCCAAAAAGATAGCTTTGGAGAAGGTCAATGATAACCACTGCGCCTCAAATCCTCTCTGTTTTAATGTCACTCAAGAGACGCTATTAGCGGAGGGTGGAACACCAAACTTTTTCTCACTAAATCTGAAAGTAAAGCCACAAAGCATCTACTGAGTATTACACGAAATCCGGAAATTTCTCAAAAAGAAATGAGGTAACCTTAAAATGCTCAGCCACGAGCCATGACTCAAACGATGAGAAAAGCAATGACGTAGCGATGCCTCCCAATACTCGACCCAACATCAACACTCTGTACTGTGGAGAATGCTTCGTGAAACAGCTCAGCATGTATGTAACACAGTAGATGACACTCATCCTCTTGCGTCCACTACAAAAGACACATTCAGTGCATATCAGGAGAGACCGCCAACATAACGATATAGAACATAAGCTTAGCTTCTCTAACAATACTAATCATGCTGCATTCTTGACCTATATTCATAACACTACACAAAAACAAATAAACCATGCCCTGCACAGAGAATTTTTTAGACTCGTAAAATGTAAAATCAAAAAAAATCAAAAAATCAAAAAATCAAAAATAAAAAATAAAAAATAAAAACAAAAAACAAAAAAAAAACAAAAAAAAAAACGTTTCTAGCCATAAATTCACATGGTAACAGCCACATGCAAATGCAAAAGTGCGCTGATCCACGGTGGATAAGTCAGTAAATATGCTCTAAATTATAGACCTACATATACAGCACTCATCCTAGAATATTTCTTCAAGGTGAAGATTAAGTACGTTGAATAAATGCCTAAGTCTTCTTTTTAAAAATTGAAATATTTTTCCCGGATGAAAAGGCAAAGGAAAAATAAATACTTACTATCTATCCGCAAGTGATCCCACAATGGTTCCAAAAAGCATTGAGGAACCAAATCCAGCAATAAACAGCTTGCCAATGTCACCCTTGTCATATCCATAGAAGACGTAAAGAGCGTACACATATGGCCCTTGCAGCCAGTCTCCCGCTGCACACATGAACAAAGGTTTTCAATGCATAAATAACGATCTAGGAGCTTTGGCGTCGTCACAACCGGCAAATAATCCAAATACGTACTTTGGGTCGCTCTTGAACACGTGAAACGAAACGACGGGGAAAGGCGGAGAATCACGTTTAGATTTTCGCTGCCCTAGCTAAAGCACAAGCATTCGAAGAAAAAGAAAAGTGAAGGTGCTTCAAACATTAAGACTAAACTGACAACAAAAATAATTAAAAAATAAAAAATAAAAAATGCTGATGGAATTCTGCAATGTCGACGCAGATCGTCCATAAAGTAAATGCGACTTAGTCAGAGCAAAAGTTGGACCAACAAGTTCACTAACAGAAGAAACACACAAGAAAACCGAAGATGTAGGAGTCGGACAGGAGTGCTAAGTTCTCTATAAACGCAATATCTGAAGTGTACGATTGATTCAGTCTCAAAATGATGCGGATTCATTTCAATCAGGTAAATTTTAAAATACTGAAGGTGAATATGAAAGCAACTGCCAGAAGTAACTCAGTCCACTCAGTGGCGAAATCCATGATACTAACATTCTCAAAGGTAAATGATACAAACCCTCACACGAGTACGGGCAGTAGTTCCATGATAGGGCATCAACTATTAGCCCCAAAACAGATCCAAGAAATTGGTAAGCAGTGCGGAAGGACTTACTGCATGACCAAAATCTTCCATCGTACATAGCAAACCACGTCTGGGTCAACGAAATGTAAAAGCACCACAAAGATAATGAACTTTTCCAAGAAAACAGGTGATCAAGACGCTGTGCAAGCGTCGGATGAAACTATTTCCATCCCAACACCACGAAAATAGAGAAGCAAGCACTAGGTTAATGTCATTCTTAAGAAAGATGAAATATCTAGCAAGGAACTTCGACTTCAGCGCCCAACACCAAATTTTACTACATTTTTGAGATTTCACGTAAGAGAACACAAAGCACCGAAATCCAATAGCTAGTAAAAATGAAGCAGGAACTCCTTAGCAGAAAAAGAATCAGGTGAAACAGGGAGACCGAGACAGCATAATCGAACATTTTCTTACCCATCATGAGCGAGTAGACCACCAGATAGTTATTCTTGAATGCATTGAACGCAGGAGATGTCGTTATCCGGTCCTTTCCCAACTTTCCGAATTCCAGGGCAACCAAGACCATCGCCTGGATTGCAAACACTGCATAGAAGTAGAACTCCATGGCGAAACGTTACCTGCCACTCCCGTAAACCTCCTCTGCACCTACACACTTACCTCCAGCTCCGCTTGCAGTCACGCACTCTCCTCCTCGCTTCAATGCCCGCAAGATCTGACTCGTCTCTCCTGCTCCTTCCACAACGCGCTCGACACAATGCCACCGCTGCGGCTGTCGAATCTCACGTAGGAAACCTCCACACCGATCCTCACACTCACACGATCCTCGCAACCTCGGATATGCTCCACCTCCCTGACCCCGTCCCTGCGACGACAACCAGGGCACAGCTACGTATAGCGAACGCCGCAGGTCACCAACTCAAGCAAATCCAGTCCTAAAAAACCACAGCCGATAGACGAATATTCGACGATGGCAGAGCACAGATCCGGTTCGTGCTCTGCAGAGGCAATGAAGTAGATTGCTCTCGACTCTGACTGTCAACTGCAGTGCCAAGCTCCGCAAACCCTGTTAGGAACCTGGAACTTACACAGTCACCGGTCGCCGTGCGGGCGCGGGCATGAGCGCAGGCGAGGGCCGACAGAGCCGCAACCTCTGTTCACACTGCGACCGCGAAACCTTGAAATCCGCGGCACCTGGCAGGAGGGTAGAATCTTCCTAATTTAAACTGACTTTATCCGAGGGAGGCTTTACACCAGGAGATTGCTATCACGGCAATGGCGTTCAATTCAGGGGTTCCATGCCCTGTATGGACCTGCTCCAGTCTGGCTTCAAAAAGGAAACGTTTACCGAGCATGCCCAGTCAGCAACATAATCCTATCAGGAATTTGACTTGGGTTTCTGTTCAGTCACCACCACTGCTCCTTCATCCTTGGTCCATTTGTACTTTTTTAAATACATATTTCTTGCTTTCTTCAGAGAGTCAGTTGCATAGTCCAAAAAAACTGCAGTCTGTGCCCACGACTGAAGAGAAGTCTACCTGGCAGCCTGAACGCTCAGAAACTCAATTATTTTCCTGGTTTTGCTGGCAATGATTGGTCATCTTTACCCCGCGTCCACGAAGGCTTCTTGCCTGCGTGGACAATTAGCATACGTGGACCCCAAAATGGACCAAGATGGAAATTAGTCGTTTACTTCTCCACACTTTAGGTTCTTGTGGAGACATAAACAAGCACATATATCTTACCCCAAGACATAGATATTTTCAATCCTAGAGAAACAACAGGGGAGTAAGTTATGATGAGATGAGATGTTTGTTTAAAATGTCCTCACCTACAGACATTGTTTTGGGAGCTACTTCATGTTGGATAACATGTTCTTTTATTCCTAAACACAATCTTTAAAAAATCACACGAGTTGGTATCAAATTCATAGAATGAATATAGAACTGATACCCAAAAACCTTCTTGGCATCATTGACCTTCTCAGCTTACCACACCAAGCTACAAGCCTTTGACAGACCATGACCCCCAATTCAAGTAGGAGAAGACTTCATTTTTTTCCAAAAAATAACCTGCAAAGAACATAAATTGTACTACTATTTTCGTTATAAGAACATGGAGTTTGGATGTTGAGGCGGTTTACAAACATCGAGGACGAGAAATCCTTCCTGAAAGTAGATCATGACGTGGCTTTGAACCTTCGAAAGCTGGTCACAGAACCATGGGCTCTGCGGCTGTAAGCGTCAAGAGAATATTCCACACATGGAACCTTCCCATACGAGCCCTCAACTTTCTGCAAACATCAGTGGCCGCGGGCGGATGGCCGCTGACGCTAAGCCCTCTGATCGATTGACGCTGCCAAGTCAGCATCCACACATCGCAAGGGTTCAAACTCTCACCAGGGGCCTCCAACTTACCTATCACGTGGTAAGCGCACCTCAAAAACTTGACTACGCAGGTATATCTAACGAAATGTGACAGTTATTATTAAACCTTCCACGCGTGTATTGATTTATATGCCTCCAACCAGAGGGGGCAGCCTCGTCCCCAATCCAGTTCTGACATCTGGGTTCTGATCAACACTCATTCGATTTTTCATACATCCACGACAATGTTCTCTGTGGGGCGTTCAGCTTTGTCTGGATGAGCTTCAGGTTCGGATTGAAGGTGACCCCATTGGCCACCACCTTTCTTTCTTTCTTTCTATTATTCCTTTATTTTATTTTATTTTTATTTTCTAATCCAATAAAGGGTACTGGTAAGTACAGGAACCCCAGTCAGTTTGAACCGGGTTGATAAACTTATCTCTAGAATTGTTACTTCTAAGCGCGAGAAACCAAGTTGCCAACCTGGCTAATGTTTGGTCCAATCCCAGTAGGCCATTCTATTATCTGACACCATTATGACACCCATTTCTCTTGAGACTTCACATGTTGAGTTAGTACAGTGTACAATGCTGCTCAGCCATATTCTACCTCTGCAGGCCATTTTGTTTTTTGCAGTTTCTCAATTGGCTAGTGTTAATTATTGATAACCACATCATTACCTCAAGGACAAAGGTGCCAGAGGATTGCACTCTTCAGTAGTACCCTGACTGGACTTGAGGTCTTAAATTTTCTTAGAATTTAGTGTCCTTGTGGACATTGTTTTCCAGTTGAAATATGGTAACTTGACCATCAAGCTGGTGGGTAAGCTTGGAGCAGGGTGAACATTTGTTTGGAACAACATGAATTTTTGCTGCCATAGGCATCATTATTGACATGGGAACACAAAGAATGAACACTTTTGGCTTCAGCTAAGTTCATTAGCTATTTGTGAAGAAAAATAATGGTTCTTTATGTATGTGCATTGACTATTGAGGTCTAAATAAGGTAATTGTAAAAAATTACTATCTATTATCATTAATCTCAAGATTATTGGAAAAATTAGGACGAGCAAAGATTTTTACAAAGATTGATTTGAAAGGCACGTGCAACCTAGTCAAAATCAAAGAAGGGGATTAATAGAAGATAGTATTTTGTACAAGGTATGGACATTTTGAATACAATGTTATGCCTTTTGGACTTATGAATGCACCTGTAGTCTTTCAACATATGATGAATGATATCTCTTTAGAATATTTAGATGACTACAAAGTCATCTATGTAGATGATATCTTGATCTCTTTTGAACAAACAAGACCATAAACATCACGATGTCGTGGTAGAGAGAATTTGCCTCAAGAAAGCGCTCGGCTTCTGGCTGCAATTAAATACTCTACCAAGATCCAAGTATAATAAAAACTCCCAAATTTATATAAAATCTCCTTCATAGGACTATTACACCCAATACACAAGTCTTGTTTCATCAAACTACTCAAAATATAATAAAATACTCTAAACCCTCATTCCTCCGTAGGAAGGGAATTTTTCTCAAACTTCATCAACCTATAACTCTTAATCTGACTGTTTAAATCTACTAAAATTTCACATAAAGTATTGATGTAGTTTTTACAACTACCATTACAAATTTCAATTGTTGATTGTTTATCAATCTTTAGATATCGCCAAAACCCTAGCACTAGCTTCAAACCCTTGTTTACAAACACCCGTGTACTAAATTCTTCATATCTCACAATCTAAAAGTCTAAATGCTATGAAGCTTTGATATATAGCTTTTTAGTATAATAATACACCTTCTAAGAAAGTTTGAGACAAAAATTCGTCCAAAAACTCAAGATATGACATACCCCATCACTATCAACAAAATGGCCTACTTACTACCTTGGAATTCGATCTACTATCTTTGACTCCCAATATCTCCTTTTTTGAAAACTTCAAATATAATAAATCTTCCATATTAGGTATAGATCTTAAAATCACCTCTCTAGTCGCACCTCCCAATCTCCAAAAGCTCTCATACAACTCCTTCAATCTTCAAAAGAGTGACAGTAGGTATAATTTGTACACCTTAATTTCAAGCGCCTACTCCTCCCTCATTAAAATTCCAAATATCTTGATTTTTATACCAAAATTATAGTCCGAAAAACAAGCTTTCTAATCTTAGTCTCTGATTTTCTAATGGCCTCCTTGATGTCACCAAAATCCTTGTTAAGATCGCTGGTAGCCTCCTCAAAGCCCATTGAGCATGATATTCAACCAATAAGGATGAAGTTCTCCATTCCTTGCCTTCATCCGACCATGCCTTGATTTCATTCCTCCCAATTAGCCTCCTACTAGCTTAAATTTTCATCCTTAGGCTCCCACCTTCTCTCAAGGCTTCATACTAAACATTTAGATCTATGTAATTTAAATCCCATAACCAAACTAAGTAAAAATCTAAAATAAAATTTCTTATACCAATCCCCTTTAATTTTCTTTACTAACCATTCTATTACATATTTAAATTTATAAACATATTATATATTTTGAGTAGATTTTACATATTGTAAGCAATTACAATACGACAACGTACGTATGGTATTGGAGAAATTACAAAAAAATGGATTGTATGCCAAATTGGAAAAATATTCTTTTTATCAACCATCAATCAAAATTTTGGAATATATTATCTCTAAAAATAGAATTTTTATAGATCCAAAGAAGATACAAACTATTATAGAGTAGAAACAATGGTCAACAATCAGAGATATATAATGTTTCTTGAGATTTATAAATTTTTATAAAATCTGTATTAAAAATTATTCATCAAGGATTATTCAACATGAAAGGAAAAATTTATTTAGAATGACGAGGCTAAAGAAGCATTCAAGAAGCTAAAAGAATCCTTTACTTTAGTTCTTATACTTATTCATGCAAATCCAACAAAACCATTCATTTTAGAAACAAATACCTTAGATTTTACACTTAGATCTATGCTCTCTCAAACTAGTGATGATGGTCAACTTCACTTGATAGCATTTTGCTTTCAAAAAATTTTAGTTGTAGAGATCAATTTCAAGATCTTTAATAAGGAACTATTGGCAATTGTCGATGCTTTAGAAGAATGGCACCATTTATTGGAGGGAGCTTAATACAAGATCATAGTATATATTGATAACAAAAATTTGGAATATTTTATGAGTGCATGAGATTTGAATCACCGTCAAGCACTATGAAACATGTCATTATCTTAGTTTGATTTTGTGATTATATATTATCTAGAAAAACTTTAAGAAAAATCAGATGTCTTTTTTCGACATTCATATCTTATCCTAAGAATAAGAGATATTGTATTGGATTAGCAAAAATTAATTATATTGAAGTCATCTAATTTACAATTAAAGACATTGATAATATCTACTTATACAAATATAACTCTCAAATCAAAAATCCAGAGAATAATAAAAGGAAATCCATTTGTGGATAACATTCAGCAATATCTAAAAAACGTAGAAGTAGAAAAAAATAATAATTTCAAGTTTAAAGATGGATTATTATATTTTAAGGATTTCTTGTATATTTCTCTAAGTACTTCTAATTTCTAAGGGCTTGTAGTAATCATTATCTATAGATTTCATTATAGACCTCTTGATTTCTAATAGTAAGGATTCAATTTTTGTAATAATAGACCGTCTTATCAAGATGGCATATTTTATCTCATACAATAAGATTATTTTTGAGGAGAAAACAACCAAGCTTTTTATTGATAATATTTATTGAATATACGGCCTTCCAACTGACATTGTTTCAAATTAAGGATTATAATTTATATCAAATTTTTAAAGAGGACTATTTTAACTTTGTAAGGTTAAGATCAATCTTTTATCAGCTTATCATCTTTATATTAATGGTCAAACAAAACAAGTGAATCAGATCTTAGAACAATATCTACATTGCAATATAAATTACTAATAAGATGATTAAATTGATCTCCTACCATTGGTCGAGTTTGCATATAATAACATCAAACATTCTTTAATAAAGCAAATTCCATTCTTTTCAAACTATAGAAACTACCTTAGGATAGATCCATTTTAGGAAAGATGTAAAAAGTCATGCTATAAAAACCCTGACTATCTACTTGAAGGCCATTTATAAAGAATTAAAATTCTAAGGATAAATAATTCAAGACTAATATAAAGACGATGTAGATATTTATTATAAGAGCCAAACAAAGTTCAAGGTAAGAGATCGTGTGTGGATACTCCAACAAAACAAACAAACAAATTGACCATCACGAAAGTTAAATTATGAAAGATTTGAACTATTTATAATTTTATATTAAGTAGATTTAATAATTTTTTGTCTTGAACTATCAAATAGCATGTGCATTCATCTAGTCTTCAATGTCTTGCTTTTAAAAATCTATTATAAATCAAATATTGTTAGAAGAGTTCTTCTATTACTAACCCTAGTTGAAGTCAATTAGAAGCTTGAATACAAAGTGGATGAAATATTGGATTCACATATAAAATATGGATATTAAAATACTTCATCTATTGAAAGGACTATGGAATTAGCAAAAGAACATGAGAACCTTTACATAATCTTAGAAATTGACTTGAAAAAATTCATGAATTCCATCAATGATATCTTAAAAAACATAGATTCAATCGCCATTAAAGATTTAGTAGACACCAACATCTTTTGGCTTCTAAATGATGCTTTTCTATCAATGGTAGAAAACCAATATAAAAAAAAAGAAAGCCACGCCAAGACCTTCACTTGTATATAGTCATTTTCTCCAAGATAGAATAGATTCTACTAAAAGCTTGTTATCTACCATATCAAATCTTTACATTTTGAAGAACTTACAAGAACAAGAGTTAAAAGATCCTTCTACCATATAAGCGCCTAGTGAATCATTGTAACTTTCACAATCCGTTGGATTCAAAGAACATGGGCAAGGTAAAAAAAGAGTATTCCAATATTAAGTAAGGCCATGTTTGGAATCTTTGGAGATACAACCTCATCACAAAAATATTAATTCAAATGCTCAAGATTTAATAATATTCCTTAAAGTTGGAAGGATGATTCCAATTAGACCAAAAATTATATTTGAAGGATGTTTTGAAGGTCGTAACAAAGAACAGATTCTTGGATGGAATGTTGTTACAAGGAAAGTTATATTTAGAGGCCATCAATGCCACCTTAAGGATCTTATGGAACTTGTAACCAATAAACAAAGGATAGAATATGTTGCTTCTCTACTCCAATGAATTTTAGATTTCTTGCATATGTGATTTGATTATCAAATCATTTCGGCTCCTTGTGGAACTCGTCACTAAAAAGAGAGGTGATACCACAAATATACTCCAAGTTATCACTTTTTAGAATCTTCTAAAATCTTTTCTAATCTTTTAGAATCTTTTTTAACTTACTAGAACCTTCTAGAATCTTCTTTAATCTTTTGGAATCGTTTTCAATCTTCAAAAATCTTCTTCTATCTTTTAGAATCTTTTTTAATCTTCTAAAATCTTTCTCAACCTTCTAAAATCTTTTAAGATATTTTAAGAAGCTTCTATAGATACTTCATAGAAACTTCTTAGTTTATTTCATAGTCAAAATTTTCCATAGATATTTTCATGAAGCTGAAAAAGCTTTTGTAGAAGGTTCAATAAGACATAGACCTTGTAGTATAAATAGGAGGCAAGATCGAGATACACCACAGTCTTGCCAACACAAGTTTTAGAATAATTCAAAGTGTTGCCTTATTTCTTGATATCAATGTAATTCTTGTTCTTGTCAACCATCTAATTCTTTGTTCTTGAAATCAATCTAATTCTATATTCTTTTCCTTATCTCTTCACTAATCTATTATCTTGCATCCCTAACAACATCTACGAACCATGCTTTAAGTTTAAACTCTAATTACAATAAATTCCATTGTAATAAACATAACAATAGTGGACCATGACAATGCACCAAGCAACAATAGCTACTGTCCACTTATTTGTACTTACACTTATAAATCTAATTCTATTATAGAACATCAAATTCCAAATCAAAAAGCGGCCAATACAATTAATGGATGTTTGATATCTTCCGCTCACTTGAGCCACATATCAACTATATTTCTTCTATTCCAACCACTTTTTTTTATGGCTAATCTTTTGACAATATTTTCTTCTTAATTTTAAAAAATCCAAATTTTTTTTTTTTTTTAAATTTAGCCCTTCTTAATCTTTGATGCATCCTATGTCACCCACACTATTAACTTCACATATAAGCATACTGCCTATCATTGTCTAAAAGACAATTAATATGTTAATTTATTGTAATAGGATATATCCAACTATGCACGCTCTTAAGCTCTATAATACTATCAACCTCAACAACAAAACTCACAAGGTTGTTAAAACTTGAGCTATTTTAAAACAACTTCAAAGATGCTTGTAATTATAAGTGGTTCATGACCTATACTATAATAGAGCCCATACTTCTTCAAAGACATGTTGGCAATGTTTAAACTTTGATACCAAGACATTTTTAATAAAAACCAAGTGTACATTTAGTTTTATAAATTGCACTAATTGCCAACCAAATTTATCCATGATTATTACAAATGTATTATGTCATTAGTTATAAAAATCAAAGTTCATCTTATTAAGATATTTTTTTAAAATAAGTTTTATATCAAATTTTTAGAATATATTTATATTACTATAATTAGTCTTTTATATAATACCTTATTCAAAGCCCTCTACTTGCCAAAGATGAATTATCCAAACTATATTCATCTTTGCGTACTAGTATCTCTAACATTCTATGCAAACAATGCCATAGATGCAACAAGCCTAGCTACACTTGGCTCACATGTTTCTAAAATCCAAACATTTCATACAGAAAATTAAAAGACAACCCTCCCCCTAAACCTATGGGAGTTGTCAGATCTCATCCCTTCACAAATCTTTGTCCAATTCACACCATGACAATTACCAACAATTTCCATATACATTATATAAGTACTTTAATCATTATACTCATTAATGTTCTTTACTTCAAAACCCAAAGCTTAATACTTTCTTAGATACCATTTGGCACCAAGAAGAACTCACCTCACTATCAAACTCCTATTAAATCAAAGCTATTGGTTTTTGTCACATTGACCCTACTATGTGCAACAAAACCAACTCCACCTTAATAACTCCTCTACTTGAATTGCCTTCATACAATTGAACCACCAAAGAAGACCTCCACAATAAACTTGTAGAGACAATCACCACCATGCACATGCCATATTCACATGCCATATTCACATGCCATATTCAACATGTCTAAAAACACTAGTAACTAAGCTGCAACAACAACCAAAACTGCAATCCGGAAGCATGTTGCAACACATCCTTGGCACTATTTAAAATACACCACTTATATTATCCACTTGTACAGTTCTGTAGGATTATTAAATGTCGGAACAAATCCTGCCAAGTGGGGCTAAGGCATCCTTCGCTCATTCCACTCTCACTATATTGATGAGTCTTTCTCCCATGCTTTTAGGCCCTTGACTACATTCATGAGCACAACCGGATAAGCTTGCAAATTTAAAATTTCATGACATGCGTCCCACCCAAAGCCTTAGAATTGGATGAACATTTATTTCAAAAAATCATATCCCTAATGCCTCGAATGGAATGAATTCAGCGTAACTCCCCTAGATTACTTTTTCAACGAAATAGTTGATAAAGAGAATGTGGAGCGAACATCTGTGAAGACAGGTACAGCACAAGGTTTGTAATGTTCAGGTTAGAGATGAACCCTTAAACACCAGCTCATGACCGCGATTGTCCAATACACATAACAGCCGCGAACTTTTGCATGATTACAAGAAAGACTGCATATCAACTTTGAGCTTCTGCAAGACCGCAGCAAAAAATAGATCCCTGTAATAGGTTCTTATTTGCATTAAACGAATGTTGGCTATTTCAAACCCCAACTAACGTGGTCTATAAAAAACCGCCAAAAGCCAGGTTCGTCTGATGAGTGGCCCAGTTTCCAGACATCAGGCGTCTCAAAAAGAGAGGTTACCAAATCTTCAGCTGGAGACTTAAGCAGGGTTAAGAACTATTGTGGAGAGGAATGAGTAGACTCCTGCTTTGCCACCCTGATCTTCTGGCCAAGACTAAACATGCAACTGGGTCCCTAATACCACTCTTTCAGCCTGGCCAAAGATGATCTTTAATACCGTCCTCTCAATAACTAGTGCATGTGCACCCCTAAAGGCAGCTAACTAAAAAGCGTCGGCAAAAACATATTTCAATCACCCTTCAATGAAGTATGGGAAAGAAACCAGTGTTTTGCCAACTTTACTTGATGTAGCGCACCTATGATAATCATAGAAAAGGAAGGGAGTGCGATTCTCCCTTTTGTAGCCTCGAACAAACTACCTATTATGAAATTCATGTGAATAGTTCGTGTGAATTTATACAACTTGGTAGCTGTCCACTACCAATTGCGTCCGTTTTCCGAACTTGACAGCGTTACCATTCCGAGTTTGAACCACGGATCCAACCTGCCAAACACACCGGCCAGTGAGCTACCATTTCATTCACAATTGAAAAAGTGTCACAGAAAAGATATTATACCCTGCAACTCCAACAGCACACAGGTTTGGTGCAAAAGACACACTTTTAAATCGCAGAAGGTCTTGTTTGCTGTAAACTTGACGTCTATAGGAAAGAAAGAATTTGGATCTGCTGCAGGTACAACAAACTCCATCGATCCACTGCACCAAGGAAATCAGGTGATGTCACTTGTCAAGAAATGAGAATCTAGAAATCCAAGTCGTTACAAAGGAGGATTTTCCAACATGAGGTGATTGCAATACTAGCTCAGTAATACCTTCTGTTAGAATTATCGATCAACGTAATGTTCCACTCCAACACAGAATTCCTGGAATCAAACCTGGGGGACCACAGCAGTATGCAGTACGGATCAGGAATCGCATTGAAAGAAACAAAAAAAAGTAAGCGCATCGGTATAATAGGAGATAAGGTTCCCTTGGTTCGCAACTAGATCCACTAACCTCCATTCACCATCCACTTGGTTAACCGTGGGAACATCACGAATTGCTGGCAATGGGATATGTATGACAACATTCTGAAGCTCAAAAGCCCTGGAAGCTTCATATTCGATGTTGACATACGACTCTCCACCGGATACGGAAGGCCAGCAGTTAACTGTTCCAGAGAAAATCAATTTTATGATTAGCTACGGTCAGCAATTTTATTACTAGCTCCATTTCATGCATAAAATGAGCACTGTGAGTAAATACTTCCCTGTATCATAAAACACGACTAAGAATGCAGAGAAATTACAGCCACCGACGTAGATAAATCCCTAGATACAGACCTGGACAAAGACCTGGACACATGGCAAATTCCATTGCCATGAACAAATCCATGGACACGAAACCAACATTCTGACATGTGCAACCTAAAATAATAAGGCATTTTCATACATAGTTACAAAGTAGGATGCAACAGCTGCTTACTGCTCAGAGGAACCATCGACTCCTGCTTGCTTTGCATACGCCACTTCAAGATACCCAGAGGATTGCCCGTGGGAAATGGCCTACTAGGATCCTTTAGACCCAAAACGTTCCTCTCAGAGTACAGGTTTTTGTCAATATTTGGATGGGTCTTGAAATTGAAATTTGAGTTTGCGCTTGACTCAACCTGTTGAGAAAAAGGTCAGCAGAAAACCTGTATGTTACTCGGTCCGTATAAAACCGAAAGTTGTAGAGCTGGAGTAAACAACACAAAGACATTCAAAAAGCGTTTCCTAACAACACGGACAAAATATGGTGGCATTAAGTACCTGGACCCGAATGTAAGCATCTTCTTCCTTTTGCACTACAAGAGACATGTTACCCTGTACTTCCAAATTCTCAAGACCCCCATCCTTCCTTAAAACAACCACAAGCTTCTCCTCCACGCCAACCATAATAGGATCTGAACTGATGGGTACAGCAGCTGCTGATCTGAGTGGTCCAGGTGCAACGTCCTCAACAATAACCTCACCCTCCGCTTTGAGAGACTCCAGGAACTGATTGGTTTTGGTTGACTTGCCCAGTTGCATGCCCCCCTTTGAAGGAGCTGAGGTAGAGGTTACTCGGGCTGAAACAGAAGGATGTAGATTTTAGTCGCATACATCAAACGTCTAAATAGACATCAAGCATTTACTAGTGAATAACCAAGCAGAAACAGCGGGTCGTAAAGAGAACGGCGTTTATAAGTGAACACACCTGGAGGTTTGAAGGCATCAGTGTCAAGGCCTGATCCAAAGCCGGATAAACTACTTCTTACGCCTCCACCCATTGAGGAGTTAGTGTCGCTAAAACCGTTGTCAAACCTAGAACCCATTGAAGGCATGGATGAAACATAGTTTCCTTTGTCACCTCTGCCTTTCTCGATCTGCATTTCAAGCAAAATTAGGATAAGATGTATCAGCACTAGCAATATACTACAATGCAAGATCAACACCATAGTGACAAGACTCCTAGAAGATTTTCAAAAGCACTTCCACAAACCGAATACCTAGATACTGAAGGTTAGTACAAGGGTAAATAACGTACATCATTGACACCAGCTTAATTACATGAATTCAAGTTTCCATCACTCAGTATCCTAGGAAAAAGCATATATGAAAAGGGCATATCTACTGAAACGTGCACTCAAATGCCATCACTATATAGTATACCCTGTTCTTCTCGATTTCGTTCGCCTTGCGCTTCATGAGATCTTTCGTGTCGTTGATTTTACTCTCCATGATACGCTTGTGCATCCTTTCTTCATGACTCTCCATCTCCACATACTGCTTGACTTGCGCAATAGTAACATTCTCTTTATGACCTAAAGAAATCACTTCATCGAAGGCAAATATGAGTTCAAAGGCCATACTGCAGATACTCTCCTCGTCAAGGGATGGAACGTATTCAGGTACCTGATATATGTCAAGGAGTAGACCAAGTGTCATATAAAAAACCCGGCATTGCGAATACGTACTTCAATTAGGAATAAAGAATAACATCAACGATACGAGGAGGTTGAATTGAAAACTTGGCCAACAAAGATGACATAGCTATGACACAGTAAAGCACATGATCCGTGGCAACATGCGCATTGACTGCAAAGTACTGTAAACATATATATGATGGTTGCAGTACAACAAAATATGCACTGGAAGAGGATACAAGCTTGGAGAGGAGTTGTAACGTGTCCCGATCTTCTAAAATGTTGCTCTGCTTATTGGTCACCAGAAGAAGGTACAATGACTCCATTGGCTGATAGACATAACGAACATTGTCTGTCTCAACATATGTATGCTGCTTTCCGATACCAACAAGCTTGGGAAAGGTGGCGAGCAATCCCTCAATTCGTATCCTGGACATGTCCACATACTGCCGGGAAACCAAAGCTGCAAAACAGTACACAAATCTTCAAGATTTCAGCTGTACTGTAAATTCTGCGGCAATCCGACAACACCAATGGCCATACATAAAGATACAACTTTCCGAACCAAGG